>CM065372.1:24484931-24496988 GCA_033032245.1 Poecilia picta
CATTTGGTTGCGCATCAGAGGATGATATTTGTCTTCAGTGGCCAAAATAAAATGAGCATTGACCAATATATTTGATGTGAATTGATGATGACACTCATCAGAATGTAATGTTTGTTACGGGTTTTCTCAATTGTAGATTGTTTTTTATTTATAACTATACTTTTGTGATTTTATGATGTAAATCTCTGTGAACTGCAATGTTGCTGAAAAGTGCTACACAAATAAAGTTGACTGATTGTCTGAAATGGAGCCAGCAAGAGGAAAATCTTTGACATCTGGGAATATTTTGACATTCAACATGTAGCCAAGTATAAGGAATCAGAGCCAATTAGAAAACCAAGAAAAAGTGAAGCCCCATTTGACATTAAAACATCAAATGTCTTTATTGTCAAATCCATCTATGATATAAAAGAAAACCCAAAACAACCACTGACGTTCAACAAATACCAGGATTAGATTGGTTACAAATAATTGTAATAATTAAAACATATGACAATTAAATATGGTTTCATTGATTCTCCTGGTACTAAACATGAGTTTGATGAAAACTTTGTAACAATATTGCATTTAGTAATTTTTGGAAGTATGATCCAACTGAGTGACAAGACTGTTACAGTTTCACCAGCAGATGTCACCAGTGAGTAATGAATGAAGCATCGAGTACTGAACATTTTAGCAAAGCAAAGGGCTGGAAAGGTTCATTGCTTCATGAGGCTTCATTTGCCCATCACTACTGTTAAGGTACTACTTCTGTTGTTTGTACTGCTAAAGCTGCTGTCACTAGTGCTGCTGGTATTGCTTCTCTTGCTATAAGCTTTTCTACAATAACCTAAAGTCCTACGGCATTTACAGAGCACTTTTACTACTAATGTTTTTGATCCTGATGCTATTGGCATAGTTATGGCTTTGGCTGCTAGCTATTGCAAGTCCTACTTTTAGATTTACTACAATGCTAAAGTTGTGCTTCATTTGTTAGTAATGCTAACAGTGGTGCTGTTTTTGCTGCTGCTGCCATTAGCCACTGGTATTATTATAACTGCTTCTGTTGTTACTAAAGATACAGTCACTTAAATCATGCCGTTATTGCTACTGCCACTAAAGATGCTATGACTACTGTTAGTAGTGCTGCTGCTGCTATTGTTGTTTTAGCTACTGCTGCTATTAGCACTGCTGTTGACATTCCTATTGCTACTTCAGATTTTACTGCCACTCCTACTACTCCTGCTACTAGTACTGATGGTACTACAGTGGCTACTGATACCAGCTCTGCTTTTATTGCTTTCCCCCAGTACTAGAACTAATATTGCTAGCATTTTCTGCCCCTTTCTTCATTGTTGCTATTGCTACTAATTTGTCTACTACTGAAACTGTTACATTCTGTTAAGAAAATATATTTAAAATATGCTAGTTGTAAAAGGTAACCTGATTTAATCGAAAATAGTCTAATAATAGTTTTGGAATTAGAAACTTATTTTGGCTTATTGACCTTTACTTTTTGGTCTAGAGTAAATTGTCATACAAGGTTTCAAATTAGGTTTTTTATGTCAGGATATCACCAGTGGAAGTTCCAGCTGTTTCACAGTAATTTGAGAAGGCCATAACCCAACGGGGGATCGGAGACATCCTGCTTTTAACTTATTTAAAACAAAAGGAGAAGCCACGTTTTTGTCTCTGAAGGAACTGTAGGGATTTTCCGAGTTTGAAAGGGGTCAGAGACAGCTTTTGGTTGGTCGAGAGGTGTTGCACCTTATTTGAATAGAACACACCTACTAGTATAAAACCTTATGCGCAAAGGAATTAAGCCAGAAATAGTCAATTTTTAGCACCATGGGCTGACTGTTTCTCCGAGGACGTCTTCGACGTCTTCGTCTTTTCCTCTATCTGTCTTATTCTACCAGGTGACTAATGAGTGACTGTGTTTCCTGTAACTTTCTGTCTTGTGTTATACTGTCCACTGATTGGATTAAACTCTGAGCTCCTGTGACGTCAACACGTAGCGTGCGTCTCTGTTTTCTGCCACACGGCTCCGGCTTCGGATACGAGAAAGAGCCTGGGACCAGAGGAAAGCCCGAGCCTGGTTGTTTTTTAATGGTTAATTTGGTTTTCCTTAACATTTCCTAATGCTATTGGCACAAGTGCTACTGATGCTGCTTCTACTATACCACCACTACTAGTTGTAATGCTACTCCTGTTGCTACTATCATTGCTACTCCTATTAAGGTATTTCTCCTGCTACTGCTGTTATTGCTGCTGCTATTGCTGTCATTAGGGCTGCTAATATTGCCACTGCTGTTGCAATGGTGACCACTGCCACATTTATTGCTACTGATGCTTCCAGTATTGCTGCTGTTTTTGCCACTGCTGCTATTGCTACCACTGCTACATTTGCTGCTGCTAGTACAGTATTTACGGCTTGTGCTGTCAGTATTGCTAATACTCCTACCACAACAGCTATGCAATTGTTGCTGTGAGTACGGTAAGTACTGCTAATACTTCTAGTGAAATTACTGCTGCAATCTGTTCTGATTCTACCATTTCTTTCTGCTAATAGTACTGCTGCTAATTATGCTACAACAGTTTCTGCTATCATTAATGTACTGATAATTCAGCATAGTATTAAAAAGTACTCCAGAGAATAGTCTTTGAAACAAAAAGGTGTTCCGCTTGGATATTTTTTTTCAATGCAATAAAATATATCCAATGTAAATTCCTGTAGTAATGGGTATTTAACCATGTGCTGACTCATCACATCAGCTAACTGACATGACAGTTTATTTTAATTGAAAAATTCCCCACTCATCTTCAGGTAAATAGCACAGTTTACCCAGTCCGGTAAAAGTAGTTCACACATATGTTGATAACAATGGAAGGAAAGATATTGGATTATATTCTTGATTTGTTTTCCTATATTATTCTGCAAACTGTAACCCACAACAGCAAAGGTGGAGCCAGCACAGCCATTAATCTCCAATCAACTGGGACACAAACAGCAGCTGCTCTCACTGTTGTTTGATGATTTTATGACCCTTTTCAGACTCATAGACGTCAATGACTTTGTTACTCATCCATTCTTGACTTCCTTTCGACTAGGGTGATGTATGTTGCTCTTAGAGCTCTTCCAGCTTACTTTATGTTGTCAGACATGTTATATGTAAGGGATCTCTTGACTCTCTAAGTCTGGCATTAGCACAGATGTGGGTAGTGTGATTTTTTTAGATCCTGTGCTTAAAGACCATTAATTTACTGCTTAACTGGGTTTTAATTGCTAGATTTTAAAACTGCATCTTTATGCCCCCCCCCCCCCCCCCCCGCCATTTATTCATATTTTTGCCTGATGTGAATATGACCAAAAAATAAATAGAAATATATGTAGTAAATCCTTTTTGGGATATAAAACAAATAATTTGCTTCTACAGGGAAATTTTGGTGTTAAAAGCCTCATTTTATTTAAACCTATCTGTAACCTTTAAAAGGGAGCAACTGTAATGCTACCTGCAACACAGACTATCTCAGGAAGTCAAGTGAAGCTTTGCTGTTTGATTTTTTCTATTCGACCTGGTTAGTCTTATTTATCGTCACTCTATGAGTAAAATGGGCTTACAGACATTTCAAATCTTCTGAGTTCATTGGTATGAAAGAAACCAAGGTGTAATACTGTCAATTGGTTGACAGCCATAATAAAAAAACTGAATTCATAGCAGCAGTTTAAATAAAAAAGCATGAAGTATTCCTTTGGGTAACAGGTCCCCCTCAGCAATGTTTGCACTGTGGTGGTATTATTTATAGAGCAGAGAAGCAGTAGAGATACCGTGATCTGTGAAAACCTGCTGAGCAAAACAGCAAGTCAAAGCTAATGCAGATTCCTGGTGTTCATTCCTGTTTGCAGTTTTATGATTATGCATATTTTTGTGAGTCTTGAAATGATGCTGTATTATTCTTGATCTGTGGATAAAAAGACAAACTGAGACCAGCCTCAGGGGACGTTCTGCTGCTGATCCTGCCTGGTCTCATGCCGCGTTTGAATGTTTATCTGATTAGCATACAAGCTTTTCATTACACTAAATATATTCTCATTGCTTCAGAAATCAGCCAGAACCTTGAAGAATGGAAGGAAAACACCATTACATGATCAGATATTATGAAAAAGTGAATCTTGTTGATATGGAACGCAGTTGAATGTTTCACCATGGCAGCCAAGAAAATGACCTTCATTAGGATGATGCTGGTGTAATTTTCTTTTGCCCAAATCAATACAATATTATTTTAAAAACAAATAAAAAGCCAGTGGAGTTTAGGAGACATGGTGTTGCAACACACAAACAAAACCTAAACGTGAAATGCTTTTGTGAACACCGACATGGTTCATCTTGCTAATGCTAATTTAATACAATCCTAATGCAGTTTTCTTATCAACAGTTTCTCCCTCCCTAAGCTGTGGGTCTCTGTTCATACACAGGTGACACAACTTACTTCTGAATGCAGCAAATCCATGGGACATTCATCAGATTTTCTGTAAAAGGAATATGAAAACCAAGAATATTTTATTCTCCTATACAATTCTGCATTACCTTAGATTGTCTCAAAAAAATTTTTTGTGAAATATCCTGTTTATGGATGAAATGTATCAGTGTGAAAAGGTTCAAGAAGTGTGTATTCTGTACTAAGGCATTGTGGCTTGGACTGACTCGCTGAAGAGAGAAAAAGTTTTAGTATTGGGAGTTTGCTGCATCAGTAGCAAAAGGGTGGGAGGGGGATGAGCGATAGTAGATATGGAAAAAAATAAAAAAAGTCAAGGTCAGAGTGTTTTGTGGTATGTTTGCACAGAAGAAGGCTAAATCAATTTATCAAGAGTAAATCACGTAGGGAAAACCGCCAGCTCCATGAAGGCTGTTGCTAAAGCTCTGGGGAAATTTTTAGAGCACATGTGTGAGTTACATGCTGAATTCATACAGCAGCATGGAGTTATGTCCTGGTTGTTGTGCAGATTATACATGTTACCTCCACTATGGCTGCCTGATGGCACAGCTACGCCCTTGCAGATGAGACAAAATTGCAAAGAAGGTTGGTTTAATATAAAGCCAAAGGATGAATGAACAATTCGCTTTCCAACACTTTTTATTGTCCTTCGCACTGTATTCTCTGGATGATGGTAATATTTAAGAAGGAAGATGTAAATACAAGTGACTAATTCCTTATAAAACATTCAATATCAAACACAACAAATACAATTAAAAAGGATTTTTCTGGCCCACGGTGTAAAATTGCAAAACCTTTAGAATCTTCTCAGAAAATAACTTATGTCCACAAACGTAGGTTTTACTACATCAGCTGTTTTAGGAATCGGCTTTAAACTTGTTACGGGAAACTTGTTTTGCAAAATTGAGTGCAGGTGTTATGATTTCCCCTTAGACTAAACAGAAAGTATAAGTTTAAAAAATAAAAAAGATCCTGATTTTGTGCTTTGCAAAGACATTTTTAAGTTTTTCTCATTTAGTAAAGTGGTTCTCAAACTTTTTGTAAAAATTTTTTGTGGCAATGCAAACATTTTTAAATCTTACCAATTTGACATTTTGTAATTGATGCACTAGACTAACTTTTTTTAGTTTTTGTTTTTGGAACAAAGCTTCCTGACACACCATTGGCTGGCATTTGCGAAGCAGCCAATCCAGGAGCACCATTCAGTTTCTGTGCTGCTGCTTAGACATGGAGAAGACAGTGGATGTTGGCTAAGGCTGTTTCTGCTGCTCAAATTAATTAATGTGAAGGTTATTTGGTGTTTGAATGATAAAAGTAGGCAATTCTAAGCATAATTAGAGGGGGCTGCAAGTATAGCCATTCACAGCAGGCTATGAAACGGCTGTATACATGTTGGTAGTATTAAAAAATGTCTTAAAACCTTAACCTGCCATGGGCTTCAATAATTTCGACTCTAAGTCAGTCTTCCTGTTATCTATTCATAGTCTTGCTCTCTTGCAACCAGTTTTAGTTTTATTTTACACAGCATCTTCCATCTCTGTTCCTCTGACTTTATTGTTAAACGTTACATTGATAACAAAATTTGAATTGTTTTTACCCAACAACCATCATCCACAACAGTGGAAAGATGGACTAATGCACCAGGATATAAATCTGCCAATGTAGAATTTCACTGAGATTTATTTTACCATAGTTTTCAACATACATAGTCCCACAAAGGAGATTTTTCACTTGACCGGGTGGTACAGATGTAAAAAACTCCTATTACACCATTGGTTGCACAGCAGTGTTGTATAAGTACTGATATATCTGCCAGGTGCCTTGTAAATTTTGGCTGTAACATATGTTTAAGATTTTTCAATAAAAAAGCCTTCCCTCTATAAAATAAATCGAAAATTCAGACATGCTTTGAATTTATGCCTCAAAAAGTTGATGATCTCAAGCCAGTTTTTTTTTTCTTTAAGAATATTCAAAGAAGATATGATGAAAAAATGAAGTGTGATCAAATTAAATGTTGAAAAGCTGCTGGCAGCAGGAAGATTGCTGTTGATTGTCCTCGGTTGTTTATTGTAAATCACTGCGCTGCCTCTGGTTGGATGTCAAGCCATGTGATTGCAGGACTGTATAAACATCTTCTCTGGTCTGATTACTGCATTAGACGCTGAGGCGTTCCTGTTGCTGCTGCTGCTGCATGATACGCCACTTCCTCAGCCGCACACAGGCCTCCCACTCAGGATACTTCACAATTTTACACATCTGAGAAAATAATCCTCCGTTGAGAACCATCAAATTCACCAAGGCAGTACATTCAGCGCTATTCACAGATCAAAGACTGACAAATTGCAACAAAATAGGCTTGACTTTGAAAAAAACTCTCAAATTCCACCTGAGTGAGTCGTCTTAATGTAGCACTTAAGGTGAAACTCTTTTGCTTCTGCAGTTCTCATCAAAGTGGGATAAAAACGATCAGCGTTGCGTCTGACCACCAGGTAAAGTGGTGACTCATAAAGTTTCTTTATTATTTTTCTTTTTAATGAGGTTTTGTGGATTCAATAACAAACACTTCAGTGTCTCGTATGCAAATGAGTAAAACTTTTGAAATAAAAAAGCAAAACACAAACCTTCGAATCATAATGGCATCGCCACCATTTTCTGCTGCATATAAAAGAGGGAAGAGAGCAGCAGCACAGCTGGCTAAGACAGGAAGTTAGATTAGTAGCTATCGTCAGCACCTCATTTTGGGTCCCATGACAAAATATAAAACTTTTTATATAACCTTTAATTCAGTATTAAAAGCAGATGAAAAGATTGTGCTAAAGGTCATATTTAAGTCTGTTAATTACCAAAATAAAACGATTCTTCTAACATTCTTGAAAGCTAATGACGTAAAGACACCTATTTGTTTGTAACCATATAACCTTTTTAAAATTACAACTTCTAAGATGTGTAGCTTCACAATTAAACCAAAATGTACTGGCATCAAAATTACAGCACTTAAACTAGAAAATTCCTGCAGAAATTTTGAAGGGCCTGCCAAAGTGTGCCCGTCGGATTGGATGCAGCAATATGATGCTAAAAAAATTTGCATTAATGCTAAATAAAAATGCAATGTAGTCAATAACCTGCAGGGAGTCAGAAGCATGTTCACTAAGCTGCACTCGTACCATTTAGTATGTTGCATAAGCCAAAATTAGCCAAAATGCTAATAATAGCATGATTGCTATTAGTAGCATGTGGAGCATCACTATCATGTTGTCTGTCATTACTTACTACATTCAGTATATGAAACATTGGTAATAAATAAGAAAAGCATTCTGATGCTCAGCATTAGCATCAACGCTAACCTGAGCTAAATTGTAGTCTAAAAATGCTAATGCTCTGGCTTCCACAAGCCAGTTGTAAAATGTGATTTAGACTGTTAATACTATAGCCGTACCTATGGCAGTGAATAGATTAACACTGTAGAAATGGCTTATTGCAAATCAGTATTACATAAACTGATGGGTTTTAAATGGTAAATAGACTGAACTTATAGCAATTTATTTGACTATTTCTGACAAATCAAATTGCTTCAGGCTAGTCTCACATTGATATGCAGCTTAGTAGGCTATTTGACATTGGATGCCTTGCCCAGGGGCAGAGTAACATGTGCTGGAGAAAGCAGGAGTCTAACCTGTAACCTTCCAATTGAAAGCCACAGTTGCCCGTGTTGCTAATGACTGAAGCTTTTGCCAGATCCATCACAACATTACAGTGGCTGATCTGATTCACAGCAACAATCAACAGCTGAACTCATTGTTCAATGAAATTCAGTACCAGACTGACATCTATATAAACTTTGGACATGTCCTCCTGACTCACGGTCTGAAATAAAAAAAATAAATAAAGAGGTCATTGTTTTTTTCTTGAAAATTTTCAAGCGTCATACTAAGTATTTTAATTCACATTCAAAAATTCAGAGAAATAATAATTTTATGCAAGCAAAATATGAATAATCACAGGAAATATGTATTCTTCCCACAATGCATTGTGACCTCTGAGCCCGTTTGTGAGAGTACAGCGCTGCTTTCCCGGCTGTCTGATCCTCCATGTCTTTTTTTACTGCAGTGAGCCTCGACGTAGCCAATCTGCGTCAAGTATTAGCTTCATTGTGTTGATATATTTTGACGAGCTCCGCCGCTGTGAGTCCAGCTGCACATGCAGGTTATTGGCAACAAGAGACAACGATCGCAGCGCACCGCTAATTGACACTGTTAATGATTAACGAGCTTCAGACCGAGACTGAAGCTTCGCACATGTTCTCACTCACGGTACAAAATATTAAAAAAATTACAACAGTCCATAATCTCTAAATCTTTCAGCCTTCATAGTAAGGATGTCATTTCACACTGAAAAATTCAGAGAAATAATAATTTTATCTAAACAAAATATCAATAGTCACAGGAAATACTCTCTGCTGTCTCTCAGAGTAATGGCTGCCGCTGGCTGGAACCCGTTACTATGGTAATTAATGCCCCGCAGCTGTGAGGAGACAAAGAGCGGGAAAATCCTCTTCTCCCTCGTTTCTATACTTGGGAGACACCCAGCGCCAGTCTGAAGGACCCTGACAAAAATCCATAAGCCCTAGAAAATTTTTGAAAACATTTTACGGGAGCAGGGATGTGTATCTATGTTCTGACCAAGTTTTAGACCAATAGGGCAATATTTATGCCTGTGAGGGCGAGTTAAACACAGTTTTTCAGTAAGCCATCAGGGGTCCTGTGTGTGTGTTTCAGACAGAAAGGTTACTGATGCTGCGAGTTCCTCAATCTCCAATTTTTTCGTTTTTATTAATTTTTGTCGTCATTTTAAGTCAGAATCCCAACAAAAGTAATAGCTCACTTCTCGGCACCGAGCCGCTCGATTTGATACCACTTTTGTGGGTGGGCACGCAGCGGTACGAGCCGCATTAACGGTAATGGAAGAATAATAAATAATAACTAGAAAATTCCTGCAGAAATTTTAAAGGGCCTGCCAAAGTGTGCCCGTCGGATTAATAAAGCGTTCTGATGGTAAAAATTAGCAATAATGCTAAAGAAAGCTGTAATGTACTCAATAACTTGCAGGGAGTCAAAAGCATGCTCACTTAGCTTTTCTCGCACCATTTAGTATGTTACATAAGGTAAAATTAGCCAAAATGCTAATTTTAGCATGAATGCTATCAGTAGCATGTAGAGCATTACTAGCATGTTGTCTGACATTACTTAATCCATTCAGTATATGAAACATTGGTAATAAGTAAGAAAAGCATCCTGAAGCCCAACATTAGCATCAATGCTAACCTGAGCTAAATTCTAGTCAAAAACCTGTGGAGAGTTAGAAACATGTTGATGAAGCTGTACTTACACCATTCATTATGTTAATATTAAAGCATAAGCTAAAATTAGCCAATATGCTAATGTTAGCCTAAATGCTGGCATGCCGAGAATGAAAAGAAAAAGTATTTTAAAATTATTGCACCACCTATGAATATGCAAGCTTTTATTTTGAAACTTTCAGTAAGCTTCTTTTTATATGACCACACTAATTCAATGTGTAGCAGTGATTTGGTTAAACCAGTGATGTAAAGCCCAAAAGACCAATATTTCATGTAAAAATGGTCAAGGCTTTTATTTTGAAATCTCTAAGCTTCATTTTAATTAGCAACACTGATCCAATGTGTAGCAGTGGTTGTGTTAAACAAGTTAAATACTAGCCCTATGTTTTAACTGAGGGGTCGCCATAGTTAGAACTAAGGCAGTCCATTTAGTGTACTAAACATTGCTAATGAATAAGAAAATTGGCTAAAAGCTTATTTCAGGTGAAATGCTAATGCACTGACTTGCGCAAGCCAGTGCCATAACTTGAGAGAAAATGCTGATAAAGGACAATATTATTGCACCGCCTAAGGTGGTGCAATAACTTGATGGAATAATATAATTAAAGCTGTTATAATTGCACCGCCTGTGGCGGTTCACTTACTGGAAGGCATTAATGAGGCTTTTATTTTGAAATTTTAGTAAGCTTAATTTTAAATGGCAACAATAATCCCATCACTAACATTGGTTTTCTTAAACAGTTGTCTAATACAAAATAGAGCAATTACATTATCTAAAAATTGTCAAGGCTTTTAATTTGAAATTTTTCATAAGCTTAATTTAAAATGGCAACATTCATCCCATTTGTAACAGTGGTTTTCATAAGCAGTTATCTAATGCCCAAAAGAGCAATTACATGATGTAAAATGGTTAAGGCTTTTATTTTGAAATTTTCAGTAAGATTAATTTGAAATGGCCACACTAATTCCAAGTGTTATTGTGATTAAGTTAAATCAGTCATATAATGCTCAACACACAAGTAGTTCTGTATACCAGCTAAGTCCTCCTCTGCAGTAACAGACAGTTCCGCCATGTTGCAAATTCTGACATTCTGAGTCATGGCCGTAGATAGAACTACAGTTAATATGGCCGGTTTGTAGTCCAAAGCAGAAGCTCTGCCTTTCTCTGTCTTCTGTTGCCATGGTGATCAATCCTAAATTCCAACTGTCAGCTGGGGAGTGAAGTGCAGGGCAGATTGTATCTAATATAGAGGGATCGACGTCAGTTACCCCTTCCCATAATTTTACTCTGAAGCACCTGGACAGAAAACCGTAAGACCTAGAGAAATTTCGAAAACATTTTACCGGAGCAGACAAATTTATCTATGTCATGACCGACTTTCATACCAATAGAGCAATTTTTGAAGGCATGAGAGCGATTTCAAAATGATCTTTGGGTCAAAATTCCACTCTGTTTCTCACTCTAAAAAACGGCAGTTGATTTCAGTTACACTCTAAGGTTTCGGCAGTTGGAAATTTTGCTCGTTTTTCGCTTTTTACGTCGCCGTCGTAACTCCGATCCCCAATAAAAGTAATAGCTCACTTCTCGGCGCCGAGCCGCTCGATTTGATACCACTTTTGTGGGTGGGCACGCAGCGGTACGAGCCGCATTAACGGTAATGGAAGAATAATAAATAATAACTAGAAAATTCCTGCAGAAATTTTGAAGGGCCTGCCAAAGTGTGCCCGTCGGATTTTCAATCAAGCGTTCTGATGGTAAAAATTAGCAATAATGCTAAAGAAAGCTGCAATGTAGTCAATAAGCTGCAGGGAGTCAGAAGCATGTTGACTAAGCTCTTTTTGTACCACTTAATATGTTGCATAAGCTAAAATAAGCCAAAATGCTAATGTTAGCATGAATGCTATCAGTAGCATGTAAAGCATCACAAGCATGTTGTCTGTCATTACTTACTACATTCAGTATATGAAACATTGATATTAAGTAAGAAAAGCGTTCTGATGCTCAACATTAGCATCAATGCTAACCTGAGCTATATTGTAGTCAAAAACCTGTGGAGAGTCAAAAACATCTTAATGAAGCTGTACTTGCACCATTAATTTTGTTCACATTAATGCATAAGGTGAAATTAGCGAACATGCTAATGTTAGCATGATTGCTAACAGTATCATGTTTGGTATAACTAGCATGTTGTCTGTCATTACTTACTCCATTCACAATACAAAAT
>CM065372.1:25697088-26120492 GCA_033032245.1 Poecilia picta
CGTCTGAGGTCAAAACGTCTGAGGTCAAAACGTCTCAAAACGTCTGAGGTCAAAACGTCTCAGAACAAAACGTCTCAAAACATCTCAGGTCAAAACGTCTGAGGTCAAAACGTCTCAAAATGTCTGAGGTCAAAACGTCTCAAAACGTCTGAGGTCAAAACGTCTCAAAACGTCTGAGGTCAAAACGTCTCAAAACGTCTGAGGTCAAAACGTCTCAAAACGTCTGAGGTCAAAACGTCTCAAAACGTCTGAGGTCAAAACGTCTCAAAACGTCTGAGGTCAAAACGTCTCAAAACGTCTGAGGTCAAAACGTCTCAGAACAAAACGTCTCAAAACATCTCAGGTCAAAACGTCTGAGGTCAAAACGTCTCAAAATGTCTGAGGTCAAAACGTCTGAGGTCAAAACGTCTCAAAACGTCTGAGGTCAAAACGTCTCAGAACAAAACGTCTCAAAACGTCTGAGGTCAAAACGTCTCAAAACGTCTGAGGTCAAAACGTCTCAAAACGTCTGAGGTCAAAACGTCTCAGAACAAAACGTCTCAAAACGTCTGAGGTCAAAACGTCTCAAAACGTCTGAGGTCAAAACGTCTCAAAACGTCTGAGGTCAAAACGTCTCAAAACGTCTGAGGTCAAAACGTCTCAAAACGTCTGAGGTCAAAACGTCTCAAAATGTCTGAGGTCAAAACGTCTCAAAACGTCTGAGGTCAAAACGTCTCAAAATGTCTGAGGTCAAAACGTCTCAAAACGTCTGAGGTCAAAACGTCTCAAAATGTCTGAGGTCAAAACGTCTCAAAACGTCTGAGGTCAAAACGTCTCAAAACGTCTGAGGTCAAAACGTCTCAAAACGTCTGAGGTCAAAACGTCTCAAAACGTCTGAGGTCAAAACGTCTCAAAACGTCTGAGGTCAAAACGTCTCAAAACGTCTGAGGTCAAAACGTCTCAAAACGTCTGAGGTCAAAACGTCTCAAAACATCTCAGGTCAAAACGTCTGAGGTCAAAACGTCTCAAAATGTCTGAGGTCAAAACGTCTCAAAACGTCTGAGGTCAAAACGTCTCAAAACGTCTGAGGTCAAAACGTCTCAAAACGTCTGAGGTCAAAACGTCTCAGAACAAAACGTCTCAAAACGTCTGAGGTCAAAACGTCTCAAAACGTCTGAGGTCAAAACGTCTCAAAACGTCTGAGGTCAAAACGTCTCAGAACAAAACGTCTCAAAACGTCTGAGGTCAAAACGTCTCAAAACGTCTGAGGTCAAAACGTCTCAGAACAAAACGTCTCAAAACGTCTGAGGTCAAAACGTCTCAAAATACCTCAGAACGTCTCAGGTCAAAACGTCTGAGGTCAAAACGTCTGAGGTCAAAACGTCTCAAAATGTCTGAGGTCAAAACGTCTCAAAACGTCTGAGGTCAAAACGTCTCAGAACAAAACGTCTCAAAACGTCTGAGGTCAAAACGTCTCAAAATACCTCAGAACGTCTCAGGTCAAAACGTCTGAGGTCAAAACATCTGAGGTCAAAACATCTGACCTTCACTTGAAACAAGGCAAAACTAACTTACAAGTAACTTTCACCAAGATACAGTAGCTCGTTTAGAGTCAATGGCTCCTTAATGCTGATGTAAAAAAGGTTCCACAGTCAGATTATTTCATTATAAAAAGACATTTTTACATGTTTTAAGTGAAATAATTTAAGTTTTTTCTCATCAATATTAAGGAATTATTGACTTAAAACAAGTTGACTGTGGTTCAGTTTGGTCTTAATTCAAGTGTTTTAGGACATTTGCAGCAGAAACAGCCCAAAGCTGCTTGGTGAGGTTTGTGTTTCTGCAGATCTGCCTCAGGATTCATTCATTTAGCCTCTGACCTGTTGAGCAGAGTGTTGTAAGATCCTTTCAGGGTCTGGTGTTCCTCAGAGTCCTTCTGCAGCCGAGCGTTGTGCTGCAGCAGCTCCTCCATGTCGGTTCTGGACCGCTCCACCTCCAGAACCTGGTTCCCCAGCTCACCCTGCAGATCCTCCCGCCGGCGCTCCGCGTCCTTCAGCAGGCAGGCCAGCTTCCGCGCCTGAGACAGAACGATTCAGTTCCCCTCAGTGTTCATAATGAGAACGATTCAGTTCACCTCAGTGTTCATAATGAGAACGATTCAGTTCACCTCAGTGTTCATAATGAGAACGATTCAGTTCACCTCAGTGTTCATAATGAGAACGATTCAGTTCCCTCAGTGTTCATAATGAGAACGATTCAGTTCCCCTCAGTGTTCATAATGAGAACGATTCAGTTCCCCTCAGTGTTCATAATGAGAACGATTCAGTTCCCCTCAGTGTTCATAATGAGAACGATTCAGTTCCCCTCAGTGTTCATAATGAGAACGATTCAGTTCCCCTCAGTGTTCATAATGAGAACGATTCAGTTCCCCTCATCAGTTCCCTCAGTGTTCATAATGAGAACGATTCAGTTCCCCTCAGTGTTCATAATGAGAACGATTCAGTTCACCTCAGTGTTCATAATGAGAACGATTCAGTTCCCCTCAGTGTTCATAATGAAACGATTCAGTTCCCCTCAGTGTTCATAATGAGAACGATTCAGTTCACCTCAGTGTTCATAATGAGAACGATTCATTCACCTCAGTGTTCATAATGAGAACGATTCAGTTCCCCTCAGGTTCATAATGAGAACGATTCAGTTCCCCTCAGTGTTCATAATGAGAACGCAGCCCTCATTTCTTCGATGTTCCCCTCAGTGTTCATAATGAGAACGATTCGTCCCTCATCGTTCACCTCAGTGTTCATAATGAGAACGATTCAGTTCCCCTCAGTGTTCATAATGAGAACGTTCAGTTCACTCAGTGTTCATAATGAGAACGATTCAGTTCCCCTCAGTGTTCATAATGAGAACGATTCAGTTCCCCTCAGTGTTCATAATGAGAACGATTCAGTTCCTCAGTGTTCATAATGAGAACGATTCAGTTCCCCTCAGTGTTCATAATGAGAACGATTCAGTTCCCCTCAGTGTTCATAATGAGAACGATTCAGTTCCCCTCATCGTTCACCTCAGTGTTCATAATGAGAACGATTCAGTTCCCCTCATCAGTTCCCTAGTTTCATAATGAGAACGATTCAGTTCCCTCATCATTCCCCTCAGTGTTCATAATGAGAACGATTCAGTTCCCCTCAGTTCATAATGAGAACGATTCAGTTCCCCTCAGTGTTCATATGAGAACGATTCAGTTCCCTCAGTGTTCATAATGAGAACGATTCAGTTCACCTCAGTGTTCATAATGAGAACGATTCAGTTCCCCTCAGTGTTCATAATGAGAACGATTCAGTTCCCTCAGTGTTCATAATGAGAACGATTCAGTTCCCCTATCAGTTCACCTCAGTGTTCATAATGAGAACGATTTCAGTTCCCCTCAGTGTTCATAATGAGAACGATTCAGTTCCCCTCATCAGTTCACCTCAGTGTTCATAATGAATGAGAACGATTCAGTTCACCTCAGTGTTCATAATGAGAACGATTCAGTTCCCCTCAGTGTTCATAATGAGAACGATTCAGTTCCCCTCAGTGTTCATAATGAGAACGATTCAGTTCCCCTCATCAGTTCACCTCAGTGTTCATAATGAGAACGATTCAGTTCCCCTCAGTGTTCATAATGAGAACGATTCAGTTCCCCTCAGTGTTCATAATGAGAACGATTCAGTTCCCCTCAGTGTTCATAATCAGAACGATTCAGTTCCCCTCAGTGTTCATAATCAGAACGATTCAGTTCCCTCGTGCAATGACGATTCAGTTCCTGGTCATATCAGAACGATCAGTCGGCCTGAGACAGAGCCAGAGCTTTGGCCTCCAGCAGGTCCTGCAGGCGGCTCTCCTTCGACTGAGACACAGACAGAGAGAGACAGACAGACAGGAGATCAGCTGAAGATGAACAGCAGATATAAAAGCAGCTAATCGGATATTTTACTGATGTTTTGTTAAACTTACAGCAAACCCAGCCAGTTTCTGCTCGTAAACGTTGATGATCTCAGAAAGAGGCGAGTCCTCCGTCGATTTCTGCAGCTACACAAGTAAAATCAGAACAAATAAATTATACACTGCAAAAACACAAACTCTTACCAAGTATTTTTGGTCTAGTTTTCAGAGCAAAAATCTTTGTATGCTTGAAATACGATAAAACTCATTTGACAGTAACTTTTAATTCCTTAATATTGATGAAAAAGTTCCAGCTCCATTGGCAGATTATTCTCAGTAATTTTCCCATAAAATAGGTGAAATAATCCACCAATGACAAGAACTTTAGCAATTTTAGAGACATTTGACTTCAAACTGGCTGTAACTGAAAAAGATAAGCTTAGTTTGTTAGTTTTGTCTTATTTCAACTCTACTAAGTTATTATACTATAAACTGAACTAAAAATACTTGCTGTATTTTGTGTTTTTGCAGTGCAGAAAGCTGAAATCCTGTTTCTGCTCCCATGTTTTTAATTCGGTGTCTGTTTGTCAGTTGATCGCAATGATCAGAGTTCAGCGCTTTGACAATGAAACGAAACCAAATCATCTTCATCAACAAACCTGAATGATAATCAGATTCATCTAATGAAGAAATTTTAGCTTTTAATTTAGGAAGACTTTGAGTTTAGTAGAAAATGCAAATCAGGAGAAATAAAGTTTTTTTCCCCAAAGGTGTCAAAAAGGTAGATAAATGCATAAAGTATCGATAAATATTGGTTATCAGTCATAAGAGGAATATTGATGTTGGTCCAGATTTTCATATCGGTGCATCCAGAATCAATTCATTTTGTCCATTCCATTTTTAAAAACAAACTTGAGCTTTAATGTTTTTGACAGCTAGAGATTTGAGATGCACCTCGGATTTGCTCTCCCCTCCACTTTGATGCCCCTAAATAAACTCCAGAGAGACCGGTCCCCTCCCAAGCTGGAAGAGAAACCAGAAACACCTGCAGTCTGCACTGCAGAGTTCATCACTGTATTTGTTAAAACAGGAAAATCAGAACATTTTTCTCCATTCTGTCCCATAAAGTCCCATGCAGGTGAAAGGCCGTTGCTGTGGAAACGGCCCCAGGGTCCTTACCTCCATGCCTGTCTGCAGCTTCTCCACCAGGTTGCTCACGCTCTTGTTGCCGCTGGAGGCGTCTGTCATGCTGACGCTCATCCGAGGAGGCGGGACTTCCTGCACGGTGACGCGCTTCACTGAGAGCTGCGCCTCCCTGTGGCGATACGCGTTGTTGGCGGCGATGCTCTCGCCCAGGCTGGCAGGACAAACGGACTCAGTCAGCAGCAGATCCTGCAGCTCTAACGGCCGACAGGAAACTATTTCTGTCATTTCTTTTCCAAGAAGTAGAAACTGATTAAAATCGGATTTGGTGATTAAGGAATCTGAGATTTTAATGTTTGTAGCCGAACCGTGTGAATAAGTTATTTTCATCATGTTTCCTAGTAGTGACTAGTTCCTGATTTATCATTTTCTCTCTTTCTCCCAAAAAAAAGATGATAAAACTCTTCAGTCTTTTGTTTTGGTCTCGTTTTTTTGAAGGACAACTTAGTTTGGATAAACTTTATAATTAATTTTACTTATTGTTTCTGTTTTGTTTGTGGATATTTAAAATGTCTTCCGGTTCCAATGTCAAACGTTCATTAGCATTTGAAGTTGGAAATGTTCTTGTCTTCACAGATATTACCATATTTTCCGCACTATAAGGCGCACCTTCAAAAAATGGCCTATTTTAAAACTTTTTTCATATATAAGGCGCACCGCATTATAAGGCGCATAGACCAGACGCTACAGCGAGGGTTGCCAATTTGTTCCACACTCTATTATTACAAAGTCCCCAAGTACTTTATATAGTAGCTGCCCCAGTCGTTGTTTCACTCACGGTGTTGTGATATTGTGTCCAACTGCTTTCTGGGTAACAGACCAACCAACATGCTGCCGCATCAGCCTCTGTCTCTCTTCCCCTCTGTCCCCCCGGGCTTTAAATGTATTATCAAACTTTATTAACAAACCAGCTTTCTGACAAATATCCCAGCATGCACCGTGCACTACTTCTTCTATGGGGGAAAATGAAGCCGGTGGCTGCTTACCATAGCTGCTAGACCTGTTGTGGCTCAATATTGGGCCATATATAAGGAGCACTGGATTATAAGGCGCACTGGATTATAAGGCGCGCTGTCAGCTTTTGAGGAAATTGAAGGTTTTTATGTGTGCCTTATAGTGCGGAAAATACGGTACTGACTATTGCATTAACAACAACCGATCGTCCAGTAAAGTTCATTATGGTGACTGGTTCACTCACACCAGTGCTGGGAAGTCTGGGAGGGCTGTGGCCTCCAGCAGCAGGGCGAGTCCGGTCTGCACGCGCTCCCTGCAGTGTGAGGTCAGCGCCAGAGACAGGGGGGTCACCGTCCTCTGGTCCTGCAGGGTTTCAGGAGAGACGTTGAGCGTTTAAACAGGAAGTGGCGAGGCCTGATGGGAGCGGCGGCTCACCTGCAGCATCCTGTAGAAACTCGTCTCCATGTCCTGGACCTGCTGCCTCAGGCGGCTCATCAGCTCCAGGACCTTCAGCAGAGCTTCTGCGCACAACTGGCTAGAAGGAAAAAAAACCACAAGGTCACGATTTCTGCTCCACAACGGATCAATTTAAATAAAAACATTTACAGCTTTTAAATAAAAATATTTACAGCTTTAATTCTCAAACTGGTGCAGTGACTAGAAAATAATATCATTTCACAATGAATATCTTTCCATAATGTTTTTATGTTGACTCACCTCAGGTCGTTAGTGGAGACGGGAGGCAGGCAGGTCAGGGGGTTGTTGCTATGGCAACAGGAGAGCAGGGTTTCCACCTGAGAGAGGCAGAGCTGAGCGCTGACCTGACAGGAAACCAGAGACCTGGTGGCGTCTTGGCAGCACAGGGGTGAAGGAGCAGGTGAAGGAAACAACCCGGTTCCTCCCTGGTTGGTTGTAGTTAGTCGTTTAAACTCACAGCTAAATATTTTGTTTTCAAACTGCTTGCTAACTAAATAGTTAGCTTGGACTTGAATATTTATTATATTTATAAATAAATAATATTTGCTAAATAGAAATCTAGCTTATCACCTCAATATTCACCCTGAAGCCAAATATTTAGCTCACTAACTAAATGTTCAGTTTGGTAAATCATTTTACGTTGCAGCTAAATATTGTGTAAACTAAATATTTAGCTTTCTTAGTATAAATATTTAGTTTGAAACTGTGACATAGGAATCACAAGAGGAAGATTAACCCCATGTTTCTGTCATGACTGTTCATCTGTAGACACTTAACTCCACAGAAAAGGACATTAATTTAAAAAAAAGCAGAGTTTTAAGTCTTTAAGTCCCCCAACAGCATCACAGGCTGACAGGCCTGTGGGTGAGGATATTGAGCAGCAGGGTGCAGACGTGGGTGGTGCGGTGACAGTGTTTCCTGAGGTGAGCGTCTCCCTTTGCAGGATCGAGGTCCTTCAGGAGCCCCAAGGCCACTGGGAGCAGCATCTCCACGAAGCTCAGCGTGGATTCAGACACGCTCTCCGCTCCCAGCGACTCCTGGATGCACAGAGACGCCCATCAGGACAGAAGAGGACAGGAACACACATAAAAACTAAGAAAATCTTTATTATGCATCAACAACATTCAGATTTCAGGTCTTTTTCTGAGGAAGACACAGCAGTGGATTAAAATAAGAGCTTCAGGCAAACTGGAGGATGTTGGCCACTAAAAGACGCTTATGCAGAGCTTGTCCTCTAGGGGCAGAGCACCACTGTACAAAAGCTGCTGAAAACATTTCATTTTTATCCCGTTTGTTGTTAAAATACTCTAACCTGCAACTTATCCATACATTATAGTGCATAACTAGCAGTAATAGTTACATTTACTCAATTACATTAACTAATTTTAGTACCGTATTTTCCGCACTATAAGGCGCACCTAAAAACCTTAAATTTCCTCAAAAGCCGACATTGCGACTTATAACCTGGTGTGCCTAATATATGGACCAATATTGAGCCACAACAGGTCTAGCAACTACGGCAAGCAGCTGCTGACTTCATTTTCCCCGTAGAAGAAGCGTGCAGTGCATGCTGGGATAGTTGTCAAAAAACTGGTTTGTTAACAAAGTTTGACTGACCGATCTACCCATAGACATGTCTAGATTTCTACCTACCCACCTAATAATCAGGTCGTCTGCAGGTCATCTAGCATCACGTTCTCCACCAACATGCTGTGCGCGAACGGAGACGGGTGACCATCGTCCGGCCCAGACGCCCCATTCCAGTCGCTCTCCAGGTTCTGCTGGCCGACCGGAATCGGACTGTTTTATTCTTTATGTCAACAAAGTAGCTTTAGACATTTATCCGGGAGCTTCGGCTAGAGTTACCAAGGAACCAGCACCTATACATTTAAAGCCGTGGGGGGAAGAGAGACAGAGGCTGCGGCGGCAGCGTGTCGGTTGCTCTGTGCTAACCAGGAAGCAGTTGGGCACAATATGGCAACACCAAAACCGTGAGTGAAACAATGACTAGTGCAGATGCTATATATAGAACTCAGGGACCAATTTTTTATTATTAGACATCCATATTTGTAGTGAACGGAACAAATCATGTCCCGTTCAATACCAGACGGGTGGCAACATATCTGTGGCGTCTATTCTATGCGCCTTATAATGCGGTGCGCCTTATATATGAAAAAAGTTTTAAAATAGGCCATTTATTGAAGGAGCGCCTTATAATCCGGTGCGCCTTACAGTGCGGAAAATACGGTACTTTTATTGTGAAGGATCAATTTTCTACCCGCTGAATGAAAAACAAACATCTTTTAACCAGAAATCCACCAGACAGACAAACACCTGCAGATTCTGTTGCAGTTTCATAAGTTTTTTATTGAAAGAACCTAATTTAGGAAAAAAAATATTTTTTCATTATTCTTTTTTTTGTTTATGTAAATTTTTGTTCTAAAATACCAAAATTTCCACTTAACTTTATATTTTGGTCCATCTAATTATGTAATTATAAATACTGAATGATTGATAATTTGATCAGTTACTCACTACTTTTTACCAAATACTTATTTACTCTTACTTGAGTAACTTTTTGGACGGATACTTTTTACTTTTCCTTGAGTATAAATAAATTTTAGTGTCTCTACTCTCAGTGAACTCTGCCCTCTGCTGGTAAAACTGTAAACACAAATAATAATCATCCTCTGAGTGAAATCAGGTTAATGACGTCAGGATACCTCCAGCAGCTCGGTCAGCAGCTGCAGCGTCTGCAGCAAACACTTCTCGGCGCCCTCCACAGGCGAGCTGAGCCACTGCAGCAGAGCCAGCCCACACTCGGCTTTCCGGCCCCCGTTCTGCTCGCCCGCCTGTCTGTGGCCGGCGGCTCTGAGTTTGGCGCCGGCCGGCCGGAAGACGACGGCGCAGAGCTGCGAGCGCAGAGCTGCCACGCTGCACATGGACAGGAGGAGCTGCAGCACCTGCAGCGACACACAGGGGCTGCGTCATGTTTTCCAGACACATGGAGCCATTTTATAGCACAATCCAGCAAATATTTAAACTTTAGTTATTATAAAAATGCTCTGTGTACCAAATATGATTTAAAAGAAGTCTGACTTCCCGATGTATTGGGCCTCTGTCTCTTTAAGAAGTACCTGAACAAACTTCCAGAAAACTGTAAAACTGTTGAAACACTGAGTTCCTTTAAATCCCACCTAGTTAGAGCTGCTTTTGATTCATAACTGGAATATTGACCAATATGCTCGATGCTTAATGATGGTTTTTGATTAAATGTCATATTTCCTGCTTCTTTTGTAACTAATAACTGAATTATGTTTTTATTATTTAAAGCAGCTCCTGCCTTATTGCTAAAGAAAGTCGCAATAAAACAGGACATACTTGATAAAAACCTGAAACATTACATGCATCTACAGCAAAACCTGCAGAACAGGAGTGATAAGTGTCACATCTGAACCACAAAGTTCCTTTTTTCTACTTGCTGATATAAATCAACTGTTTTTAGGGGTTAAGTTCTCGTAGAAAACATTACAATCTGCTACTGATGCGTAACGACTCACATTCACCCTGAATAAATCCATCTGGGGAAAACAAAGTCATGTTTGATCAGGAAAACTTGACGTAAAGGTTTCACTAATTATTTTAAGTAAATAATTATCATTGCTTAATATTTCTGTGTAAAGGAGGAAAAGTATGAGGAAATGTTTCAAGATAATCTATTTGCACACATATCTTTATCTATCAGTAGAGCTGAGACGGCCTGTTGTTTTTGTAAATTAACTTATTCACCACAAACTGCTTCCTGTTCTGCTGATTCATGTCTGATCAGATTAAAACCATCGGAGCAGCAAACGTGTCAACACATGCAAAGGCTGCAGTGAGAGGCCTGAAGAACAAAGTGTCCTTCACAGATCTGCCTGATCCAGACGCTGCTGCTGGCGTTCTGACTAAAACCGGGAAGACGGAACCATCAGCTACAGACCTACACTGAGAGAATTAGATACTGTTGGTAGTTTATATTAAAGATCTGCTGATCAACCTGCCAGATCTCTCAGGTCCAGAACCAAACATGGAGAAGCAGCATTCAGCTTCTATGACCACAAATCTGGAACGAACGTCCAGAAAACTGGAAAACAGCTGAAACTCTGAGTTCCTTCGGATCAAGGCTAAGAATGTGTTTAGAGTTGCTTTTGAAACATAATAAATGAAACACTAATCAATATGTTGATGTGCAACGACGGCGCTCATCAAAACGTAATGCTTCAATAACTGACTGTCTAACATGAATTTGTACTCTTGCATTTTTCTGATGTAAACTGAAATGAATTGTTGCTGAAGGGTAAATAAACTGATTGAGGCTTTGTGGACTCAAAGTGTCTGTGCGTCTCACCATGGCTGCTGAGTCGGCGTCTTTCAGGTGCAGCAGCCCCAGAACCTGGGAAACGCAGGCAGAGAAGTGCTGATACCTGGAAGAAGAGAGGAGCAGTCAGACAGGGAGCTGCAGTCAGACAGGGAGGTGCAGTCAGACAGGGAGGCGCAGTCAGACAGGGAGGTGCAGTCAGACGGGGAGGCGCAGTCAGACGGGGAGGCGCAGTCAGACGGGGAGGCGCGGTCAGACAGGGAGCTGCGGTCAGACAGGGAGGTGCGGTCAGACAGGGAGGCGCAGTCAGACAGGGAGGCGCAGTCAGACAAGGAGGCGCAGTCAGACAGGGAGGCGCAGTCAGACGGGGAGGCACAGTCAGACAGGGAGGCGCAGTCAGACGGGGAGGCGCAGTCAGACAGGGAGGCGCAGTCAGACAGGGAGGCGCAGTCAGACGGGGAGGCGCAGTCAGACAGGGAGGTGCAGTCAGACAGGGAGGTGCGGTCAGACAGGGAGCTGCAGTCAGACAGGGAGGCGCAGTCAGACAGGGAGGCGCAGTCAGACGGGGAGGCGCAGTCAGACGGGGAGGCGCGGTCAGACGGGGAGGCGCGGTCAGACGGGGAGGCGCGGTCAGACAGGGAGGTGCGGTCAGACGGGGAGGCGCAGTCAGACGGGGAGGCGCAGTCAGACGGGGAGGCGCAGTCAGACAGGGAGGCGCGGTCAGACAGGGAGGTGCGGTCAGACAGGGAGCTGCGGTCAGACAGGGAGGCGCAGTCAGACAGGGAGGCGCAGTCAGACGGGGAGGCGCAGTCAGACGGGGAGGCGCGGTCAGACGGGGAGGCGCGGTCAGACGGGGAGGCGCGGTCAGACGGGGAGGCGCGGTCAGACAGGGAGGTGCGGTCAGACAGGGAGCTGCGGTCAGACAGGGAGGCGCAGTCAGACAGGGAGGCGCAGTCAGACAGGGAGGCGCAGTCAGACAGGGAGGCGCAGTCAGACGGGGAGGCGCAGTCAGACAGGGAGGCGCAGTCAGACGGGGAGGCGCAGTCAGACAGGGAGGCGCAGTCAGACAGGGAGGCGCAGTCAGACGGGGAGGCGCAGTCAGACAGGGAGGCGCAGTCAGACAGGGAGGCGCGGTCAGACGGGGAGGCGCAGTCAGACGGGGAGGCGCAGTCAGACAGGGAGGCGCAGTCAGACAGGGAGGCGCGGTCAGACAGGGAGGTGCAGTCAGACAGGGAGGTGCAGTCAGACAGGGAGGCGCAGTCAGACAGGGAGGCGCAGTCAGACGGGGAGGCGCAGTCAGACGGGAGGCGCAGTCAGACGGGGAGGCGCAGTCAGACAGGGAGGCGCAGTCAGACGGGGAGGCGCAGTCAGACAGGGAGGCGCAGTCAGACAGGGAGGCGCGGTCAGACGGGGAGGCGCGGTCAGACAGGGAGGTGCGGTCAGACAGGGAGGTGCAGTCAGACAGGGAGGTGCAGTCAGACAGGGAGGTGCAGTAGAAGGAGGTGCAGTCAGACAGGGAGGCGCAGTCAGACGGGGAGGCGCAGTCAGACGGGGAGGCGCAGTCAGACGGAGGCGCAGTCAGACAGGGAGGCGCGGTCAGACAGGGAGGTGCAGTCAGACAGGGAGGTGCAGTCAGACAGGGAGGTGCAGTCAGACAGGGAGGCGCAGTCAGACGGGGAGGCGCAGTCAGACAGGGAGGCGCAGTCAGACGGGGAGGCGCAGTCAGACAGGGAGGCGCAGTCAGACGGGGCAGCAGGTGAACATCTGGGCCAGAACTGATCAACTCCACCTGCTCAGGTAATCGGCTATTTTGGGGCTCTTCAGCAGGTCGATGAGGAGGTCGACGGAGTACTTCCTGGTCAGCGTGCCGCCGCCGTTCACCATGATGTTGAACACCAGCTGGAAAGTCTGATGGATGTTCTTCGCCTCAAAAAGCTGCAGATAAAAAAAACACAACAAGTTCAAGGTGGAAACAACCAGAAGCTTTTTATGTTGCAGACAGGAAACACAAACAGGAAGTTGAACTAATTAAAATAATCAGTGTGACAATTTCCACGCTTTCAGATACAACATGTGGGCGACTGCGGCTGTGTGGGTAGCGTAGTTGTCTTGTGATCGGAAGGTTGTAGGTTCAATTCCAGCTTCCTCCGGCCACATCGATGTGCCTCTGGGCAAGGCACCAAACCCTGAGCTGAGTATCGGTGTATGAATGTGTGAGCGTTTGTGAGTGTGAATGGGTGAATGTGGCTCTAGTGTTAAGCACTTTGAGTGGTATACAAGTTCAGTCCATTTACCATTTAACCAGAAACGACTTAGAGCTGCATCATTTATCAAACCAAACAGTAAAGGGATACAAAAATCCCTTAAAACGAGTAAAACTGGATTTTATTCGCGTTAGAAAATCAGGAAGTTTCTGCTCACCTTCTCGCCAACCTTCTCGTTCAGAGTCAGGCTGGCCAGGATGGACAGCGTGAAGATCACCACCGTCAGGCTGTTGTGAGCCAGGAAGTTGATCAGAGTTCGGTAGAGCTGCCTCACGTTCTCCTGTACGGTAAAATAAATACTCGTTTACACACAGGAGGAAACCAAACACCCAAAAACAGCAGGGGGCCACTTCCTCTATGTGGAGTTTCTTTCAGATTTATACTTAAAACTAACTGAAGCTAAATCATCAATGATCTCCTCAAAATGTGTCTTGTTCCATGAAAAAGTCATTTTTTTAGCATAAATAAAACATTTAACATCTTGTTGTGAGCTTGGAGTTAGTAGGAGAGCAGAAAGTTTGGGTCTGGTCTCCCATCTAGATATCTGTATTAGAGAGGCACTGACCCACTTTTTTCACCTCCAGCACCGATATCTGAGGTTTAGGATCAGCCTATGAGCAGCTGAATCAACTTAAAATGTTTATTTTTTGTAAACACAGACATACATATGTACTGAATTACACATTTATTTGATGACTCTGCAGCAGTTCAGAGCATTTAGACACCAATAGCTTCACAAGTTTGGTCAAATATGTAAAAACAACTTTAATTTGTTCAGTCAGAGCAATTAGGGATAAAACAGACAGTTTAAAATAAATAATAAATAATCAAACTGACAAAAACAACAGGTTGATCAGGTTGATCCAACATGTAAAAATAAAGTTCAACAAACTTCTCTAATGGTTCAGAAAGTGAAACCAGGAATAATAAATATAATGTAAAATAAAAAAATAAAGCATAATGTCACTCAGAGCATAGAATCAGAGTGAATAGATCTGCCCTCATGGATCACAAATATTATACAGATATGATACAGATATTAGTATCAGATCAATGCATCTCTAATCTTTATCAGCTGTTAAGTTCAGTTTTCTCTGTTGCATCACATCCGGCTGACCCGTTTTGCGAATCCAACATTTTATTTGGCATTTGGCAAAAGAAATATCCTATTAATCTCATTTTATATCCAATTAGTAATTAATCTGCTAATACAAAAAATAATCCCAACACGTCAACCCAGCAGAAACACCTGAGATTTTTTCACATGTTGGTGCTACAAGGATTTTTTAGCTGCTTTGCTACAAACATTTATTAAAGAAACCTTGCTATTGCATTTTAGGCAATTAAATGTTTATTTGAATTACTTGTTTACATTTTAATGTATGTGTTGGTCGTCACAATAAGCGATAAATCAATTAATCTGTCGAGGTCAATAATTTTCATTTGCACAATTCGTTGTTTTTCTCTTTCTACTGAAAACTGGATGATAAAAGTTTTCAGTCAGTTTTGGCCTCAACTAATCATTTTTAAAGGACAATTTTGTTTAATTCATTTTATTTGTTGTTTCTGAAGATTTAAAATGTCTTTCAGTGATAAATGTTTGTTAGAATGTAAAGTTTATTAATGTTTTAGAACGTCTTCTTGAATTATTTTGCCTTTATTACCATTATAATCAGCTGAAAATGGTCTCAGAATAACAATATCATTGTTTATTGCAATAACTTCTGGGACAATTTATTGTCCAGAAACATTAGTTATCATGACAGGCCTTTGTGTGTGTTAACGGGGTTAAATGAAGTAATATTTTTTTATCATGGGAGAGTTCAGAGGCCGGAACCACTGCTGACCCAAAGGACTCAAAGCTCACAGATAAGATATTCTGTGGTCTGAAACATCAGAAGAGGAACTTTCAAGAAGTTAAATCGGGTGTTAATCTCTTAATATGCCGTGTGAAGCTCTATGCCAGCAATTCTCAGTTTGTCTGATATTTTTAGTCCAGAAACCTGAGCGGCGCTGACAGCTCACCATGGACTTGATGTGGCTCTGCACTGACGGATTGTCCCGGCACAGGTTGGCCAGCAGGCCGAGGCACGACATGACCAGGACCTCGTTCTGCGACTGGCTGAGGGGAAACCGTGGAGATGAGATTAGCAGATTATCGCTCATGCTTCATCGTCAGATTACGGCTCTTACATGTTGGTCAGGAGAAAACCGATCAGCTCGCGGACGTAGCTTGAGAACTGGAAGGTGCAAGTGTTGTACGTCAGTTTCTGCAGCACCTGGAGACACTGAAAAACAAAATTTAAATAATTAAAATCACAACATAGAGACAGAGTTTGTGTCTGCAGCAGCAGAACAGAGACACAGAGACTCTGCATTAAATAAACACAATAAATAAAATCAGAACTTGATTCATTTGAACTTAACAGGTTTGGAATATTCCAGACCGTCCCCAAATTGCGGCCCCAGCAGACATGTGTCCCTTTGTCTTAAACCTCTGCAGAGCTGCTGCAGTTTGACTGCAGAGCAGAGGTGTTAACATGTTAACACCGTATTAAGGTGTTAATTTAAACGTAAAGTAAAACAGGTGAAAGGTAAGAAGTGGCTGCTATAATACTGAGCTTCTGCAGAGCCGACTGAAAGTCTGTCTTGATTTGCAAAACAAGAATAAACTCTGTTTTTCATCAGGCTTTATGATGAAAAATCATATGTAAAAACCAAAGTATGAGTCAAAAATAAAAACAAAAGCAGGTTATTTCCTCGTTAATATGTTAAAACCTTTTGTTTTAAATGTCAGTTTAAAAGTTTCTCCGTGTTGCTGCCGTTTGTCTCTACCTGCAGCACCAGAGGGTCTCCAGGCGTGTTGCCATGGTGATGGATGACCGCGGCCAGCGTGCTGGTCAGGTTGAAGCTGCTGTGAAGAACTTCCCGACTGGCGTCGTCGCTCCCTGAGAGAGGAGAAGAAAACGCAGCGATGCAGAGAGAGAGCAGGACTCAGCCACCCGACCCGACCACCCGACACCCGGACGTGGCTGAACTCACCCAGCTGGGCCAGCAGGGAGATGATGGCGCTGGTCAGGGCCGGACTGGTGCTCGGGTTTCCTGCCAGCTCCACCAGCCCACTCACACACTCTGTGGGTAAGAACTGACCCGAGGACAGCAGGCCGTCACATTTCAGGCCCGAAAGCTCCTGGAACCAAAACAGAAATCACACACTGCCAAGTTTTCAAACTTCCAGGTGAAATGAAACCAGCATGTTGGTTTCATTTCACCAACATGGAGCCAGTGATTAGAAGGATTATAAGATTTTTGCTGCAGCACAAACAGAATCCTGATCTGAAACTGATCTGATCTGTGCAGGGAGCTGAAGATCAGGTCCATTTGAAAACCTGGAGCTCATCACTAAATAGAAAAGAAACAAACAAAAGCTGCTCAATGGTTATAAAAATAAGCTAATGCATTTTGCATAACATTATGCAATGTTGAAACTTCCCACATTGATCCTGCATAGATTCAGCAGGACAGAAATATTAAAAACTACAATAACCTTTAAACTAACAGGTTTAACTGGTTCATTTTTAGCATTCAGTTTATCATAAGTAGAGAAATTTTTAAAAATATTTGATCCAGAGCAGCAACGATGAAACACATGTTTAAATTAAAGATGTCAATTTATGAATAATCTTGACAATAAGATAAAATGATTATGATGAGGCGACATGGTGTTGATTAAGCTGAAGTTTTGTTGTACATTTGTTGTGTATTTTAAATAGTCTTCTAAGTTTATGTGAATATGGGGAAAATATTATAAGTTTATACTTCTTTCTTCAGTTGTGTTACATGAAATAATTCATATTTATTATTTAGTGAATGGAATAAAAGATAAGAAATTAATCTGATTAAAATAGTTGTTTTTCTGCTACTGGTCATAACAACAATATTACTGTCAGACTAAACTTCCCTGTCAGTACCACCTCTACTTTAAAGTTTGGACTGAAAACCTCCAAATGTTTGCTAGAAAACTATCAGATCATTTTATTTTAAATGTGAATGACCTGATGAGAGGAAAATTAAAACAGTCCAGATCTAAATTTGACAGTAAATACCATCAACGTGTGGGATGCCGACTGTAGGCTGACTAACAATGTGCTGTAAACGTGTTGAAGACGCAGTGAGGAAACCTGGTTATTGCATCACTTTTCAACCTCCGACCGATTTATTTACTCATCAGGTGAATCATTCAGCAAATGTCACGATTGTGGTTTTAAATGCATCATGGTGACATTTCTTTGACAAACATCTGACGTTTAAATCAGTGTCTGCGCCTTAAAACCCACTTTATATAACATTTAAATCACATAAAAACATGTTTTATGAATGTTCCTCTGATGTTCCAGTTATTTTTGTATAAAAGGTGAGAAACTTGTTGATTCAGTTTAATTTCAAAACAAAAATACATTATTTAACGTAAATAAAAATTAAACTCGTATCATCCAAGTTTCCCCAAAGGTTCACGGTGAAGCTGTGGTCAGAATTGCACAGAGTTGGATAGTAATTAGTTACAGTTACTCAAATACATTTACTCTTTATTGAAAAAATGTACTTTTAGGAGTATTTTTACTAAACTGTGCTGTTCACTTTTACTTGAGTAATTTAATTATGAATTATCTCTCCTATTACACGAGTAAAATTTCTGGATTTTCTTCCCACTAAATACAAATCAAACATATTTTAACCCAAAATCCACCAGACAGACATACACCTGCAGTTTTTGTTAAACTTTTATAAGTTTTTTATTGACAGAAACTGATTTGGAAACATTTTCTTTTGCCTGATTTAATATTTTGCTACTTACGTGAATTATTGTCATTTTGGTTCTTACAATACCAAAATTTCCACATAGCTTTATATTTTATGATTATGCCATTTGACTTTGTAATTTTTAAATATCAAATGACTGATAATTATATCCGCTGCAGTACTTGGGTAGACTTTTTACCAAATACCTTTTGCTCAGTAACGTCCTGGATGGATAAAACATGTTGAAGTGAAGCACAAGGTTTGGGTCTCTGGTCTCAAGGAGCTTCTGACTGTTGCTATGTGATTCACTAACAGCTCAATCTCCCAGGAAGCAAAGACGATAATGTCACAGTAACGTCCAAGATGACACCATCTCTGTGTGTGTGTGTGTGTGTGGTGTGTGAGAGACAGTGTGTGTGTGTGTGTGACAGTGTGTGTTGTGTGTGAGAGCATTGGTGTGTGGTGGGGAGAGAGACAGTGTGTGTGTGTTGGTGAAGAGTGTGTGTAGTGTGTGTGGTGTGAGAGAGACAGTGTGTGTGTGTAGTGTGTGTGTGTGTGTGTGAGAGACAGTGTGTGTGTGTGTGTGTGTGAGAGAGACAGTGTGGTGTGTGTGTGTGTGTGTAGAGAGAGAGACAGTGTGTGTGTGTGAGACAGTGTGTGTGTGTATGTGTGTGTGTGTGTGTGAGAGAGACAGTGTGTGTGTGTGTGTGTGTGAGAGACAGTGTGTGTGTGTGTGTGTGTGTGTGAGAGACAGTGTGTGTGTGTGTGTGTGTGAGACAGTGTGTGTGTGTATGTGTGTGTGTGTGTGTGAGAGAGACAGTGTGTGTGTGTGTGTGTGTGTGAGAGACAGTGTGTGTGTGTGTGTGTGTGTGGAGACAGTGTGTGTGTGTGGAGCAGTGTGTGTGTGTGTGGTGTGAGAGACAGTGTGTGTGTGTGTGAGACAGTGTGTGTGTGTGTGTGTGTGTGTGTGAGAGAGACAGTGTGGTGTGTGTGTGTGAGACAGTGTGTGTGTGTGTGTGTGTGTGTGAGAGAGACAGTGTGTGTGTGTGTGTGTGTGTGTGAGACAGTGTGTGTGTGTGTGTGTGTGTGTGAGAGAGACAGTGTGTGTGTGTGTGAGACAGTGTGTGTGTGTGTGTGTGAGACAGTGGTGTGTGGTGTGTGTGTGTGTAGACAGTGTGTGTGTGTGTGGTGTGTGTGGGTGTGTGTGTGTGTGTGTGAGAGACAGTGTGTGTGTGAGACAGTGTGTGTGTGTGTGTGTGTGTGTGAGAGACAGTGTGTGTGTGTGTGTGGTGTGTGTGTGTGGAGACAGTTGTGGATGTGGGACAGTGTGTGTGTGTGTGTGTGTGTGTGTGAGACAGTGTGTGTGTGTGTGTGTGTGGATGTGTGTGGAGACAGTGTGTGTGTGTGTTGTGTGTGTGAGTGTGTGTGTGTGTGTGTGAGAGACAGTGTGTGTGTGTGTGTGTGTGGACGTGTGTGTGTGTGTGGAGTAGACAGTGTGTGTGTGTGTGTGTGTGTGTGTGTGTGAGAGAATTGTGGTGTGGCAGTGTGTGTGTGAGAGTGTGTGTGTGTGAGACAGTGTGTGTGTGTGTAGAGACAGTGTGTGTGTGTGTGTGTGTGTGTGGGTGTGAGAGCAGATGTGTGTGTGTGTGTGTGTGTGTGTGAGAGACAGTGTGTGTGTGTGTGAGAGAGAGAGACAGTGTGTGTGTGTGTGTGTGTGTGTGTGTGTGTGTGAGAGACAGTGTGTATGTGTGTGAGACAGTGTGTGTGTGTGTGTGTGTGTAGAGAGAGAGCTGTGGTGTGTGTGTGTGTGTGTGTGTGTGTGTGTGTGTGTGTGAGAGACAGTGTGTGTGTGTGTGTGAGAGAGAGAGACAGTGTGTGTGTGTGTGTGTGTGTGTGTGTGTGTGTGTGGAGAGAGACTGTGTGTGTGTGTGTGAGACAGTGTGTGTGTGTGAGACAGTGTGTGTGTGTTGTGTGTGTGTGTGTGTGATGAGAGAGGACAGTGTGTGTGTGTGTGAGAGAGACAGTGTGTGTGTGTGTGAGTGAGACAGTGTGTGTGTGGGTGTGTGTGTGTGTGAGACTGTGTGTGTGTGGGTGTGTGTGTGTGTGTGTGTGTGTGTGTGTGTGTGTGTGTATGTCTGACCCAGAGAAAACCCAAACATCCGGCTTAGCGCTCACCTCCACCTGCCTCTGCAGCTGCGCAGTGAGCTGGACGGTCCTGCCGTCTCTGTACTGCTGGATGGCGACCAGCAGAGACTTTAAACACGTCGCCATGTCCATCCTGCAGGAGGAAAACCCGCCAGTTAAAACCATTTAACAACAAAACTCTACTACTCGTTTCAACGGGCGTCCATCTTTGATCCTAATCGTTTGTGGATTGTTCTACATTTTCACAACATAAGACGAAACGAGGAGCGCAGTTAAATAATAACTGTGTTTTATGTGTTTATATGTCACAGTGAATCTTTGTTTGCTTGTTTCTCTGGGTACCTGGGTTGTTTCTTTCGGTCTACGGGAAACATCGACAGTCTCCCCCGTGGCAACGTCCCGCTTCGGGTTCGAACGGGGAAGGACCGAACCATGTAGGAGAAAAGGGGGAGACCGAGCTAACTCGTTTTCACATAAAAGTCATATTTTACTTCTGTTTATTATCAAAGTCAGTTTTGTTCGAACACAATTATATTTTCCACTGAAATTTGAATTATTACCATGAATAAAAACTGTTTTATCCTTCAACGTAAAGCCCTTTATTTCGCCGAGTCCCTCTCTCTTTTCTGTCGTTCAGCAGGGAGGAAGTGCGTCATATGCGGAAGTGTAGCAGCCGCTGACTTTAAAGTGACAGAAATGAAGCATAAAACAAAACAAACTTGAACAAAAATCAAATAATTAAAAACGTTATTTATTTATAAATTAAAATGAACAAAATGACGGGAAAAGTACCAGTAATAAAATTAAATCACGGTAAGGCGTTCAAAAAGTTAAAATTTACTGCAGCGATTTATTCAATTATTGTTTTGACAGGCCTGGAAAAAATCTTTTGCTTTAGTGTTAATTTGTCTTATATCTCATTCATACAGCAAAAGAGCAGCAATACTTCAACCAATCTTTACCTAAGTAAAAGTAAAAGTTGCCATCCAAGAAATTATTTACGTAAGAATTAAAAAGTATTTGATAAAAAGATTACATAGGTACTGAACTGATCAAAATGTCTGATTATTGAGACAATGAGACAGACTAAAATATAGCACTATGTGTAAATTCTTATATTTTAAAGATTAAAATGAAGACATTTATTTTAGAACAGGGTAAAGTAATTCCAATGGCAAAATGTAATGTTTAATGTGTATTTTTTAAATGACCCAAAGAGCTGGAGCGGATCAAAAATGACATCAGAACAATAAATATTTTGTGTGAACAGAAGGTCTCTCTCTCCATAAAGCTTAGATTTGTCTCTGTGTCTGTTGTATTTTTGGTTGAAACGTGTTTGTTCTTCATTCATTGAAAGTACCACACATTTTAACATTAGCAACTCTTTATAATACTATAACCCAAGTAGAAGTAAAACTTTTTTTTACTAAAACGTTACTCAGTGTGACTATAAAAGTTACTCCTAATTTCTGTTTATTCCTCATTATCTGCCTCATATTTTGAAGAAAATCTTGTAAGAATGAATAAAACTTTAACATTTTAATCAAATTAAATGAGAACAAAGATTGATCAGACAAATTAAATGCTTAATTCAATTTAAAACAAAATATGACCAAATATGTTAATATTCTGTAAGTTTTTTATTTTAAATAGAAATTTCCATAAATTATTTTACTGTGATTAAGTATCTGAATCCACATAATAGCACAACATCATCATGTTAAAGAAAGTTATTTTTATTATTTATAGATAAAATAAAACCTATATGAAAAAATACAAAGGTGCACTTTGCTAAATTTTAAACATATTTCCATTGTAACATTTAATTAACCATAACTGGCCTAGAAAAAATAGTAAAAATTAAATAAATGATTTCATCAGAATGATGAAATACAAAGGGAAATTACAACATGCCTGGGCATTACAACCCCTATAGAACCATCTTTAATAATACTAGGTATATTCCAGAATATAATTCAAGATCACAATAAGTTTTATGTCTTAAAGATTCTACTTGTTCTCGCAAAGAAAATGATCAGTTTCATAAAACCTCAGACCCCAACAGTCTCTCAGTGGAAGAATAGAGTGAGGGAGGTGAACTACATGGAACAAATTACAGCAAAACTACAGATGAAAAGTCACATCTTCTTAGAAAAATGGTCCCCAATTGAAACACTCATTTTAAACCACAACTAATGGAGATTATGGTTGATAAATAGGAGATTTTCACATGTGTCTTCCTTTCTTTTTTTTTTCTTTTACCTTGACTATGGACAAACAAAGCCTCTTATGAGCACAAAATGTGAGGTTATACATGCAGTTTGTAAAATGTGTATGATGTATGTGATGTGACTTGCACTGGAAAAAATTTGAATAAAAAGTTAAAAAAAAAGAATGAGCATAGGTGTATATAGGTATATATACTGATAATCGCCTCATTTTTGTTTTGCTTATAAAATAAGCAATCACATGTTTCTCTTTATAATGTGAATAGAGTATGTTGTTTAATTTGACCTAAAACAGTAAATATCTCAGGTTTAAAAACGATAAGAATGAATAAAGCCCCTGTTATTGGGCCTCTTTGATTCAGTTCTGCTGTTGATTCTTCTGGATGTCAAACTGAGAAAACTGTGGTCAAACCAGACCTACAGTTTGACAGCCTCTCTCGTTTTATCTTTTTGAGTTCCCCTTTCCCCTTGTTGTATTAGAAATAAACTATTAATCATCTTTAAATATGCAGCCTGACAGTGATCTAAACAGTAAAACTGACAGCTCAGTTTTCAGACGGTTCGATTCGGCTGATAGAAGATCTACGAAAAACACAAAAAGGGTCTTGAAAGCAGCGTAGCTAAGAGTTGTGAAAACAGGCAGGATGTGTGGTTATGTTTTTGTCCATACAGCCACCAGTATTTCAGCCTCTTCTCATGCACTGTGATGCATGATAGTAACGAGGTTTTTAACATGCAAAGCATAAGGAAGCGACATTTGATCCTATTGTTCAGGTTTTCTGCCTGCATGGTGCAAAAGTCGCATGTGCACAGCGCCTTTAAACTGAAGAAGTCTCACAAGCTTCACATGCTAACAATAAACGAGGAGAGCATCAGTTCAGCTGACCGGTGGATGACTAAAGTGGAAATGTGATTCACACGTTCAGCGTCACCCAGACCCAAAATGCTTCTGAGAACAACAGAAACCGTTTTTTTTTAAACCTTCAGAAGATAGAGAGGGCTGAACAGTTAAAAATACAGCTGAAGGGTTGAAGTAAAAGGAGGTCAGGGTGTGACAGAAGAGAACATCTTGGTTTGTCATTTCCGTTAGTTTGGCAGGTTCTTGGTAAGATTGTGCATCATGAACAGATCACATTTTAAAACAACATAAAAAGTCATGTCTTTAAATCATTTATATTCCTAAAAGCGCTTAAATGCAGAAAATGTTTTATTTTGCTACTGTGAACCCAAATAAAGGTTCTTGCATCCAACAGCTAACTTCCTTCAGCAGCTCCAAGTTGGATTAAAATGATCATTAATAACGAAACGCTGCGGCGTTTTTATCTTTTTCGGTGAACTGAAGTTCAAAATGAGCATCTGAACAGAAAACAGAGGATTTCAGTGATTTTGAAGAGGGATTTGGTTTTTCATTCATAACCATGTTTACAGAAAAGAGAGAAAATATTCCAATCAATTAAATTCAATAGACTTAATAAAGGACAAAACATTAAACCGAACCGGACAACAGGCTGTACAGAAGTTTTCAGGTCCGATCCGGTTCAACATTCATAAAGGCACAAGGTCCAGTCTGACAGATTCAAACTCTTTAGTTTGAATGTTTAGTTTTCTTTTAGAACTATGATAAATATTTAGTTTATAGACTAAATATTTAACTTAACTAAATTCTTATTTTAAACTACTTATTTTGGTGCTTAATATTTACTTTTCTACCTAAATATTTAGCTGAAGACTAAATATTTAGTTTTTGGTCTAAATATTTATGTTTATAACTTAATTTCTAGCTTCAACCCATTTAGTTTGAACCTAATTTCTTAAATTGTAGGCTAAATATTTACTATCTAAACATTTAGTCAGATTTAGCTCTTTGGGCAGAGATAATACGTGACTGTTAAAGTTCATGGTTGACCAAAATATATTCCATATTTGTTCGGCTTCAGACTTGATTTAAATCTTTAAACTCAGCTTGACTTGAGCAGAGTAGAAAGTCTGGTCCAGTTCATTTGGATGAACGTCATCGATCTGTTTGCATGTCAATCATTTGTCCTCATGACTTCATGAGTTAAAATGTGAGTCTAAAGCGGCGGCAGCATCTGGTCGTGTTTCTGCCGCTGCGTTTCTCTCAGTTCCTCTCAACTCGCTCCGGTTTGCTGCTGCGGCTCAGGAGTGACTCAGCGTTTTCTTTGGTTTCTTGTTATGGACTCGTATGTCAATGTAAAAATGATCTACTTCCACATTAAACTGACATTTATGTTCTGTTCTGTGTCCAGTTCTTCTTTTCACAGGCTCTCACATTTTCCTGCATGCTCAGTGTCTTCTTCCTTCAGACTGTCTGCTTTTTCAATCAGTGGATGATCTTGGTGGAATTGGCAATCCATGCACCAAAAAACCCAAAAACCTAAATAAAAAACAAACACAATCTGCACAAAACTTGGTGTTTGTTTCTGGAGGAACTGAATCGGAAGTGAATCATAATTTCTGCACAGAGCCAAATCTTTTTCACACTGCAAAAATGAATTCTTATAATTATTTTTCTTGAGTTTCTGGTGAAAATAACTGAACTTGGAAAAAGAACAAACTATCTATAAAACCTTACATTGGAGTGGTAATCCCAAAATTTCTACAAAAACATTTAGAAATTATTTATTTAATCAAGTTTTAGGTTTAAATGTCCTTTTACTTTGACCTTCTTGGAGACGCCACATGTCAGCTGAACGTCTCTCAGCCTCAGTCTGAACTCTTTCTCACGATTTTTCTGAGTCTTTCTGCATTTCTGGGCCTCAGGTTTGCTGATACGATCTACGATCTCTTAAAACTGACTTTATCTTCTGAGGTTTCTGTTTCACAGCTTATGACCCTTTAATGACGTTCAGATAAAGTTTATTTTATACACATCAGAACAAACAGCACAAAAATGTATTATTACAATGAAATTAATATTAAATATCAAGGTTTTGACTGACAACAGTAAAACAAAATGTCAAACTAAACACAAAGTTTTTTCATTTCAGTGCAGTACTTATTCTCCTCTTCCTCTTTCTTCTTCTTCTGCGCTCACAGGATTGAGGTGAGAAGAAACTGCTGAAGTTCATCCTCTCATTCAGAGTCAGTAATTGGGAAAAAATTCACTCTGCATTAACACCTTTTCAGTCTTTTTTACCTAAATTGTGCAAATGCAACAAATCTCCTCAGAGCTTCGCATTAAAACATAAAGCATCTCTAGTCCCAAACAAAGTTCAGTCTGGGTTTTTGTTGTCCTTTGGTTTGAGGTTGTTGGCTTGAGAGTTAATCTGGAATAACTTCCACATAATCTGAATTTGGAGCATCTGCAGTAAAACAGAGAAGTTAAATTAGAAAACGGACAGTAAACGAACGCAGCAGGTAACCAAGACAAAACATTTCACATACTCTCATAATCATTATCCTCTTCAGGTAAAGGAGCAGCTCCTCTCTGCAATGAGTGTCCGCCCGACGCTCCACCCGACGCTCCACCCGACGCTCCACGCGACGCTCCACCTGACGCTCCACCCCATCCTCCAGCTGATCCTCCAGCTGATCCTCCAGCTGAAGCTTGAGGTTTGTTTCTCTCCTCGGCGGCTGGATCAACCTGGGCGTTTTCTTTTTCACCGCGTGGCGCAGATGAACGGCCAGACCTTGGTTCTTCCTCTTGTAGTTACGGATTAAATCACCCAGAGTCTTAAAATATGTTTCCTGCAAACCTCCTGCTGTCTGTGGAGCAACACAGAAAAACGACATGAAGGAGCTGAAGGTGCAACAAATCTGTGACCAAAAACTTAATATTTTCATCAGCAAGTAGAGTAAAAATGATTTAAATGCATAATCCAACATGAAGCAACAGTTAAACTTAACAAGAAAAATGTAAACAAAAATGCTAAAACAATAAATGAGAACAAACAATAGAAAAAGGATTCATGTGAAAATAATAGTACATGTGACTATGGAAAAATAGTCACATGTATATTGTGACTATGGAAAAATAAGTTTGTATTAATAAAAACTTAATACATTTTTTAAAAATCTGAGAACAAAGCTATGCAAAAAGATAAAATAATATTGATGAAAAATATGTTAATATTTTAAACTGCAAATGTGTCACAAAACAAAAATGGAGAAAAAAAAAAAACAAAGTGATGCAAAAAGATAAAACAACAATATTAATAAAAATATATTAAAATGAAAAGTTTCAAATGTGTAACAAATAATCATAAAAAAGATGAGCAAAAAATTTATATATATGTGTGTGTGTGTGTGTTTAAAGCATAAATATTAATTTAAAATTAAGTAGAAAAGACAGAATAAAATGGAAATAAATATTATACAATTTTTTTAAATTAAATAAAAAGCAAAATAATCAAATGAAATAAAACTGGTTGGGGTGCCGTGGTGACGCTGGGGAAAAGCAGAATCCATGTAATGAGGCCATAAACTTGGTGTCGGTGGTCGCAGGTTTAATTCCCAGCCTAGCAACATTCACCGCATGTCTCCTCTCTCTCATTTCCTGTTGAACTACTTTCAAATAAAGGCCATTAGAGCCAATGAAACCTTAATAAATAAAACTGAGTGACATAAAGATAAGAAATACTGAAACTTTCCTAAATCCTGTTATGAATCAATTACAGTAATTGAGTTTTGTCAAAACAACAAATCCATCCTTTTTCCATGCATCTACCTCATGTGACCTTTAACCTTATCGTGGCCCGTCTGGCACGTGGGCAGCACCAGCATCGTCTGGCCGCCGCGCGTCATGTTTTATTAGCTCTGACGTCACTCAGTGTGTGGAGTGGAAACCAGCTGAATGTTTTCCTCTGCTGTGGGGGAAAGTTTCCTTCATGGGGGCGAAATGCTGATTTCTTCCTCAAATACTCTGACATCTTAATGAAACCCAAAATCTCCGATCTATTTTATTCATCTGTCTGATGACATAAATCAAATTAAGATCCTTTTAAATAATTCTGTGCTACAAGTTGAGATTTCTGCAACAGGAAACAGAGTTTCTACAAAAACTCTAAATGTTACCAGGTATGATTAGTCTTGTTTCTAGTCGAAATATCTTCCTGCACTTGAAATAAAACAAAAATTAACCTACAAATAACATTAAAGCAAAACATAAGAGCTTCTTTAAGCCAATAATTCATCAATATTAATGAAAAAGTTCTAGTTCCACTATACAATTTAACCTATAACAGCATATTTTTCTCATGTTACAAGTGAATAATCTACCAATGGAAATATGACGTTTTAAATAAGTCATTATTGAATGAAAACAGGCTCCTGTATTCTGCTGAAAATGATTTGTAAGTTAGTTTAGTCCAAGACCAAAAAAACTTTTGTTTATCACACATTTATTGAACCAGAATGATTCCATGGAAAAGCTGTGGGTGAGCTGCTGCCAACCAAACTCATTATTTCATTAACTGATCAGAATCAGTGTGACAACAGCTTTAAAAAGGTTTTTTGCATGTAGTTGCTGTGGAAATAAAGTTGTGGGCTGAAACGACAAACACTGCAAAACATCTGAAGGTGGTTGAACCTCAAAATGATTTTCACCTCCAGCCATGAAAATGCAAATAAAGTCAACTAGAAAATAGTTAAAGAAAAACAATTGTGAGTTGCTGTAACTTAATAGAGATGAGCAGATCGATACAAAATGAAGATCAATAATACTGAACTTTACTCAGAAACACAAACATTTGCTTTGTTTTTCTACTGGTTCTGTTTATGGGTAATTAAAGGAAACATAAAATTAAACCAAATAATTATTGATAATTATACAAACTGTCCTCACCTAGTTGAACAAGCACACAGCTCAGTGTTATATTCCTTCACATTATCAATTTTAATAATTTAAGTTAGAAGAACCTAATTTCTTTATTCAACTTGCATAAAAAAATCTTAATTTTCTAATTCTGCCCAGAAACATTTAGTTTTAACAAACCCTAAAGGACGTTCTCCTTTAATCATTTCAATTAAGCAATGAGCATCAAGCGGACCGGACACCGTGGATTACAGCGCAAGGCATTCTGGGTAAAAACAACCAAAACAAACGCCGTAGCTTAGCGCTAGCGGGACAAATAGCTCGTAGTCTTTTACCAAAGACAAAAGGGAAATCATACAATCGCTAAAATCTGACGCCACTCCATGTTTGTACGTTTTGTAAAGAAGGAAGTTGCGCTCAGTGTCTTCAGAGGTTTTTGTGTCGTTTCCTTTGGTGGTTCTTGGTGCAGCGCCCCCACAGGCCAGGAGGGGAACAGGCTGTTCAATGAGTTTAGTTGGTTTGACTCAGTGCAGCTGAAAATGTAACAAATGTTGCACTTTTGTTCCCCAATTGAACCGAGCTGATCAATTAATAATCACGAATAAATAAGTATGTAATGTGGAGCAGGAAGAGAGCCGGAGGCAGCAGCTTATTAATCAAAGAGACGACATGTTGAAAAAGTAAAGGTGTTTCTGTTACCAGCAGGGTGTAGTTTCCGTTGTGCGCCTGCAGGATTCTGTAGGTATAAACCACCTTCTGTTTGCTGCAAAGAGAAAACAAGACGTCTGTTAGTGAGGGACGAGTTAGAGGAAGTATCGCAGAAAACCGTTTTCTGTGTTAATCAGCAATGATTCTGCATTAAAACTGAAGGTTAAAGTCACGCACCATGTTTGACATAACATTAATCATATCTCCAGTGTCTGTCTGGGCTTTTATTACATCGTTTACTGTTTATCGTGATAAATCTATTTCCAATTAATCATGTTTAATCATGTCAAGATTATTATTTTACTATTTTAATTCACTGCTTGTTCAATAAAGGTGTATAATTAAATATTGATGAATTTGACAATACATTTAATTTTTCTTATTGTCACTTTTATTGTGACTATGTTTAGTGATAAAGCTTTGCATTCATATTCACCATCCCTAGATCCAACTTCACTTGAGTTTCTGCACACAAAGAATTACATTTTAAACATAAATATATGAAAAGGGAAATAAAATAAGCTGTTTTTATACTAGGTAGGTGAAGTTCTAAACAGTTTGTGTCCAGCATGTGTGAGGTCTGCAGAGATGTTAGCTGCCCCCTTCCTGACCTTAGACCAGGTCCAGAGAACCAGACGTGACCAGCAGCAGACACAGAGTTGATTGACCTTCGACCCCTGGCAAGGATGAAGAGTAGATCTAGTCTATCTGAATCATCTGATGCCGTTCATCATCTGGCCACGGCGTCTGCATGGTTTTAGATGCATTTTTTCTTTGTGTGAAAACACACTTGCAAGCACGTTTTGGAACAAGATAAATGCAAAGCTCAACCGCAGCCAAACCTCAGCCTCACCTCATCAAAGTGTGGAGCAACGACGGCGACGAAGAGCTGGGGTTTCTAAAAATATACAGAACAAAGAAACCAACAGCTTCTCTTTCGGCAGCCAGCCATGCAAAGCAGCTTCCTTCACAAAACTAAGCCAGTCTCACTGGTTCCACTCAGTTTCCATTCAATGAGCAACCGGCCCCTTCAAGAGTTTTTAAATTATAAAAAAAAAAAAATGCATAAAATGCAGAAAACTACAAGAGAAACACTGCAAAACACAAAGTCTTAGAAAGTATTTTTGGTCTAGTGTCTAGTACAAATATCTTAGTACATTTGAAGTAAAATAAAAATGACTTAAGGTCACGCACAACAAATTGTGCAGAGTTAAATCAACACTATATCGAGTTTATGTGGTCCTTATCAGAATTGTTGTTAATTTAACTCTTACAGTTATTTCAAAAATAGTTGGAGTAGTTCTAACTTTTTCAAGTGTTAAAATGACTTGATTTCTTATTGAAATAACTCTGAAAAGAGTTAAATTAACACCAATTCTGATAAGGACAAGATAGACTCGGCATAGTGTTGATTTAACTCTGCACAATTTATAGGAACTTGTTTTAAGTCAACAATTCCTTAATATTGATTAAAAAATCACTGGCAGATTATTTCACCATTAAAAAGAGATTTTTTTCCTGTTTTAAGTTAAATAATCTACAAGTGGAGCTAATAATATTTTATCAGTGTTAAGAAATTATTTACATAAAAGCAGCTTTATGTGGCTGAAATGTGATTTGTCAGTTAGTTTTGTCGTATTTCAAGTTTACTGAGACATTTGCACTAAAAACTCGACCAAAGTCACTTAAGACTTCTTATTCTGCAGTGAAATATCAGATCTAATCACAGTCAGTCGTATGAAGGGACATTTTCAGGTTGACTGTTTTTAGAAAGGTGCTGCAAGTTGCAGTAGCTCTGATTGGTTCTTTCCCCAGACTTTTGTTTATCATTTGTGTGTTGGGAGGATTGTGGGTCTGGATGCTGTGCAGCTCAATAGATTTTTACTTTCACTTCCCTTATTTAGGGCAGTTGCTGTGATGCGTAACCATGGTAACCACGTGTTTTTTTTTTTTTTTTTTTTGCAGCTGGATTTTTTTGCAGCTGGACCTTTGACCCCAAATCCCAGAAGAGTTGAATATGAGCAGAGAGAGAAGGAAGTTCAAACCGTCTCTCATAGTGACGTCTCTCTGCTTTCTAAGCAAAAGACCAGAGGCAGATTTAAAGAGGAGCAAAAGCAAAGGAGGCGGATCAGCAGTTAGCTAGGAGCTGATGGCGTCGTCTAGAACATGTTGCTGTGGAATATAATCTCTGCAGGGCTGATATTGAACTGTTAGCATGTCACAACAGTCATACAGCACTGGCCTTCAGTCAAAAGCCTATTCAGAAACACTGCAAGACTGACTGCTACTGGAGCATCACCGCATCTCTTATTTAGAGATACTAGGGCAATTCGAGTCAAGACAACATTTTATTTTGATTTATTTTGAATTGAACCGATTTGAAAATGAAAAAACATAACAGTTATTTTTTAATTGAGACAAATTAATACAGTTCAGCAGGTGATTTGGTTCCAGCTACATGTTTTTATTGATCTCGCTCGTCTAGAGATAAACACAAGAATCACACCTGGAATAAAAACGTGAAAATACAACAACATATCTAAACGTTCAGGCTTCTTTTCTGCTGTCGGACCCAGTGCATCATGTTATTCTTGTCGTTACTGGATTGATGGTCAGTCAGCTATAAGTGGTTCCACCTACAGGGTCGGTGTAAAACCGCTCTGTGGTGTCCCTCAAGGCTCAGTTTTGGCCCATTGGTTTCCTCATGTTATTTGATATTCCTGCTCCAGACATAATTAGAGTTTCTAAACACCCACATATATAATTTATGTGAATGTCAGATTTATTTTGGGATTTCTGTTTTTATTTAACCTGTGGGTTTGGCGACAGTACAGTAAGCAAGTACAATGATTTAACAAAGAATCAGGAAAATAACTTTAATTTAATTTGGATCAAAGTCTACAGGGAGCCGTTTGCAAATTTACACAGCAAAAAAAATTGACAGCAATAATTACAGTTATTTAGCCTGTTAGAAGGTTATTCATTCATTTATTTCAGGCAAAATATTTATATATTCAATTTGCAAACTAAATATTTAGCTCCAAACTATTTAGTTAGTTAGTAAAAGATTCAGTTCTATTCTAAATATTGAATGAACAAACTAAATATCTAGTTTACAGATTGATTATTTAGTTAGGAAGCCAAATATTTAGCTACAATCTAAATATTCAATCGGGAAGCTAACTCTTAACTTCACAAGCTAAATAATTAGCACCAAACTAGCTAATTAGTTAGCAAGCTAAATATTTAATTCACAAGCTAAATATGTAGTTTTACAAACTAAAAATGTAAACTAAAGTGCAATACATTTTTCCGCAGTGTTTAAACATTTGAAGTACTCGTCTTCTCTCCTGCATCTTTTTGCCTTTGTAGCATTAAAACTTGACTTTCTGTTAATCTGACTTGACAAGGGCAGATTAAATTATGCCAGATTAACATTTTTCTAAATTTCTGAAACTAGTTGGTGATTATCAACAACACAAAAATATAACTGAAAAAATAATAATTAGTCATGGCTGGTACTTGCCTTTTAATAGATGTGAAAATGCAAATACATATTTTACTGTTAAAAATCCTCATATTTTGTCTAATTTTACCATAAAATGTGCCAGAAACACTCACAGCTCCGATTTGTGGTTATTGCCGTCAAACTAACTCAACTGTCAATAGATCACATCAAGATATTAACTGCAGCTCTGAACATCATCCATCCATTTTCTAACACTCTTGTCCCTTAGTGGGTCGGGAGGTGCTGGTGCCTCTCCAGCTAATGTGCCGGGCGAGAGGCGGGGTCACCTGTCCAGGTCACCATTCTGTCACAGGGCAACACAGAGACACACAGGACAAACAACCATGCACACACACACACACACACACCACACACACACACACACACACACACACACACACACACACACACACACACACACACACACACACACACACACACACACCTAGGGAGAATTGGGAGAGGCCAGTTAACCTAACAGTCATGTTTTTGTACTGTGGGAGGAAACAGGAGTACCTGGAGAAAAACCCACCATGCACAGGGAGAACATGGAGACTCCATGCAGAAAGACTGGGGAATCGAACCCAGAACCTTCTGGCAACAGCTCTATCAACTGCGCCACTGTGCACTGTAAACATCAGAAAAAGCTAAAAACTAAGTGAAATAATTCAGTTTCTTTATGCGAAATCATCACCTGGATGATTTCAGTTCAACCACTTATCAACTTCAGTTCTTCAGTGAAATTAGTTGAATGTCTTTCCAGGAAAAACCAGCAGGTTGTGTCGACTCATTGACCTGCATCATTCACAAACTTTCTTCTCTAATTTTTGTTCAGTTTACTTCCTGCAGATGTTATTTCTACTTTTCTTTCCACCTCAACAACACATGTAAACTAATCTGCATGTACCACTTAACCATTATCATCCTGCAAGCCGCAATGACACCCGAGTTACTGAAGGTCACCAGATCCAAACTGGTAAAAACATGAGACCTTCCTCTCTGCAGCAGATTCACTCTTTGGGCTTTAGAAACCAGATGCTGCTCAGAGGAACCAAGTCTGAAAATTAGGTTAATGTTATCTATTTAGGTCAGGCATTTCCTTCTTCTCTACATACTCGTTTTTATTTTTTAACAGATGAGACTCTGATTGCAATATTCAGCAGGAAAAGCTCCTAACTTCAGAGGCCAAAAGAAGAGAAGTCTCCATACTTCTCTTTTTTAAGGTCACCAGTGGCATTTATTTTACAGAATCCAGACAGAGAAATGGGAAAACCTGCCGCAAAGGTCACAAGCCTGACCTTGTGCAAGGCGTAAATTAACGTCAACGTCTCGCTCTGTGCCAACACTGAAGGGAAATTCACCCAAATAAACTTTTTTCCTGATAAGCTGTGGCTTATTTAGGGTTCTATCTTTATATTTAATTTAGTTTGGCTTTATTTTGCCTAAAACTGTCTCATTACTGGTTTCTTTAGTCAAACGGTTCGGAGGCAAATGAATTACAGACCCAGAAAATTATTTAGCTCAAAACATAGAAAAATGTCTTTTTATAAGTGAAATAATCTGCCAGTGGAATTAGAACGTATTTATCAATATTAAGGAATTATTGGCATAAATTAAGCTCCTATTTCTCGCTAAAAATGTACTTGTAAGTTAGTTTTGTCTTATTTAATTTACCGTAGAAACTAGATCAAAATACTTGGTCAGGTTTTGTGTTTGTGCAGTTTTTACTAAACCAAAACATGGTTGATGGTCTAAAACATAAGAAGCAAAGAAATCCATGAGGAAAACATTTTTCACAAACAGGATTGTTTTTACAACCAAAAACTGGTCAGACATTCACATTTTTAACTGATTTATCAGCTGCAAAAACACAAAATCATTTCAAGTATTTTTATTGTTTCCAGCGTAAAAATGTCAGAATGGTTGAAATAAGATAAAACTAACTTACAAGTAACTTTGCAGCAAAATATAAAAGCTTGTTTTAAGTAAATAAGACGTAATTATACTGGCAGATTAATTTACTTATAAATTGCAAAAATTACTTATGTGAAATAATCTGCCAGAGGAACTGGGACTGTTTTCATCAATATTAAGACATTATTGGCATAAAACAAGCTTCTGTGTATTATTTTGTCTTATTTCAAATGTACTAAGATATCTGCACTAGAAACTAATTTCAAAACTCGTTGAGATTTTGTCTTTCAGTTTTTGCTGCACATCACATTTTTTCTGTACATTTCATACTAAAGATCAAGACATTAAATATTGTCGTTGATAATAATTAATCACAGATGCTGTTCATGCTAGTTAACCTCTACATCACAACTTCAGTGGAAATAAAATAATTAGTTTGCATTTTAACAGAAGCAGCTGCAGCACAGAGCCAGTCGCCCTGCAGAGGATGGCGAGGGGACACTCCAAAAAACATCTGCACTGTAAAAACACAAACGCTTACCAACTATTTTTGGTCTAGTATCTTGTGAAAATGTCTCAGTACACTTAAAATAAGACAAAACAAACTTACAAGTAACTTTTCAGGTTACAAATAATTTCCTTCTGAAGGAAAACAAGTCAAAGATCTCAAAACAAACTTTAAAAGGCTTAAAAGAGCTAAAATAATTAGATGAACAAAATCTCACCAAGCAGTTTTGGTCAATATCTTAGTGAATTTAAAATAAGACAAATTAAACTTACAAGTAGGTTTTCAGCATTTGTTGTAAGTGAATAATTTCTTACCTTTGCTGAAAAAGTTTCCGTTCCACTGGCAGATTATTTCACTAATAAAAACACATTTTTCCAGGTTATAATCTGCCAGCGGAACAAACACTTTTTTTTTTATCAATATTAAGGAATTATTAAGGAGCTGAAAGATACCGATTATTGTTTCATTTAAGGTTAATAATGTGAAGAAAGATGTTTTCACTACAAACTAAACCAAAAACGCTTTGCAGTGTGTTTTAGATCTGCTTTGTTGAACCTGAAACACAGATCAGATGAACAAAGCACCGGATCTGTTGATCAGTCAGTCTGAGTTTTACTCACTAGACGCAGAGACACAGGGCTCCCTGGATGGACTCGCTCTCTCGGATCAGATACGCTCCGTCCTTGTTCTTCCTCCCCAGAACCTCCTCACACTCCCTCTTGGTCATGGCGCCGTGGTAACACTCCGGCAGGGCCGCTGCCATGGCGAACGGGGGGCCGCGGGCCGGCAGCCCGACATCCACCTGCACGGCGCAGGAGCTTCTGCTTTCACAACCAGCCCTGAAAACGGCCAGAACCACGACCCGGTTAAACCCAGAGCCGGCCCGGTCAGCTCTCGCTGCTGCCTGGAGGTGCAGAGCTCAGCGCTCACTGAGAGGGCATCAGGAAACCAACGCGTTGTTCTCGCAGTTTCACAGGAAGTTAGATGTCACAATGAGACTCTTCAATGGAAACTAAAAGATGTGCAGCAGATAACAGCGAAGCTTAGAGGCAGAACTGGCCAGAAACTGTCAGAAACTGTCAGAAACTGAGGAAGCAGGAAAGATTCAAGCTCCCTGAAGGGAACTGAGCTAAAAAATATTACATCAAAATAAAAAACAGTTATTGTGTGAAAATGAACGACCAGGTTTCATAAAAAGCAGCAACTTCACACGTGTTCAGTCCTGTCCTGTTACCTGTGAGAGAATAGTTCATATAGGTTCAGTTCAGTTCATTTAGATTCAGTTCAGTTCATTTAGAGTCAGTTCAGTTCATTTAGATTCAGTTCATTTAGATTCAGTTCAGTTCAGTTCATTTAGATTCAGTTCAGTTCAGTTCATTTAGATTCAGTTCAGTTAATTTAGATTCAGTTCATTTAGATTCAGTTCAATTCATTTAGATTCAGTTCAGTTCAGTTCATTTAGATTCAGTTCAGTTCATTTAGATTCAGTTCAGTTCAGTTCATTTAGATTCAGTTCAGTTCAGTTCATTTAGATTAAGTTAGTTTAGATTCAGTTCATTTAGATTCAGTTCAGTTCAGTTCATTTAGATTGAGTTCAGTTCAGTTCATTTAGATTCAGTTCAGTTCAGCTCATTTAGATTCAGTTCAGTTCAGTTCATTTAGATTCATTTCATTTAGATTCAGTTCAGTTCAGATCATTTAGATTCTGTTCACCTCAGTTATTTTAGATTCAGTTCACATCAGTTAATTTAGATTCAGTTCAGTTCATTTAGATTCAGTTCAATTCATTTTGATTCAGTTCAATTCAGTTCATTTAGATTCAGTTCATTTAGATTCAGTTCAGTTCAGTTCATTTAGATTCATTTAATTTAGATTCAGTTCAGTTCAGATCATTTAGATTCAGTTCACCTCAGTTATTTTAGATTCAGTTCACATCAGTTAATTTAGATTCAGTTCAGTTCATTTAGATTCAGTTCAGTTCAATTCAAAATTTAGGTAAATTAAACTCAATTCAGGTAAATTTTAGCAGTTTGGTTCATTTCTAGTTTTTTTTTATCATTATTATTATTATTATTATTATTATTATTAGAAAACTATTCACTTTGCTGTTCTAAACTACATGCCCTTTTAGGTATAACCGGCCCAAAGCAATGAAAGTGAAATGGCTTTTTAGGATGTCCATACACACACACACACACACACACACACACACACACACACACACACAAACACACACACACACACACACACACACCATCAGAGGGCCTCTAACAGGACAACGGTAAAATTCTAATGAATTTTGTCTTTGACTTTATAAAGAAACAGACTAAAAATATATATTTGTCTTGATTAACTTTTTATTTTTCTAGCATACGCTTTTAGAAAATTTGCTAAGATATGCAAAACAAACTATTGATGAGAAAATATCAGTGAGCCTAGAAAGTTTCAGTCACAACGGTAAAAGGTTTCAATTTATTCACATTCAAGCCTATACCAGCAAGTTAAAATGAATCTAATCATCTATAATTATTGATCCAATAATAAGACGCAGCAGGCCAATAGATGCACAAGCAGTGAGTGGGGAGCCATCTTCTGGTTGACTGTGATTAGTGTTGTTTATTAACACTCTGTCTCTCCAGTCACAGTGAACAAGTGAAGTCAGATTAGACCATGTTGACACTTTTGATTCCAATTAAACTGGAAACCACATTGTGTGTGAAATAGTTTTGTTATAAAATACAGAATATAAATTTGCACATATTCAACAATTTAAAAAACATGTTTTATGTATGTTTTGTCATGTTTAGAAAGTCTTATGTTTTTACTTAAAATTGGGGTGGGAGGAATGGTTTCCTTTGCATTTCTTTAAATAAATTGGAACAATTGAGTTTTGCTAAACATTTTCTAAACTTTTTTAAACTTTGTAGGTTTGCTTATTTTTATTATTATTATTATTAATATTATTATTAATATTATATTATTATATAAATGGAAATACAGCAAATTATTATTATTATTATTATTATTAATAATAATAATATTACTATTATTAGTAATAATATAAATTATTATTAATTATTAATAATTAATATTATTAATAAAAGTTACTACTAGTAACTAATATTAGTAATAATAATATTATTATTAATAATAATATTACTATTATTAGTAATAATATTAATTATTATTAATAAATAATAATTAATATTATTATTTAATAACAGTTAATATTATTAATTAATATTAATAATAATAATAATAATAATAATAATAATAATAATAATAATAATAATTTGCTGTATTTCCATTTATTTTATTCTAAGAGTATATTTCGGGAAAGTAACGTATGGAGAGCCATTTGTGCCAAAATTAAATAAATAAATAAATAAATAAATGGGTGAAATAAATAAAAAATGAGTCAAATAAATTTCACTCAATTTGCTCATTTTTTGATTTATTTTACTCATTTTTTATTTATTTCACCCATTTATTTATTTATTTAATTTTGGCTGAAATGGCTCTCCATACATGATGGTACGTACAGTAGATGAAAGTAAATAGTAAATACCGTAACTTCTTCTTGTGACCTGAAGAGGGCGCCCACGGCTCTGAGGGCGCGTCCTCCGGTTGCTAAGCGACAGCTCGCCGTCTTACATCCCGTGGGGGCGGGGCAAACGCAACACCGTTGTGAAAACTTTATTGAAAACTATTTAATTTAAGTGTAATGAAATAAGACGTTTATCATAGTTAAAACATCGAGGACACATTTCCAGTTGTTTTTAGTGAAACTCTGTTGAAACAGACACATTTATCAGCAGTTTGAAGGATAATGACCGGTGTTTATAACAAGGTTGGAGTTGCTGGTGGTTCCGGTCATGGCGCAGGTCGCTACCTTTAGCCGTTAGCGGGATGATTAGCTGAAGGTGGAGCTGGTTTAACTGCCTCCGTTGGTGTGCGCAGGTGGAGAAGTGAGACAGGGCGGAGTTCGGGGCGTCGTGGAGGCGGTGTTGACGTTCCTGTCGGTGCTCTTCATCCTCCTCACCTTCCCCTTGTCAGCGTGGAGCTGTGCTCAGGTAACGCTAAAGCAAGCGGAAGTGCCCTGTTAAAGATGGCTGCCCCACTGCGTTCAGCTGGCCCGGACCGCCTGCTGTTCGCTGAAGTCTTAAATATAAAACACAAATGGTCCAACATAAGCCGGATCATTTTGTAACAGTCCATTTAATCATAAGTTATATAATTAAGTAGAAAAATATCAACGTTGGACAGAATTTTATAAATAAAGAAACTTAAAAAAAATCACACCCACACACAACCTACACAGGTCAGACTTTTCCTTTAATATTTTACATTAATATATATATAATATATATACTTGCAACCTTTAATATTTTTAGGAAGATGTGTTTTTTGGTTCTAATCAACCTGATATGGGGTCCATTGCCAACTTTACACCATGTAGTTAAACCTGGTCAGAATTATTCTATTTTCTTTTAACTTTCAAACTATTTAAAAAATAAAGGGAATAGTTTTTAGACTTTGTTTGGATTTTTCACTAAAATATATGTGTAGCTTGAACACTACAGCCTAGAAAGGATTATTTTACAGTAATGATATTTTCTCTTAAATCTTGAGATTAGTGTGAATTTTATTCAATTTATAAAGGGTGATAACTGTTTTAAAGGTTTTTAACCAGATTTATTTCAAAATCTTGCTGCAGAGTTCAAGGACTACCAACTGCACCATCATGCAGCCACCATGACTTTTGTTTTAAATCATTTATAAGCAAGAGTAGAGTACAACTTTGATCCAGTGTAGTTAATTCTTCACTCATTCCTAGATAAATATCCTCACTTGTCATAATTTGAGCCCATTTTGAAGTGTTTTCATATGAATCAGTGTTTTAACTGATGCATTGTGTCTTGTGGTGCAGGTTCTCCTGGAGTATGAGAGAGCTGTCATCTTCAGACTGGGCCGGGTCATAAAAGGACCAGCGAAAGGACCTGGTATCTTTTTCTGTTAAACTCAGACTGCAGTCGTTTTGTTTTTAATTATTTTACTAATGAATACATTTATTACTCTGACATTTTAAAACACTGAACAGCAAAGCTTTTCTCTGAGGCTGTGAAACATATTTTTATTCCGTCTCCTGCTGTAATATTGTGAATGTTGTTGGTTTTGTTCCGACTCTGGACCTGCAGGTTTAATCTGGTTCATTCCCTGGTTGGACGACGTTCAGAAGGTTGACCTTCGAACTTTCTTCGCCTACCTCTGCCCTCATCAGGTCTCTGTTCATTAAACAGTTACTGCTGCATGCATGTATTTACACTTACATGTAAAATGTGTTTGTGTCAAACAGATTATAAGTTAGGATAAGGTTGATCATTTTATTCTTGAACTTAACTTCACTTTATATCTGCACTGAAATCCTTAGAAAAATTGCAACATGTCTTGTATGAATTAAACTTCCTACGTATTTAATTTTCAATAAATGAAAAACCAATAATTGGTCATGGAGGAGAACATTTCTGTTGAAACATTTTTTTAAAAATATGTTGTGTTTCTGTTTAAAGGTCATACATTTGAAAGTAAAAATGTAGTTTTCCATTATTAAAAGCAAACATTTATAACATTAAACTAGAATATTCTCTGACATTATGTGACATTTTATATTAAAAGAACATCTTCTGATCCAGACTCAATGCATCCATGTTACGGCGTCTTCTTCACCATCTCCGGTGGTTTTTCTGGGTCTCGCTCAAAGCTTTATGGTGAGTCTGGACCTGGAAAATGTTCTGGTCCAGGAACATTTCTGATCCAGGAAATGATCCCAGATGCACCATTTCCATTCTGGAAAAGATCCAGATATGCTTCTCCATCATTCACCATCTCATTCTGAGGAGTTATGACACTTTTTCTTGCAAGTGTCTGACTTTATAATGCCAGAAAATACCTTAATGATTTAAATACTGTTTAAAATTCTGTCTTTAATGATGAAAAGATTTTTAAATTTACAAATGTTGGCATCAGAGAATCTGGAAATACGTTGAATTAATCTCAACATTTTGGTTTAGATTTATTTCTCCTTGGCCATTTACTGTTTCTCTTGTGACCGTCTGGTAAAACCTGAAGGTTTCTGAAGGTCTCCTCCTTGTTGGAGCCTAATAAGATTTAGATATATTTACTTTTTGCTAAATTAATTTTCACAGATTTAAAGCCATGTGCATCGTAGATCTATTTATGTATTTATTAATTTGTTTGGCTTAGACCCTCCTCCTCGTCAGTCAGCTTCCTGCAGTGATTAACAGGCAGAAGCTGCTGCTGGGGCTGATATGATTGTTTGGTGAAGGAGTGAGGAGTGAAATGGTTTTTGTACAGCAAGTTAAGGTGTTATTTGAAGTCAACTCGGAGATTATTTTTTTGTTATTTTTGTAAGTAAAAGAAACTCCATTGAAACAGGAAATGTCTCTGCGAGTGTTTTTTATTGTTTTGAGTGGGTCGAAAACCTTGTCCTGAGGAACGACTCTGTTATTTTTGTTTTCTGGAACGTTTTGTGATGTAAGAGCGGCCATAACACTCCTCCTTCCTGCAGGTTCTCACAGCAGACAGCGTCCCGTTACTGGTGGGCGCCGTGGTGTTTTACCGCGTGGTGGATCCCACCCTCTGGTTCACCCGGGTGCAGAACGGCTGTGTCGCCACACACTGGCTGGTTCAGGCGAGCCTGAGGGCGGCGCTGGGCGCTCACACGCTGACGGACCTGCTGGCGCAGCGGCCCAGCATAGCCACGAGAATGGAGGTCAGACACAGCCGAGCTGCCACAGTTCAGCTCCACATCAGGGTTAGAAATGATTCTACTGCTTCACGTCCTGCAGGAGGTTCTGCACTCCAGCTCCAGGCTGTGGGGCGTCCAGGTGCAGCGGGTGGAGATCAAAGACCTGAGGCTCCCCATCAGCCTGCAGCGCTGCCTGGCCTCAGCGGCCGAGGCTGAGAGGACGGCCCGGGCGATGGTACCGCTGCAGTAACACCACCTACCCTGTTCACCACCACACTCACTGCTACCTGAAAGCTGCGGCATGACACTTTAAAAAATAGGTTTTACATATTTGTTCAAACCTCTGACTTCCCTGAACTACTGAAGAAATGCAAAAACAACCAATCAGAGCCAGGAGGCGGGACTTAGTGCTGTCAATCAATCTCATGTACGCACTTATTAATATGCCAGCTTACTGTTAGAAAACTGTTTATCTGCCATCAACCTAGCAAAGGCTATGCTAACTAGTCTTAGCATTCATGACAGCCTCTGCTAGCTTCAGCTTAGCACAGAGTAAGGAGGAAGGAAATGAGCAGCGCCACACAGAAACTGTGGCTTTGATCTGCTGCCTTATCAAAAGAAAAACAGGTCATTTCCACATTTTTTGGGTCATTAATTGTTTTGTTGTTTGCCAAATATTTGCCGTTCATGACTTGTAGTTGTGGGCTAAACAAAATCATTTCAAGCCCCACGAATGGCCCACAGGCCACACTTTGGACACCCCTGTTTCTTGTTTCTTTGCCATTAGTTTCAGTTCATCAAATGAGTTTTTTTCTTTCAGTTTCTGTTGTTTTTGTTTTTCTGAGTTTTCATTCCTCATTAACTAAAGGGAACGATGAGAATTTTATACTAAATAATGAACTTATTCACATTTTGTTAAACACGAATGTCTGATGTTTCCATGTGTGGAGCTGCTGTCATGCTAACGGTTGGATTATTTGCGAAGTTTGTGTTGGTTTTGAAGCGTCTCTGTGTTTCAGATGGTTGTGGCTGAAGGGGAAGTGACGGCGTCTCGTACTTTAAGGGCGGCGGCGTCCGAACTGTCGCCGGTGGCGATGCACCTCAGGTACCTGCAGACGCTGGCGTCCGTGGACAGCGGCGCCTCCATCGTGGTCTCGATCGTCCCCTCAGAGATCCTGCAGTGAAACCGAGATGAGACGCAGCAGGTACCGCTGAGTTTTCCCACCCAGAGACACAGAACCAAACCGGTCTGAGCTCTCAGGACGTCCGTCTGTCTGTCTGCTCACATGTTTGTTCAATTATCACATTTTCATATTTAATAAAACCAGAAGTGTTTGCAAATTATTCCATGGATGTTTCTGTGTTTCTTCACTCTAAAATGTTAAAGATGTTTTACTTTGCCTGTGATTTTTTTTCCAGTGAAAATATTAAAATTTTTTAGTTGAAACAGTAAAAATCTTGATTTTACAGACTTTTAAAGTTTATAAATGATCTCAGCAGTTTAAGTTTAGACTCAAACGTCCAGCAGGTTGCATTCTGGGAAACGTCGCCAATAAATCCTTTAATTAAATCAGTTAAAAGACTTTAACTGATTTAATTAAACTGGTTTTAATTAACGAGATGGTCACCATGGCAACAGAACAAGAACATTCACAACAGAAGATTAGGAGGATAAGTTACCATCCATCTGTTCATCCATCCATCTGTTCATCCATCCATCTGTTCATCCATCCATCTATCCATCCATCCATCCATCTTGACCTTCATTTATTTTCTCGTTCCTCTTCCTCAGTGTTCATGTAAAGAACTGAACCCAGAGAAAGTTCTTCTGTTTTCCAGCTTCATTCTGGGTCACATTCTGCTCCTCTGGGATCCTGAATGTTTCACGGTTTGAAGGGATAAATCGTCTGGATCTCCTCCCAGAGTGGCGACCCCAGGTGACACCTGGCAGCATCCTGACCAGCTGACCAAACCTCCTCACCTGTCCGGTCGGATCTCATAGATCTGGATGTTTCCCCCTGATGCTGTATCAGAGGAGAGCAGAGAACAAAAACAGAGTCTGATCTATGATCTCATCAGGAAATCCACTTTGACCTGTAAGCAGCCAGGTCAGGTGGCAGGTGAGGGGGCGTGGCTTAGAAAGGTAAGCTCTTTAGGTGATCTGAAGTGACCTTTAACCTGGACACTCAGAAGGGCTGACATCAGGATGCAGAAACGTCTCTACAGCAGACAGAACAATCAGTTCACCAAGTCACCTTAGTCCACTTTCTAATATCTTATTACTCTTAAAATAAACAAAACTAAGTAATTTTTTATCAAAACATAGAAGCTTGTTTTAAGTCAGTAACTCCTTAATATTGATGAAAAGTTACTTGTGAGATAGTTTTCTCTTATTTAAAGTTACACTGTTTTTTTGCAGTGTAACATATAATAAAAAACCCATTTTAATCTGATCAAAATATTAAAATTATGTTTTTGTGGTATTTTAGTCCAGTTTTCCAGGCAGATTTTGTTTCTTTTTTCTCAAACTTAGATGAACAAAAATATTATTGTCTAAATTAGGGCTTATTATTAAACCCACAGCATAAAATTAAATCTTAAATCGCCTCAATAATTCATGCCACCAGTAAATAGATGAGGAAATAATTTTTGGATCATATTTAATAAAAAATGATCATGAAATGAGACTAAATCTGAAGTTGGTCGCTCAGGCTCCACTTTCATTTGCATCCAGCTCTGATTGCACGGTTACAACGTTCACTCTAACATTACTGAGCTTCACTCTAACATTACTGAGCTTCACTCTAACATTACTGAGCTTCACTCTAACATTACTGAGCTTCACTCTAACATTACTGAGCTTCACTCTAACATTACTGAGCTTCACTCTAACCTCGGCTCTCTGTTGGTGGTAAATTACATGTGTTTGTGCTGGATGTGCAGGGAGGGGCGGCTGGGTGCGGCGCATCTCTGCAGCTATTTATAACCATCACAGCCTTTCTGACAACCCAGATCAGGCTGTTTATCAGACTCCCTTATTAATTTGGTTTGCTCCATCCATCTTCTTTACGTGATTGTCCCTTAGTGGGGTCAGGAGGTGTTGCTGCCTCTCCAGGTGACGTTCCGGGCGAGAGGCAGGGTCACCTGGACAGGTCACCAGTCTGTCGCAGGGCAACACAGAGACACACAACCATGCACACACACACACACTCACACCTAGGGACAATTTAGAGAGACCAATTAACCTGACAGTCCTGTTTTTGGACTGTGGGAGGAAACTAGAGTACCCAGAGAAAACCCACCATGCACAGGGAGAACATGGAGACTCCATACAGAAAGACCAGGAATCGAACCCAGAACCTTCTTGCTGCAAGGCAACAGCTCTACCAACTGCTCCACAGTGCAGCCCTGGTTAGCTCCAGTAAACTTTATTAATAATCTCTAACAACATTTCAAAACAAGGCTGGTCTGGCAGCTGATGTTAAATTAAATCACAACCATCATCTAAAATATTATTGATCCTGTCTCATATAAAGGTTCTCAATCCTTTGATCACATTTTATTTTACATTTTAGTAAAGCTGTTTCAGTTGTTATTTCTGCGTTCAGCTCCGACAGTCAGAAATAACCTGAACTGGTTTTAAAGTAATCAGATCCATTAATAGGACAAAATGTGTCAAACAGGTGAAGTAATCAGTTCACAGTGATTGAGCTCTGATTTCTCCCTCATGTGTAGAAAGTTCTCCCTCGTTCTTCTTCTCCTGGTTTGATAAATCTCTCGTCTTCCTCCACCTCCTCTTCCAGTCAGCGTTCCCTGCGTGAGGCTCCGCCCCCTTCCCTCCCTCCTGGTGCGTCCGTCAGTCTGGGTCCAGACGGTTTCTGTAGCTGAAGGAACGATGTGGCTCCGCTGCCTGCTGGCTCTGCTGGGACTCCTCATCCTCTGCAAAGGTAGGAAACTCCACCGGCTCCCTGGCAGAACTGCTGCTTCCATCCGTCAGGCTCATCTCCCGTCGATTCAGCAGGAAAACAACAAACTGCTGATAAAAGTGGAGCATGAAGAAGGAAGTCTTAGCAGGAGCAGATTATTTACAGGCGTCTCCATCTGTCAGGAATCAGACGGTCGGTCTGTTTGTGTCTGGACCCCTGCTGACCTCTGACCCCAGCCTCATTATTCAACAGGCAGCTGTAATCGGCGGCTGGCTACCATGAAGACGCAGGTGGTGACGGGATGAGGCGTTTTTTTATAGCAGCTTGATCCTATTGAGGCCACCGTCTCACTTATTTGTGCTACTTGTAGAGCAGGAAACGCCACCTGAGGCTCAGCGGTTCGGAAAACGTTCGTCTCATTCAGAGCAGCAGATAATTCAGTAAACCCAGAGAAGACGGTGCAGCTGTTCACCTGCAGCTGCTGGTGACCGAGGCTGGGAGCAAGGGTCACCGAGGACAGCAGGATGTTCGGTTCGGATCCGATTCTCCTGCTCAGATCGGGACTGACGCAACGATCAGTTTAGTCATGTTACACCTGATAGTCAACAAACCACCGAGCCAAGTGCTCAGGTACCATGGTAACCTGGTTTAGCCGTGCTACGAATATACGCAAGTCGACATTATTTATGGAGAACATTTCAGCAGCAAAGCAGTTCAAAGTGCTTCACAAGAAACCAAATACAGTTAGTTATGAAACATACAATCATTGTTATTATGAATCAAAAGCAACTCTAAACAGGTGGGTTTTAAGTCTGGACTTAAAGTAACTCAGTGTTTCAGCTGCTTTACAGTTTTCTGGAGGTTTGTGGTGCGTAGAAGCTGAAAGCTGCTTCTCCATGTTTGGTTCTGGTTCTTGGGACGTAGAGCAGAACCAGAAGACCTGAGGGGTCTGGAAGGTTGAAACAACAGCAGCAGATCTTTAAACCATTCTGTGGTTTATAAACTAAGTATTTTCTCTCAGTGGAAGGACTTTAGAACTGGGTGATGTTTCCTATCTTCCTGTTTTAGTCAGAACAGCAGCAGCAGCTTCTGGATCAGCTGCAGCTGGAGGTTTGGGTTGGGTTTTTTAGGCAGACGCTGTTGCAGTAATCGGTGCGACTAAAGATAAACACATGGATGAGTTTCTCTAGATCTCACTGAGACATCCGTCCTCTGATCCTGGAGATGTTCTTCAGGTGATAGAAGGCCGACTTTGTGACTGTCTTTATGTGACTCCGAAGGTTCAGGTCAGAGTTCAGCTGGATGTCTAGTTTCCAGCTGTAATAACTGAAGCTGTGTGTTGGTTCTAGATCTATAATTCTAGATCTATAACTGTAGATCGCTCCTCTTTAGGTCCAGCTATAAAAACTTCAGTTTTGTTTCTTTTCAGCTGAAGAAACTTTTGGCTTTTATCTGTTCTCAGCATCTGTGATTTCAGTGTTTGATGCAGTCATAATGTTCCCAAACTGATTATGTTTTATGCTGATTGTGTGTGATACAAACCATCAAAGGTGAAAATAATCAACTTTTTACTACAACTTTAACTCTGTAAAACGAGGTTATGAGCAGCCGCCATATTGGATTTTAGGTTTGGTGTGAACACTTCAGGGTTTTCTCCAGTTTGTTTGAGTTCAACTCAACATCAAACATCCAGTTATTAAACAAATGCATCAGTTGGCAACAATTCAAACTCGCACATCGTGATCTAAGTTCCAACATGTTTTAGCTTTGCTGAAATCATCAAATCCAATTAATTAAGATCCTCATTTCTAGTAAACAAATGTTAAAAGTCTGTATTAAAATTAAAATGATTTGGTTTCCTACGCACCAAATGACAAGAGTTAATAAATGTCCAAGTCAGAAAGAAATGAACCTTTGACTCTTCTGCATGTTTTTTGGTAAAACAAAAGAATAACAAATGTATTTTTCTGTTTCAAGCACTAAAAAGTCGAGTGTTTCACAGAGATTCAGTCAGAATTTAAACATCTTACTGCAGCAGCCATGTTGGATTTGCGGTCAGGTTCGGCTTGATGCCTTCACATACATTCAGCTTCTTAACTTTATTTTTATTGGTTTATTTTTGTTAAACATTAAACTTAAAACTCAGCATTGCAGTTCCCTGGTGTGCAGACAGAGGGCAGCATCAGCATTCAAACACGTTTCTCCAGCTTAACTTTTCTTCTGGTTTTTAACCAAACATGAAGCAGACATAGACTTCTCCAGCTGTTTTAACCCTTTGGGTGGCTGATCAGCTGTTTCTAATGTAGCTGCTGATATATTTGACATCCTGACAGGACACTGTTATGTATTCCTAATATTATCTAGTTGTTTAATGTCTCTGTGTTTGATTGAAAGTTAAAGCCAGCAGACGTTGTTTAATGTTTGGCGCCACATCGATCCTCTCAGGAAGAACATTCTGTGGTGATCGGATCAGAAACGCTGAGCGCTGCGATCCACTGGGACTCCCAGGATTCCCTGATCACTAAACAGATAACGCCCTGATCCGATTAGCCTGAAAGTAATTCCTCATTTACAGGAAGGCTTTAATATTTGTTCCCTTTGTGGTTTTTATCCAAGTTAGTGTATATTTAGCTCTAATGCCATTTGAGGCATAAAAACGGAAAAGTCCTGATTTAAATCTTCCAGGATGATGAGATTAGGAGGCTTCAGAGTCTTAAAATAGGCTGAATATTTATCCTGATTATTAAACTGACCCCTCACTGAAACAGCAAAGACTTGATCCCTCCATTCACACTTTAAATCACCATCTGATCTTTTATCTCTGCACATTATTCAAGGTTCAATAGGGAAAACAATCAATTTAAGACATTTAGGAGGTTGGAAATGTTTTCATTATTACTCAACATACTTCATAATGGGATTTATTTTAAATTCCCACAGTTTAGATCTTTATTACTGTGTACAATCATGACTTTGTTTCTTCGTTTAAATGTATCATCTTGTATGAAGAAGTCATTGATGGTTAATAAATTAAACTAAAATGTTAGATTTTTATTTTTAAAAATTAAATTGTGAAAAAAGACTAGAGTGGTTACATGAAAAATCTGCAATTTCTTTAATTAATTATCAGAATAATCAATAAATTACTAAAATAAATACAAAAAAGTGAAGAATATTTTCCAAACAGAGCAACAGGTAGTGTAATTATTCTCCATCTTTTTTGGAGCAGACTCAGACGTTGCTCTAATTCTCACTTGACCCCTGACCTCCATGATGTCCGTCCAGGTGAGTCCGGCACCGAGGAGCCCTGCGATGACTTCACGGACCTGGCCCTGTCCCACTGCTTCATGGGGACCAGCCTGTACGTCCGGCTGCTGCTCTACACGCGCTCCAACCCGGACTGCGGCCGCGAGGTGGCCCACCACCGCCTGTCCTCCCAGCCGCTGCTGGACCTGCGCCGCCCCACCGCCTTCGTCATCCACGGCTACCGGCCCACCGGGGCGCCGCCCATCTGGATCAACCACATCGTGCGCCTGCTGGCCGAGCAGGAGGACATGAACGTCATTGTGGTGGACTGGAACCGAGGAGCCGCCAACCTCAACTACTTCACCGCCGTGACCTACACCAGGGAGGCGGCGCTCAACCTGACGGGCTTCATCAGAACCATGGAGGTGAGGCGGCAGGACAATCTGACCTGGGTCACATTCTGTTAATACAGCCCGAGTAGATGAGAGCGAGAGGTTCTGGACCGGGATGCTTTCAGCTCAGATTATGACAAGGAGATCCAGAAAATGTTTTTGTTGTTTTAAACTCTGATTTTGTTAAATAAATAAAAAACAGACAAATCTATAAACACAAAACGTGAGATTAGCTTCATTCACACAGCAGGTGAAAACGACCCACATCTGACTTTGTCATGGCTGCATGAGTGCAGATACTTTCACCCCACAAATAAATCTGATCTGTTTTTCTTCCACATGTGAAACTAAATCAGATTGTTTTCCAAGTGTCTGCAGTCTGAACCGACATGTCACCTTTTAGTTTACGTCATTAATGTGAGAAACCTTAATAAATCTGCACTAGGAGAAGCCAGACGCTGTAATCAGGACGTAAATAATATCTGAAAATTATGAAATTATGAAGCAATCTGAGTCAGTGAACGCATCACCATCACTCCACTGACTCCACATCCAGCCACACTGCAGCTGAAGCTTCGCTCCACGGGTTTAATCAGTAGAATCAAACCTAATTTTATCTGATTAGCTCTCTAATGAACGTGTCGCTGCAGGAGGAAGGCGCCTCTCTGAGCTCCATCCATCTCATCGGCGTCAGCCTGGGGGCTCACCTGGCCGGGTTTGTCGGAGCGAACCTGAAGGGAACCATCGGCCGCATCACAGGTAAAACCGTTAGCATCCAACCAGAGAAGCTAATGCCTCAACGACCAGAGGAAAAACTTCAGGTTATTCAGTCTGGCCATGAAAATGACCTGCAGTCACAAATGCTCAGCATTTATCTGTCTACTTACTGTCTTCTGTAGTATTTGCAATAATAAACAATAATAGCAAAAGTATTTACATGCTTTTCATATTTATTCACATTACATATTTTAATCTACTTATTGAGATTTTGCCTAACAATCCAACACAAGGTTATTTCAAATGAACTTTTCATTTTGTTCCCCCACCTCTTTACTCGGATGCCACTAACTAAAATGTCGTGTGATGACCTCACAGGTCTTCCTTGTCTCATTGGCTGTCAGCCTGAATCTGTTCTGCAGACTGACTGACGCTGCTGTTTGTGTGCTGCAGGTTTGGACCCAGCCGGGCCGATGTTCACCAGCGCCACCCCGGAGGAGCGGCTGGACCCGTCGGACGCCATGTTTGTGGACGTTCTGCACACCGACATGAACTGTGAGAATCACGCACCGAGCTCAGCGATTGGTGGAAACGGAGCTGCAGTTTCATTTGGTCCTGACACAAAGACTCCAAAGCTGTGAATCCATCCCATCATTTTGATTCTAACTGTTAAACTTAGAGCTAAAGCACCGATTCTTATGTTTGTAATTATGGCTGCACCGATTGCAGTTTTCTGATTACTGATCTTTGGCCAATTTCGATTTTGGCTAATATTGATTTCTTTTTCCTAAAATGTTGCTAAATTTATCAATAAAGTCACTAAGTTGGCAACAGTGAGGTGATTATTATTATCTGTAAACATTCAGACATGACCTGATGGTCAAACTCCTCACTGCAGATCGGAACAGTTGATGATTTTTCCTGACTTAGACAAGATCGGCTTAACCTGTAAAAACCGGCCGATCACCGATCTCTCAAAGTTAAGGAAATCAGCACCGATAAATCAGCTAGCTGATAAATTGGAGCTCCCTTATTTATAAACAGTTTGCATATTAATTGGTAACTGAATATTTGATGGGTTTTTCCTCCTGGCAGCGTTCGGGCTCCGAGGGGCTCACGGCCACATTGATTTCTATGCCAACGGTGGAATCGACCAACCAGGATGCCCCAAAACCATCTTCTCAGGTAAAACCCTCTGGCTCCGCCCCCACAGGCTCACACAGGTATCATGACCCCTCACCTGCTCGGCTCCTCCTGCAGGTAAATCGTACTTTGTGTGCGACCACCAGCGCTCCGTGTTCCTGTTCCTGTGCGCCCTGAACCGGACCTGCCGGCTCACCGGATACCCCTGCTCCTCCTACAGCCGCTTCCTGGACGGACAGTGTCTGCAGTGTGACGCCTTCAAGCCGGCTTCCTGTCCTGTGCTCGGTACGCACGCACACACACACACACACACACACGCTAAGACACACACACGCACTCTAAAACACACACACACATGTTTGCACAGCTATCTTTGTGGGACTTTCCATTGACTTCCATTCATTTCTACACCCTAACTCGTTACCCTTTTCCTAACCCTAACATCACATACCTAACCCTAACCAACCAAAACTCGATTCACACCTTAGTCCAAACTCTGACCCCTGACCCTAAAACAGGGTTTCCCCTTGTGGGGACCAGGCTTTTGGTCCCCACAATGTAGTATATGTCAGGAAAATCGTCCCCACAAGGTATTATAAACAAACGCACATGCTAAGACACACACATACACACACACGCTCAGACACACACACATACACACACACGCTAAGACACACACGCACACGCTAAGACACACACGCTCAGACACGCACACATACACACACACACACACACCCTAAGACACGCACACATACACACCGAAACACACACACACACGCTCAGACACGCACACATACACACACACACACACACACGCTCAGACACGCCACATACACACACCTAGACAAAACACACACACACGCTCAGACACGCACACATACACACACACACGCTAAGACACACACAACACACACCTCAGACACCACAAAATACACACACACACGCTAAGACACACACATACACACCTCAGACACGCACACATACACACACACACGCTAAGACACACACATACACACACGCTCAGACACGCACACATACACACACACACGCTAAGACCAACACACAACCACACATACACACACACACTAACACACATCCCTCAGACACGCACACATACACACACACACCTAGACACACACCACTAAGACACACACGCACAAAACCTCACCTTATGTCTAAACCAGGGGAGTCCAATGTGTGGCTCATGGGCCATTTGTGCCTCTTGGAATAATTTTTGTGGCCTCCTGGCTAATGTGTATTTTTATGACTTTATTCTCGTACAACTTGTTTTCATAATAAGATTTTTATATCATAATTTTACTAGCTTATTCTCGTCATTTTATTCTTTTGTTTTTACATCTAGCATGACCTTAACACGCTGTCATAAACATCCAGTGACTTTTTACTCAAATAGAAACTTGTTTAAACTTTATTAATAGAGGGTTTTGGTGGAGAGTTCTCATTTTTGTTGCTGGAAATGGATAAAAACATTTTCCAGACCAAATAAACTGACCAATAAGTTAAAAAAACTCTTAAGTTAAAAAACTCTTAAGCTTTAGCAGAAGGCTACGTTTCTTTGTGTGTGTTGTTAAAATTAAGAAAACTTGAAAAAAGCACAAATTTTCTAACTTAATGACAAAAAATAAATCCAAAACAATATCACTCATATTTTTAGAGTCATTCTCTTGTAGAAATGTAATTTATTACATTAAATCCCAGGTAAAACCGTTATAATTTGATTCCCGGTTTGTGCCTGCAGGCTACAACATCAGCCAGTGGAGAGACGCTCTGGTGAAGATGGGACAGACCAAAGTCTTCTTCAGCACCACGGCCGCCCTGCCCTACCAGAGTGAGTCCTGCTAAGGTTTTCACTCCCCAACCTGGATCTGCAGTAGATACATCCTGTAATGCTCTGTGTGTCCTGTGGGGGGCAGAGCTGAGCTACAGAGTGGACATGGTGACCTGGAACCAGTACCTGCGCTGGGGGGTCGTCTACATCCGCCTGCACAGCGGCAGGAACTTCACAGAGGCCCGGATAGACCAGTGAGTCCGACTCCTGACTGGTACAACACCAGGCTGGCAAAGTCCTGATCCAGATCGCCTGGTTCTGGTCCGGACTTCTTTTAGTCCAGACCGGAACTTCTTCAGGATTCCTGAAAGTATTTCTAAGGTTTTAGCAGCTGCAACTCGGGTATCTTCAAATATTCGTTGTGAGTGGTGATTCTGTGTGCAGCAAAGGTCTCCAGTAGCAGTCAGTCTTCCAGCAAATACACAAACCCTCTGACTGAAGACAGCTGTTAGCCAGCTCTGCTAATCCACCTCATTTGCTCTTGCTGCTCCACTTTTAATCTATGTCAGGCATTTAATAGCAAATTTTAAAAATGATACTTGAAATAAGTTGATATTAAAACTAGCGCCGGGACTTTTGATTAATTACTTATGTAGATTTTAACACGTTAAAATTTTTAACCCAATTAATCAGTTTTTTGTTTACATATAGAAGTCCCGAGCAGGATTAGTTTATTTCTGGTACACCCATAAATCTGACATGCAAGTGACATCCGCTAACAGCAGCGATGGCGGCGCGGGTTAATTTCTGCCTCTGAACGATCTGATTGGACACCTTATTCAAGCTAAAATAGCATCTCAATGCTAACATAGCAGCTAATGCTACATGTTAGCATCGGACAGACCAAAATCACATTTCCAAAGAAGCTCCATGAATGATCAGAATCAATAGATAGAAAAACACTTTGAAAGGATCTGACGGTTAAAGAACAGATTAAAAACTACAAATATATTTGGTGTTCGGCTCATTTCTAGTTTAGCAGAAAAAAGAGTTTTTATTCTGAAAGTGTTGCTTATTTTATCTATGTTTGGTTTGATTAAAATATGTTTAATTAATTACAGGCCCTGCCAATAAACTGTATTAATTTTTAACTGAGTTTCTGATTTAATTTAAATATTTCAGGTTTTTCTGATTTAGTTTAAATATTTCAAGCTTTTCTGATTTAGTTAAATATTCCTGGTTTTTCTGATTTAGTTTAAATATTTCAGGGTTTTCTGATTTTGTTTAGATACTTCAGGTTTTTCTGATTTAGTTTAAATATTCCTGGTTTCTGATTTAGTTTAGATATTTCAGGTTTTTCTGATTTAGTTTAAATATTTCAGGTTTTTCTGATTCAGTTTAAATATTCCTGGTTTCTGATTTAGTTTAGATATTTCAGGTTTTTCTGACGTAGTTTAAATATTTTAGGTTTTTCTGATTTAGTTTAGATATTTCAGATTTTTCTGATTTAGTTTAAATATTCCTGGTTTCTGATTTAGTTTAGATATTTCAGGTTTTTCTGATTTAGTTTAAAATTTTCAGGTTTTTCTGATTTAGTTTAAATATTCCTGGTTTTCTGATTTGGTTTAAATATTTGAGGTTTTTCTGATTTAGTTTAGATATTTCAGGTTTTTCTGATTTAGTTTAAATATTCCTGGTTTCTGATTTAGTTTAGATATTTCAGGTTTTTCTGATTTAGTTTAAATATTCCTGGTTTCTGATTTAGTTTAGATATTTCAGGTTTTTCTGATTTAGTTTAAATATTCCTGGTTTCTGATTTAGTTTAGATATTTCAGGCTTTTCTGACTTAGTTTAAATATTTCAGGTTTTTCTGATTTAGTTTAGATATTTCAGATTTTCTGATTTAGTTTAAATATTCCTGGTTTCTGATTTAGTTTAGATATTTCAGGTTTTTCTGATTTAGTTTAAAATATTTCAGGTTTTTCTGATTTAGTTTAAATATTCCTGGTTTCTCATTTAGTTTAGACATTTCAGATCTTTCTGATTTAGTTTAAATATTTCAGGTTTTTCTGATTTAGTTTAAATATTCCTGGTTTCTGATTTAGTTTAGATATTTCAGGTTTTTCTGATTTAGTTTAAATATTTCAGGTTTTTCTGATTTAGTTTAAATATTCCTGGTTTCTCATTTAGTTTAGACATTTCAGATCTTTCTGATTTAGTTTAAATATTTCAGGTTTTTCTGATTTAGTTTAAATATTCCTGGTTTCTGATTTGGTTTAAATATTCCTGGTTTTTCTGATTTGGTTTAAATATTCCTGGTTTTTCTGATTTGGTTTAAATATTCCTGGTTTCTGATTTAGTTTAGATATTTCAGGTTTTTCTGATTTGGTTTAAATATTCCTGGTTTCTGATTTAGTTTAGATATTTCAGGTTTTTCTGATTTGGTTTAAATATTCCTGGTTTCTGATTTAGTTTAGATATTTCAGGTTTTTCTGATTTGGTTTAAATATTCCTGGTTTCTGATTTAGTTTAGATATTTCAGGTTTTTCTGATTTGGTTTAAATATTCCTGGTTTCTGATTTAGTTTAGATATTTCAGGTTTTTCTGATTTGGTTTAAATATTCCTGGTTTGTGGCAGTAAGCTGCAGCGGCTGGAGCAGTACACCTCCACTCGGCTGCTGGCCCAGTTCGACGAGGACCTGCAGAACGTCCAGAAGATCTCCATGAGGATCAACACCGGGAACATCATCGGCCCTCGCTACAAGATCAGGCTGCTGAGGATTCGCTTCACTCCACTGGAGCGACCCGACAGGTCAGAGGTCAACACACACATCATCTAAACTGATGGTTTTAAACTTTTCGTGATTTATTTTTGGACTCAGTTCTCTCTGTTTCCCTCCTTGTTTCAAACTGTTTTTACATCATTCTGATTGTTTTGTGCCTTAAATTTAAAACCAGTCAATTAACCAATCAGATTTCAAGTCCAGTACCAGAGAAAAGTACAACAAGACTCCTCCTGTAGATAATCAATAAAACAACAAAGAATGGATTATGATGTTATTTTTGTAACTTTATTCACGTTTTATCACAATTTTATTTTGGAATTATTACAACTATTCTGGCATTAATATGACTTTATTCTCATATTATTATAACTTTTTCTGGTATTGCTAATGAAGTCATATAACTTCATTATGTGTTATGAATAAAGTCACACCATAATATGACTTTATTCTGGTATTATCATATTTTATTCTGGAATTATTGTGACTATTTTCATAGCATTATGACTTTACTCTTGTAATAAGCAAATACATTCTTATCCAGGCCCTAATACTCAGTCATATCCTGAGCTGTATTGGAGCTTAGCTTTATTTTTGTTTGGAGGATCAGAAAACATTTAATTAAAATAAACTCTAGAGCGTCTAAAAATAAATTCTGCATATTGGACTGAAGGTCAAAAGATTCAAACTAAGATCTCTGGGTGATCTCTATGTGTTCTGAATCAGTTCCCGTCTTTGTGTTTGAGAGGAAAACTTTGTTTTTCTGTTGTTTTGCCGCCATCAGGCCGGTGATGTGCCGCTTCGACATCATCATGGAGGAAAACACGGAGGTGGCGTTCAGACCTCTGCCCTGTGACTCTCGCCTCTGACGTTTCCATGGAAACCAACCCGACTGAAACCCGGGTCGGACTCGGCTCTGACCGGTGACCTGCCGCCGCCGCTGTCGGTCGCCCCTGGCAACCAGAACCAGGAAGTGGACGGTTGAGGCTGAGGACAGATTAGAACCAGATATGAAACTCTGGATTATTAATCCAATCGGCTTCAGTTACTCGGAGGCTGCAGAGGCTCGTTTTATAAAGAGGTCCGTTATAGACTTAGCTGCTAAACAGAGAACTACATATTCATTACATTAATGCAGTCTGTTCATTGACTGCATGTTACCTTTGAAAGTAGCCTTGATAATTATGTCTGAAGCCGTTATTTGGCAACTGGCTGCTGGTTTACTCAGGTATAAACACATAGAAACTCAACAAACTCAGCAAAGAACCAGTTTAAACTGGATCTTTAGTTGGCAGGAGCTCATCACAAAGACAAAAACTATGATTCATGTCATTTTAGGATGGTAGATAATTTGCAGTTGACCAGAATCTTTTCATTTTTAGCTTGATTCATGCCTACTAATGACCTGCCTGCTGGAAAATCACTAATTTCACCAGCAAACACTCTTCAGTGTGGAAGGAAAGGTGTGTATAAACACGTCAAATGAAAAACAAAAGCAGCAGGAAGTTTAAACTGTTCATTCACGCAGAGCTGATGAACATTTCACTGCTTTTCATTTCATATTTACAGTTTTAGATGTTTCCTGTTTGACGTTGCAGGTACCAAGGACTTTTTGCCAATTTGATAAAATACCAGATTGCAGTTGAAAGATGCAGAAATTTATTTATATAGTTTAATTACTAATAAAAACTCATGATAGAAATGAAAATCTGAATCTATCTTCACTTTTACAGTCTGAACTAAAAAGTACCAAGATCTCATGATCTGCTAAATGTCTTAACTCTTCCTGTCCAGATTATGGGAATGTTTGAAGCCATGTTGCTTTTTATTTCTACAAACTTCAGATCAGTCTCAGGATTGTAAAAACACATTTCTTCTGTCTGTGCCTTTTTTCAGCAGCTATAACTATTTTTAATCTGCGGCTCCTTTTAAAGATCAATCTGAAGATGCTAACATTTCTGCTGCAGTGATGTGAGGAATCCTACCAGGACATTATTAGAAGTGAATGTGACACACTGAGCAGCAGATTCTCTTCTGTACTATTTATAGAAAATATCTGCTTTTTTGTGCATTATTTTCACACCGTGTCAAAAAATACAATAAAAACCAATGAATCAATGTTTGATTTGGTCTTATTGGTTGAAGAATTAAAGTTGGATGTTTGTATCACCACTAACCGCAAAGGCAGAGCTTAAAGCAATCATTTACTAATGTGTTTAGGGACAAACTGAAGCTCAAACACAGAGAAAAGGTCAAACTAGTCCCATCAGAAGAACTTGATTTTTTTACCATAACCAAAAATCTTTTAGTTTAATAAAGCACTTTCATGGTAGTGCTTATGCAGTCCTGGTTAATACTGTAGCCATTTCAGATGGACTTCAGCCTCCATATTGAATTCCAAAAACGTTTACAGAGACAGTGTTTAAATTAAAAATATTTTTTAAATTGTTTAGCATATATTCTGAATGTAATACGTCTGAGATATCCTGTTTTGTTTAGGGTAAATAATTCGTGTTGACAATTGTGATAATCAGATTATGTAAGTTGCCTTGTTGTATTTTCTGTGGCTCTTTTTTTTTAGTCTTTTGGTTATTTTTAGCGCTGCCATCGGTTGTGACTCGCTAACCGTGTGTGTGAGCCGCTAAAACTGCGCTGACCCATATTACAGCTGCCATCTTCGGTTTGTAATAACTGTGACGTAACACCGCCGCTGGGGGGCCTGGCACGTGCGCGCCGACACGAGCCAATTTGATGGCCGCGTGAGGAGAAGAGACGAAGGAGGAGGAAGAAAATGACGCAGTTCAACCTAAAACTACGTCATGCTGTACCTGTAAACATATGACGAGTCATTTTAAACGTTTTATTGAGACAGAAGAAGCTTTAGTCTACCGCCACGCAGTTCCTCTACCTGGTTGCTAGGAGACGCAGTGCGGCGTGAGCTGGCGCATTAATATGTAAATTAGCCAAATGGTGATGCGGCCACAGATTCGAAAATATTTAATTTGAACAAAATACAAATTTGTTCCCGTTTTTATTCAAATATGGAAGACATTACTTTCCTTTTACTAGATAAACTACCTTTTAATTATTGTGTCTCTATATTAATGTATGTATTTTCTAATACATAAAAAGTAAAAACAGTTCTTAGCTTAAGTTTGAGCAGTTAGCTTATTTCATTTGAGACAAAAACCTTAAATGTGGTTAAAATATTGTGATTATTTTTCGGTTAGGCTCAGAGGAAACTGTACAGGGTTAAATAGAGGTGATGTTTGGCATCTCCCCCTCCCTTTTCTGACTCTCCTCTCCCAGCATCTCTGTTATTCTTCCTATTTTCTCTGAGTCACTGTGTCGGTGGAACCGAACCGAACCGGAGCAGTTCAGCGGTTTTTCCTGGTTCTGTCTGGTTCCTGTGGTCCGTATACACGATGACCCAGGTGGTTCCGAGGCGTGTTGACATGACAGGTAAGGCAAAACGGGCTTGATTAGGGTTTTTCCATCTGACTCCGGGTAATTGTTCTCATAATATGATGAAATAATCGCAGAACTACTTTACAGTGCTGGCTGAAAAAATACAATTCTTGATATTTCAGTTTATAAATAAGATTTAAGTGAGAACAATATGTGTTTGTTGCATTAACTGAATGGATTAAATCATTTCCCGCCCTCTTTTTTGTGTAAAAGGTTCAAATTTAGTATCTGAGAAACATTTAAGTTAGAAAAACACTGCTGGTCCTTGATGCAATGTTTTTATTATTGTTATTATTAAGTCTTTTTGTCTGTGCTGTTGGTAAATAAATCAGGCATAACATTATGACTACTGTCAGGTGAAATTATTAACACTATTGAAGTGGGATGTATAAACCAGTAAATGGACATTTTGTTATTTAATTTGATGGGTTAGAGGAAGGAAAAAATGTGTATGAATTTGAATTATTATGGCGAGACGACTGGGATAGACCATCTTCAGATGAGGAGCTCTTTATTGTTCCCAAAGGTAAATTAGATCTTACTGTAAACCATATAAAAATTATTTTAAAACGTTATTGTAGATGTTTATGGCTGCAAGCAGGAATGATTTCCTGTAGCAGTCAGTACAACAGTGTTTCTGAATAAGCCTCTGACTGAAAACACAGTCTACTCTTATTACACAAGATTTGTTCAGTTATAAATTAAATAATCTGCCTTTTTAAATATATATTTGCTAATTATATTACTTAAAATGCTTATTCATCTTGATAAACAGTTACTTCTTATTTAAATTGTTCTAGGTGATTTGCATTAGAAAGGTAACAAAAATGCTTGGTAAGATGTGTTTTGCAGGCTGGTGGCGATTTGTTATATCTAAGCAGTTTATTTTCTGTAAAGCTATTTATCCAGCTTATCATTATACAATAAGGTGACACCATATGACTGTAAGTATGTAAATATTTCACTGTTATGTAATTTCATCCTGCGGTTAATTAAAGTGGAGCCAGAACCGTTGGGTTGGGGCTAAACTGAGATTTGCATATATTTGCATGTCTGATGACTGAGCTGAGAATCTGTTTTTAGATGTTTGTGAGCCTCCATCTGTCCTCTGACGTCTTCTGGCTGACTTCATGTCAGTTTGAGAGGCTGAATGTGACAAAAAGACAACGTGACGGGAGGTTAGGCTCCAAGGGTTCTGCTCTGACCTTTGACCCCAACCTCCACACACGGATGGCAGCTGATTCATTTTATTTTGACTGGCGGCTGTGGATGCGAGCAGAAATCGGATTCATATTTAAAGTTGATGATGTGTTTTTCTGTAAAACCTCAGCTTTGGTTCCTCCTCCTGCTACACTGACCAGCAGCAGACATGCATCACCTGTTCAGTCACCGTCCAGCCCTACAGGTGAACACCAGGAACTCTGCTGTTTACCTAAAATAATGCAATGTATAAATATAGTTTTTAATATTTGTGATAAAATTGGAACTACTCTACATTACAGGAAGTGAACATTTATCTTCTTTCTCATTTCTCCAGGCTCTCGGCTGAATTTATCTAAAGAAAGACAAGAGAGCAGACAGAGAACACAAGGTCAGTTCTCCAGCAGGTGGCGCCACTTTAAAACACTGACAGGGAAAAAAATCAGTTACAATTCAAAAAGGCAGCATTTTTTAGTGGAGCTGTGTGAAAAACGTTTGTGCCGTAGTGATGATGCGTGTGTTTGTCATCAGAGCGGTCGCTGCAGGACAAGGAGAGGCGCGCGCAGCAGCAGCTGGAGCGCTGCGCCGAGGAGCGAGGCAGGAAGATGGAGCAGCACAGGAGGAAGGAGCAGCAGCGCCGGGCGGCGGCCCAGGAGAAGAGACGGCAGCAGCAGGACGCGGACAAGGTCAGAGGTCACCACCGGGTGGGGAAGATGAAGCGTAACTTAAAACTAACAAAACAGAGTGTGAACGGAACGGCAGCCATGAGAGGCGGAGCTAAAGCATCCAACCAACCATCCGTTGATACATCCAACTGTTCATCAATTCATCGATCCATCTGTTCATCCATCTATCCATTCATTAATGCATTCATTCCTCCATCTCTCCATTGGTTGGGTTTCAAATCCATCCATCATCACCATCAACCATACATCCATCCATCATCCATCCATTCCATTCCCATCCATCCATCCATCATCCATCCATTATCCATCCATCCATCATCCATCATCCATCCATCCATCCATCATCCATCCATTCCATCCATCCATCCATATATCCATCCATCCATCACATCCATCCATCCCATCCATCCATCCATCCATCCATCCATCCATCCATCCATCCATCCATCCATCCATCCACATCCTCATCCATCCATCCATCCATCCATCCATCCATCCATCCATCCATCCCATTATCCATCCATCCATCCATCCATCCATCCATCTCATCCATCCATCCATCCATCCATTCATCCATCCATATCCATCCATCCATCCACCCATCCATCCATCATCCATCCATCCATCATCCATCCATCCATCATCCATCCATCCATTCATCCATCCATTCATCCATCCATCATCCATCCATCCATCCATCATCCATCCATTATCCATCCATCCATCATCCTTCCATCCATCATCTATCCATCCATCCATCATCCATCCATCATCCATCCATCCATCCATCCACCCATCCATCCATCCATTATCCATCCATCCATCCATCATCCATCCATCCATCCAACCATCATCCATCCATCCAACCATCATCCATCCATCCATCCATTATCCACCCATCCATCCATCCATCCATCCATCCATCCATCCATCATCCATCCATCCATCCATCTGTTTTCTCCACTTCCTTTCTTCCTCTCCTGTGTTGCTGAATTACCTGAGTTGCTCTGCAGCTCAGTTTCTGTTTGCTGAACGTGAGGAAGAGGAGATAATAATGCCGAAGCTCCAGTCACTTCCTGTCTGTTGACCAAACTGTGTTCATCCGTCTAGATGAAACATGAAAAGCTTGGCTGAGTTTCTGCATCATGAGTCAGATCAGTTTTCCTGCAAACAGCAGATAAATAATCCAGTTTGTCCCGATAATCCAGGCAGAACTTCACTTTTAATCGCTGTTGGATTTTTAAACTTTCTTTCTGTTCCTTTTACTTTCCAGTTAACGACTATTTGGCTTTTCCCAAAGTCCCATTTGACTCCAACTATAGAGTAAAACCTCTGCAAACCGGGAAGCTTGTGTCTGGTTTTACGGCTCTGTGGCCTTTATTTGAGAGAGCAGTGACATGCAGCGAATGGCCGAGTCAATAGAGACTGGACCTGGCACAGATCGCCTCCATTATGGTTAACCTGCTGCACTTTAAAGCTTTTTATACACAAAGGCATCAGGTTTATGTAAAGTGTCAGCATGGTTGGTCCTCCATCTTGCTTCTGAGTGACTTTAAGGACATTTGGTGATTAAATTGAGCAGAAAATACTGAAATAGGAGTTTTTATACATGAACAATTTTTATTTTGTAAAATAACAAAACTTTCTGCTCGTATTTTCTTAATCCTACAACCAAAATATTCTAAAAGCAGTCTGTAAAGTTTATAATGATTTTAATGTGAATCCTCCTGCTTTTAAATCAAAATATTATCGTATTGTACAATTATATACATATTAATACAACAGATACATCTTTGCATCAAGTAAATGTATTGTGTTGGCAAGTGCAGTGTTTTATTGTCTCTAGTTTGTCAGGTTTATATGACAGACTAATACTGACAAAATTGACAATAAATAATTAAATGAGAAAATGAATAAATTAAGGTGGGAGTAAATAATTACAACATATTAAATTTATTGTTTTCCAATATATTTGTTCATTTTCAATTTTATTTTCTCATTTATCATTTCAGTTTTATTTTTTCTTTTAATTCTTAATTTTTTTATATTTAATTTCCTCATTAATTTTTACTTCCATGTTTATCTTTGCACTTCTTATTTTCAGCTCCATTTCCTTATTTATTTAAAATTTTAGGGTTTTTTTGTCAGTTTTGACAGGATCAGTCGTATAAAATGCTTTATGAAATTGTTAGTGGAGGACGGAGGGATATTTGGACGTAATGTTTGTAGATGTGTCATTTATCTGCTGTCAGCCCCACCCATTCACATCCACATGATGACATAACGATTGGTCGGCCACCTGGGGAAATGACATCACTCTAATTTTCCATTTCCTGGAGCAGACGGTCGATGACAGCAGAGTGAAAGACAGATATGAGATCAATGTAACGGAATACGAAGAATAAAAACCTGAACATATATTTGAGTAAAACGTAAGGGTAGAATTGAAATTTAAGGAATTATTTTATCTGTAAATGATCGTTTTCACTCACGTTTACGAGCAAACCACATAAATTAGTTTTGGTTTTGGTCATTTTAGCGCCATCTTTGTTTTTAAACTCCTTCTGTCAGCTGACCTGCAGTTCTCAGCTGATATTAGTCATTATTAGGTTTATAATGTGCAGGCCTGCTGAAATAAGCAATATATTAATTAATATAATGACAAAATCAATCATTTCCATTTGCATGATTTTGTTTCTCTTTTCTCTTTAAAAACTGGATGATAAAAATCTTCAGTCTGGTGTTTTGGCCTCATTTGGCTGTTATTTAGTTTCACTTCATAACTCCTATTTAATTGTTGTTCCTGTTGTTTTGTTTTTTTATTTTGGATATTCAAAATGTCTTCCAGTTCCAGTGTTAATTCAGAATAGAATGTGTTCATGCATTATTATACCATGAAAATTGTCTCAAAGCAACAATATTATTGATCTGGGATAATTTATCGTCCAGTAAAGTTTGTTATCATGACTGATATGTAAATAAACTCAGTCTCAGTCGAGTATTTAACCTGCGAGTTGTCAGAAAATGGCTCTACAGATTTAAATTAGTTAATTACGGCTACTAGAGGCGCATTTGCCTTGTAAATATCCTGGATTAACACAGATTTGCTCCTCATTATTCCAGCCGATTCTTTATTATGGCAGAAGAGGAAAAGTAACAGATATGATTAGCTCCTTCAATAAGCCCTGAATTGGCTACATTTCATCCTGATTGTACTTAATGAGTAATTTTAGCTGTGATTGGAGTTTCTCCCTGTCCTGCATCAGGATGCAGCAACAGCCTCTGCTGCAGTCGGCTAATCCATCCCCAGCGGTCGCTCCATCTTTGATCTGCTTCTGTTTCAGTTTCTGTCCGCTTCTGCTCGCTCTGCCCCCGTTCTCTGGCGCTGCTCCCCCTCCCTCCGTCCTCCTGCAGTGCGTGACTCTGCATGCACCTTCAGCAAACCCCGCTCAATGCTGAGCCGGGGCATTTCCATCCCGTATAAACAGACGGTTAACTGGAGCAGCTGGCCGAGTGACGGCGAAGCTGCTGCAGGTCTGGGGAGGAAAATATCTCAAGAAAACCTTCAGAATAAAACCAGAATGAATGAATGTTTACAGCGTGGAAACAACAGAGTACAAAAACAAATTAATCATTTAAAATGCAGTAACTCAGATTTTAAAAACCAGGAAAGTCTGAACTCTTCACTTGCTGATGTTAGAATTATTAATTTAGCTGCAGATGCATCTTTTCAATAAATCAATCAATCTAATATATTTGTATATCACAAGGCAGTTCGAAGAGCTTTACATTTACAAAGCTTTAAAGTCCAAACAGTCACCTGAACAATGTTGCATTTTAATGAAGTGTCACCAAATGATTCACATCAGATCTGTTTTAAACACAGAGTGCTGCTATTGAACTGTAGGGAACAAAATGTACATTCTCTTATTTAAAAAAGGAGGTGAATTATGTGATTATTAGTCATTTTTTATGTATTTCTAATGTATAAAATAAGCTTTAGTGGTTAAATTAAAAATCTGCAGAATGTTTTTTTATCTGGTTAATCGATTAGTTGAAAAATCGATCATTTGTCAGAATAATTTATTATTAAAATGATTTTTAGCTGCATCTCTAGCTTCAGGAGGCAGTTAATGACAAAAGAGCAGCATCCTTTGCTACAAATAATCGAAAAATCTTGGAATAATTATTTAAATAATTGATTAACCATCAGAATAATTGATTAATTATTAAATTCATCAATATAATAATCAATTACTAACACAATAATTAGTTCCAGCCATAAAAATGCCATCCTGTTGTGGCAATAATCTTTTTTTCTGTCCATTTTATGTTTTTAATTCATAATTCAGCTGCTTCTTTATATTTTTTATTTCTGCAGTTGTGTTCTGCTTTAAATTTTTTAAACCCACTATGGAGTGTGTGTGTGTGTGTGTGTGTGTGTGTGTGTGTGTGTGTGTGTGTGTGTGTGTGTGTGTGTGTGTGTGTGTGTTTCGGGGGTTGGTGACGAGCTGCAGCTGCCCCTCCTGCCAGGCAATGTGCTCTGTCATTAGAGAGGGAGTGGGCGATCGAGGTGAAGAGAGAGAGAGAGGGAGGGAGAGAGAGAGAGGGAGCCGGCAGACGGGCGAGCGAAGGCGCGGCGCTGCCGTATCATGACCCTCTGACTGACAGACGGCAGGACGCAGGGGGAGACGCTGCTGTTGCACGCGGTTGCCATGGCGCATCCGTCTCCGAGCGCATCGCCCGGCGTCCGTCGCCGTAGCGATGGCTCGGTGAGAGAATGTCTCTTCTTCCCTGTTTCTGAACGCAACGAGCAGGAGAGGCTGGAGGCCCTGGTGCGCCGGAGAGCCGGGGGCGCCGAGCGGCGCGGCGGCGGCGGCCTGGAGGCCCGGGAGCAGCTGGACAACAGGCCCAAACGCTGGACCTGGGGCGGGCCGCCTGACGGAGCCGAAGGTGAGTCCAGCCTCAGCCGGGAGCTTTGTTGTGATGATGATGATGTCATGGGAAGACTGGGAGTAATGGAGGGATGGGGGATGGAGAGGAGGAGTGGAGGTCAGGTGGAGAGGAAGAGGGGGATGGTGGGATGGAAGGGTGGAGACATGAGAGAGGAGGAAGTGATGATGTGAGGAGGAGAAGTGATGTAGGAAGAAAAGGGTGTGGAGGCTGCAATGCAGGAGCAGCAAACCTCGCAGGGCTTCGCATCATCCGACCTGAGCAGGTAACGGCTTCACCGCTGCCGGTCGGGGCGACAGGTGTGTGTGTGTGTGTGTGTGTGTGTGTGTGTTTTATCCCCTGCTGGGAGACACAGAGTCTCACCTTGAGCACAAGGCCGAAGCTCAAAGTGCGACATTACGGCTCGTTTCCTTCCTGATTCACGGCGTTCTGCTGTTTGTTTCTCCGTTACGTCAGCAATGAACCGCCGCTCAGTTTATCCATCAGTTGTCCTCAGCTGAGGCTCTGGTTCCGATCCGGGACGGGGTCTGGCCAGCGGCGGTTCTGGTTCCGATCCGGGGACGGGTCCGGCCAGCGGCGGCTCTGGTTCCGATCCGGGGACGGGGTCCGGCCAGCGGCGGCTCTGGTTCCGATCCGGGGACGGGGTCCGGCCAGCGGCGGCTCTGGTTCCGATCCGGGGACGGGGTCTGGCCAGCGGCGGTTCTGGTTCCGGTCCAGCTGCCTGATCTGGGATCTGCGGCCCACTGCAGCAGAAACAGCAGCGTCTCATCTTACAGCTCCAGGACGGAGCTGATGAGCTGCGATCTAAGAAACTCACATTTTTTGCATCAGAAATGCTTCAAAACTGATTTATTGGATGGGATGAACTGCAAATTTAATCTGTCAAATCGGGAATATAATGGATTAACTGTGGAAATGCATCCAACTGTTTTGTTTGGATTTTTAAAGCATCGACGTTACCAGTCGGTGTCTCCTCTGGGGTCCAGTTTGAAGAGTTTCCACCAAACCTGATTTCCAGTTTGAATCGGTTTTCTTTTCCTCCGTCAGTGAACTTTAAGGAAGTGTTTTCTCTTTTGTTTCTAAAAAATAGTTTCTTGTCTAAAGTGTCAGGTACTGACTGGCTGCAGGAAGCAGGATGGGATGTCGGGCCTTCAGCTGAGTGTTTTAATGTGAACAGTGACCCGTCGGTCGGTTCTGGTTGATCAGGAAAGTGTTTTTATTCAACAGGTTGGTGCGATTATCTCCCAGTTTGGTGTTGATCTTTGATCTGCCTCCTCATCCTGTTTGCTCTGCAGCCGATTAGGATGCATTGCAAACAGGATGATGGCCTAATAATGGCTGACAGATCAGACATGTAGGGTGGAATCAGTGCAGACAATAAATTGATTAATCATAAGAAAAATTAAAACGAGCTCAATAATTTCCATTTTCATAATTTATTATTTTTCTCTCTTGATAAAAGTTTTCAGTCTTTGGTCTCAACTAGAGCAGCTTTGTTTACAAAGACTTTATATTTAATTGTATTTTTGTTTTGTTTATTTATTTGGGATATTTAAAATGTCTTCCAGTTCCAGTGTTAACTCTTTATTAGGATTTGAAGCTTATTTATCTTTGAGATCTTGCATTATTACGCTATTATTATCATTATGTTACTTTAAAATGGTCTCAAGAAAACAATATTATCGTTTATCGCAATAATTTCTGGGACAATTTATCGTCCAGGATAATTTGTTATTGTGACAACCCTCTGAGTTTATCTGTGTGTCGCACTGCAGTTTGGACTGATTTCCTCTCTAATCTATAATAGAAACCTTATTTCATGCTTTATTGGATTCAGATTGAGTCCAGCATCACTGCATCTGGCTGCAGAGATAAACAGCCACCTCCTTCCTCTGTTCTGCAGTGATTTAATATTTATATCCACTGGATTTACCTCCAAATTTAACCACTTACTTATTCTGATTCTGTAAAACTTACACAGTCCCAGCTGCATTAAATAATTAATAAATGATTTAAAGGAAAATCTAAAAAAGTAGAAAATTATTTAAGCAAATAAAAAAACAGGATACAAATGACTAAAAAAGTGAAACAGAAATGGAAAAAATAAACAAAGAGAACAGACCAGTTCACATATTTCTATATATTTTCCTGTTTTTAGCAGATTTAGTTACTCCTTTTGCTTCTTTTCTAACTGCATGAACTAACTCCAGCTTTCTGGATGAGGAAGTGACATCAAAGCTTCTGTACACCAAATAAAAATGGATCCAGATGAGAAAGTCTGAGCCTCTGCTTGTGCGATGTGACGTTTTGCTGTCATTTCACGGCGGATGTTTCTGTCCGAGTCGTTGCTGCTTCCTGCTCAGATGGACGATAACTCCCGGAGTTTGGCCGGATTCTCGGGTGTGTGTCGGTGTGTGAATGCGTAACGCTTTGCTTTTTCCCGCTCTGCTTCGCCTGCTGCCCAGGTAACCCTCAGACCCCGCCCTGCCATGCCATTGGCTCCGCTCAGCCCAATGAGCTTCCTGCCGCTTCCAGCGCCAGCCAATCCCGTAACGGTACTGACCTCATGACTGTGTGCCACGCCCATCCCGCCTCCTCTGCAGCCGCCTGCATGCATGCGCCGCCATCTTTGTGTCGTCAAACTGGCTGTGGCGTCCTCCTGAAGTGTGTTTGTGACGTAAATCAGCAGCAGTGGTGCTGAAAAAGGCCATTTCACGTCTACCTCCATTTTTTACTTACTTCCTAGTCAAAATAATCCAGATTTTTAAACATAACCTGTTAAAATATTGCAGTAAACAGCTAAACTTATTACTTTTAATGCAGAATCTGAATCTGCAAATGTTAAGGAGACCCTGCTGCATGAAGGTATTACATATTTTACTCTATTGGTAAAATAATATAAAAGAAATAAAAACAGTAGAAGTAGAAGTAAATAAAAATGAAAAAAATTATTAAAAATGCAAAACATAAATGGAAAAAATACAGAATTCCAGTGTTTCTGGAACCATCATTTTACTACAATGGTAAAATAAAAATAAAAAAAAATTATGATGTAATGTAAAATTATCTAAATAAATTCAACACTTGTATACAATTATTAAAAATACAGAACAATAATGGAAAAAACAGAAGGATATAGAAAGAAGGAAAATAGATTAGGTTAGTTTATAAATGTATATTTCTTTAATATTTTCCCACTTTTTTTAGCAGATTTAATAAATAACACCAACATGCTGCCTTTCCACCAGTCAGTTTCTTTGTCTAATTATTAATTTTAAAAAAAAGCATTTTTGATTAATTCTGGAGCTAAAATGTAAAAATCCCATCGAATGTGATTCAACCTCCTTTCCATTGTGGTTCTGATCCGTATTCGGACCAGTCAGATGTTTTCTAACTACCACTAATTGTGATGCTAAAAGCCTCCTGCTGCTACTCGATGTTTATGGGAGTCATGTGACTTCATTTATAGATTATAGAAAATGACTTTCATTTATTTGTTGTCTAAGAGGAAACAAAACGTCTAAATTTATTCATGACTGGAACAAAATGTTCAGTCCAGATGTTTGAACAGATAAAAACTGCTAAGATGATATTTTACTCTCATGTCTTCATTTTCTACCTGCAAACAAACAATTTAGTGACAATTTTCTTATTTTGCTTATTAGTTTGATGTTTTTCCAGTTGATATTTTCGTTAATCACATAAATAGATGTGAAATTTTCTGTCTGCTGGATCACATTATTTCTCAGAATCTCATCCCTGATTGAAGAAAAATCACTGTAACTGATTTCCTGCTGGTTGATATCATTTATTGACTTTATTACTGACTAAAAGCAGATTTAAGACATTTACTTTAATTGGTCATTTATCAAAGCAGTAAGAAATGTCTCGCTATGCAATGTGAATTTAAATGTCCCACCCAGACAGATCAGTTTTCCTCTGAGAGTCTGTAAAGAACAAAATGGTGAAAAGATAAGCAGTGAAAACAAAATAAGTAAAAAATAAAATAACTATTGATCAGCAAAGTGAATCTTTGTCTTGACAGTAAATAAACTGAGGAGACGATCAGGACTCCTGATCACAGGCGGCGGCGCCTCTTCCTGTCCTCCCTGCTTTGTTTAGCCAGGCATGAACACGACTCTCAGCAGGGAGTCCATCCTATGAACCACTGTGCTTCACACACTCACACACACACGCACACACACGCACACACACACGCACACACACACACACACACACACACACACACGCATCATGCCAGACGTTCAGCCTGTAGCTATCTATCACCAACGCCCAGACCAGACTGCAGCTACACATATTTTAATCGTTACTGACCCATTTGACTCACCAGCAGCTGCAAAAATACAGATTTTTCTTTTCTTCATTTGTTTTCTCAGTTTGCTGCTGCAGAAAATATGTGCAGATTTACAAACACTGTTATAAAAATGCCTCTTGTCATGATTTCCTTACTCTGGTAACCATGGTTACGATATCGTTACCACAATGTTGAATAATTAAGGGTCCAAACAGGAGATTCAGAATCTAACACTGTCAAAATTATTAATTTTTCAATTTGTGCTTAAATCAAGCTACTTAAAAATATTTAACAAAGGATAAAGTGTAGTTAAAATCTAAGTGCTTTATTTTAGTAGATGAATAAAAATGGGTTTGATAATTGAGCTACAGCTGAAAATAACCAGAAATAAAAACATTAATGACAAAGCTAGACATGCAACAATATGAAGGAAATAAAAATGTAGTAAAAACATAATAAAACAGATAAAACCAATACTAATATCTGAAAATATTTTTAATTATTGCCACAAAATTGGTGATTTTGATTTGAAACATAAGAGCAAAGATGAAATCCTGGAGGAAATGTTTCAAGTAGTTGAACTTTCAGCTTGTGGTCAAATGATTGTTAAATCTGAAAATAAAGAAGAAAAAACAGATAATAACACAATGTTAAAAGTAACATATCCCGTTTGCCACACCAGAAACTTTTAGCTCTTCATTGTAGTAAACACATCAGACAAAATGATAACGACAGTCAAACCTGAGAGACGTCAAGATTACTGCAAACATTTGGGTTAAACTTGAAGTTTTATGTAAAATTATTGTTTTTTAAATAAGAAAAGTGAGTGAAATATGTTTAAAAACTTCTTCACCTCACTTTTCACTCGTTTCATTTTTACACACGAGTAATGATAAATGTAACTGAATGAAATTATTGGTGCAGTATTTTTTTATTGAGCTGTCTGATAACATTAACTCTGAACATGGAGAGATTAAAAGAGTTTAATCTAAACTGACTGAAATTACATATTTTATGAGCTTTGGGAAATCAGCTGCTTACAAACTTTAATACGAACCTTTAATTATTCATGAAACGCCTCCAAACAGGAAGTACAGTTTTCACAGCTTGTTATTTATAATAAATTAATCCATTTTCTGATCAGACCGAGTCATTTTTATTAGATGAGGATCCATGGTGCCTTCAGGCGCTGTAGGAAATGTTCCCTCTCAGTTTCTCGGTGACAGATATTCCGCCATCATCCTCCATTTCATGACGAAGCGCCTCTGCTGCTTCACGCCTGCCTTGCATCTCCGAGGTTAATTCATGCAGCGGCTCGTCGACCTGCAGGATTATCTTCTGTGTGAGCAGTTTGGTGTTTGATCTCCGGTGTTTCCAACACATTTAGTGTCACAAACGCAGCAGGAAATCAGCCGTGGATGTTTCTGTGGAAATGACTAACCGGTGGGTTTTTTTGTTGTTTTTTCATTCGTAGTTGACTTCCTGTCTCCACCAGCGATGGATCAGCCAATCAACAAGCAGCTTTCCAGCTCCTCAGCGGCTCTCAGCTCCCCAGAGAGAGGTGAGACCAAACATGGCTGAACAGGAAGCAGATCAGGCCGATCAGGTCGATCGATGATTTAACAATCACAGTCTGGTTAAAAAAAAATCACTTCACAGATTTAAAACAGACAAAATAAGACTGTTGTAATATCTAAAGCTGCAAACTGTCAGGAGAAAACGTGACTGTGATGATATTATTCTGATCAGGTTTTAAAAGCAAAGATTAAGACAAACACTTTGTTCTTGTGTTTAATTAGGATTTGATTATTTATTGATTTCTTTGGTTTCAGAATTAAAATATTTTTAGCTAAGAACCAACTTATGAACGTTTATGATTAAACAAATGCTTTTTGGGGTTAACATGTTGTGCTTCTATGCCAGATGTGACATTATGAATGTTTTTATAACATGTTTTCTTTGTGTCGTTATGTCTGTTATTTATTTTGTGCCTGTTGGTCTGTGACCTGTCAGTGTCCTCTGTGTCCCGTCGAACAGCTTCCCCCAACAACAACAGATCCTTCAGGAGTTCCTCCAACCGCAGAAGCATCGCCGGATTCCCGAGGAAAAAGCCAAAACACCAACGGTCAGACGAAAAGGATGAGCTTCTCTTGTTTTATAGTAACCAGATGATCATCGTTAACTAGTCAACGTATTCCAATTCAACATCAGACTCCTCAGCAAATGGGTGTTTAGAGCTAAATTATCTCATATTACCTTAAGAGTTATATTATCTTAACATATAATTGTAAAAGGTTTTAATTCCAACCAGGCCTGTCACAATAATTCATATAAATAACAAAATCAGGCAAAAGAAAACTTATGAAACTTTAACAGAAACTGCAGGTCTGTGTCTGGTGAGTTCTTGGTTAAAACATGTTTGTTTTTCATTCAGTGAGTAGAAAATCCAGAAATTTTACTCAAATAAGAGAAGAGATACTTCAAAATAAAAGTACTCAAGTAAAAGTAAAAAGTAACGTAGTAAAAAATACTAGTAAAAGTAAATCTTTTCAAAACGTTGATCAAGTAATCTAGTTACTGTCCAACTCTGTCTATTTATATTGCTGGATGTGATTACTATTAATTTAGTTTAGTTGCTAATAAAAAGCTGATTTATGTCATTAATAATTCTGAACTTGACCTGCAGGGGGAGACACCCAACACTCCGGTCCGTAGTTCTTCCTTCAAGGCCAACAGTAAAGGCCACGCTGCGTCGAAGCGGTACGTAGTGGCACAAACTGTCCTGCGGTCCTGTTCCTGCTCCAGATGACGGCATGCTGTCCGTACAGGGTGAGGTCCAACCGGAGCCGCGCCCAGTCGCCCTGCTCCCCTGGGCAGTACCCCCCCTCCCCGCTGCGGCAGAGGGCCCCCACCCCCGGCGCCGACGACAGGGGCAACAACGACAACAGAGGTCACGGCACTCTGGAGAGGAAATCTGCCAAATCTGAAGCTTCGGACAACAAGAAGATCAGCAAATCCAGCAGCAGAGAGCTGAACGCAGGTAACGTCTTTATTATTATTATTATTATTATTATTATTATTATTATTATTATTATTATTATTATTAATATTAGTGTGAAAACAAGCCTCATCTTCTCTTAGACAAACACAGATATAACATTTATCATAAATGTCATGAAAGCAGTGAAATATAAGATCGTTTACAGTCTAATGGCGTCTTAAAGGAGCAGTATCATGTAACATCCAATTGTTTTAGCTTTCCATCATGTTCTAAAGTTTTTCCCTCATCAAAAGCAAACCTGCAGCGTTGATTTGATTCTTTTATACATGTTTGAGAAATCCTTTAATCTCCATGGTAACCATTCAGCTGCTAAACGCCTGGGTGAACCTGGCTCCGCCTTCAAGGTGCAGCTCCTCCCCCACTCAGCTCCTTCAGACTAGCCAGCAGCAATTAGCTTGTGGAACTGCTGAGCTCATTATAGGAGCTACTTCTCACTGAAACGCTGATAAAAACATCATTAAAGGGTTAATAGAGGAGCCATGAGGAAATAGATGCTGCATAAGCAGACTTCAAAATAAGAGCATGAATATAAACATCTAACTGTTTGAAGAATTCTTAACTTCAACACAGGTGTCAAAATTTCTTCAAATGAAAGATTACAAAAATATTAAAGCAAATGAGCTCTTTAGAGTTTGCCCAGAAAACTTAATTAATGAATTTAATAACGCCACAGAGTCACCAGGCACGCCCAGCGGCCGCAGCGTCGGCGGGACGACGGACGCCGAGGAGGCGTCCCGTCTGCTGGCGGAGCGACGGCGTCTGGCCCGGATCCAGAAGGAGCAGGAGGAGAGGCAGCGGCAGGAGGAGGAGAGGTGAGAGTCAGTCATCCTCTCTGGGATCGGCTTATACTGTCTGAGCCCAGAGGAGGAGAGGTGAGAGAGTCAGTCATCCTCTCTGGGATCGGCTTATACTGTCTGAGCCTAGAGGAGAAGTGAGTCAGTCATCCTCTCTGGGATCGGCTTATACTGTCTGAGCCCAGAGGAGGAGAGGTGAGTCAGTCATCCTCTCTGGGATCGATTTATTCTGTCTGAGCCCAGAGGAGGAGAGGTGAGAGAGTCAGTCATCCTATCTGGGATCAGCTTGTACTGTCTGAGGCCAGAGGAGGAGAGGTGAAAGAGTCAGTCATCCTCTCTGGGATCGGCTTATACTGTCTGAGCCTAGAGGAGGAGAGGTCAGAGAGTCAGTCATCCTCTCTGGGATCGGCTTATACTGTCTGAGCCCAGAGGAGGAGAGGTGAGAGAGTCAGTCATCCTCTCTGGGATCGATTTATACTGTCTGAGCCTAGAGGAGGAGAGGTGAGAGAGTCAGTCATCCTCTCTGGGATCGATTTATACTGTCTGAGCCTAGAGGAGGAGAGGTGAGAGAGTCAGTCATCCTCTCTGGGATCGATTTATACTGTCTGAGCCTAGAGGAGGAGAGGTGAGAGAGTCAGTCATCCTCTCTGGGATAGACTTATTCTATCCCAGAGAGGATAGAGGAGGAGGAGAGGTGAGAGAGTCACTTGGCCTCTCTGGGATCGACTCATACTGTCTGAGGCCAGAGGAGGAGAGGTGAGAGAGTCAGTCATCCTCTCTGGGATCAGCTTGTACTGTCTGAGGCCAGAGGAGGAGAGGTGAAAGAGTCAGTCATCCTCTCTGGGATCGGCTTGTACTGTCTGAGGCCACAGCTGCTAGGAACAAACTATGAGAACCTGCTGAGTTCCTATCAGGAAACTGTCACCAAACAGGAGTTAGAAAATCTAAATGAATATCAGGTCAGGATCTGAGCTGTGGATCATCATCGTTTGTGTTTTCTTCAGACTGAAGGGGGAGGAGGAGCAGAGGAGGCAGCAGGAGGCCAGGGAGCGCCAGGAGAGAGCGGCCCGGGAGGCCGAGGAGGAGCGAGCGAGGAAGGAGGAGGAGAAGAGGAGCAGAGAGGAGGAGGAGAGACGACAGAAGGAGCAGAGATGGAAGAACATGCAGGACCAGCTGGACAGAGAGGTCAGTAGATTTACCTGGATCAGATCTGAACTGAGACAATATTCCCAAACTGCAGCCAATAATCAGGTCTCCATCCAGGTCAAGGGTCAGGAAAATGGCTGCTAACATATCTGCAGATCCCGCACATGCTGGACATGAGCTGCCTTTTTTTTGTCTTTTCCTTATATATAAAACATGGCAGTATGTAGATGTACATATTCTAACTGGTTCATTCATCCTTTATTTTATTTCCTCTAAAGCAGGGGTGTCCAAACTGTGACCCGGGGGCCTCTTGTGGCCCATGAAAGGATTTTGTTCGGCCCTCTGGTCACAAGTCAAGAACGGTAAAAAATTGGCAAACAAAATTGACACCCTGAATAATTTGGAAATTTTCTTTAAATAAGGCCATAGTCTAAAACGCTTTATGATTTTAATCTTTATTACACAGATTTTATAAAAGTTTTTATAGTTGAGCAGATAAAACTAAAACATTTAAATAAAACATTTAGCATCTTTTTATTCAATGAATTTTGTGACCAGCCAGTAGTTTAGATTTGCCAATTTCGACCCTGAGGTACAAGGTTTGGACTCCACCGCTCTAAGTTTTACATATTTATACTCAGAGTCCATTTAATGTGAGTGAAATTCATTCTGCCCACTAAAACTGACTCTCATATTTTGTTCTAAGTGTAATTTAGTAATCTAAAAAAATGTTCTCACCAAGATTTCTGGTGTTTAGCGAATACAAGTCATTTTCATAGCCCTAACTAACCTGGAACAGGAAACATTTGGTCTGATTTAACTTCAGACAGTGAGAAAAACCGTGTTTTAATTCAGTTTATGTAAATTTGAGCGACCGCGTGTGTTCCAGCGGGAGGAGGCCTTCCTGCGGGCGCAGAGGGAGGCTGAGAGGAAGCGGCAGGAGAGGGAGCTGCTGCACATCCAGGAGGAGCAGGAGAGGCAGCAGAGGAAGAAGGTACCAACCGTCACTGGGCCGGACCAGGTCATGTCCAAATCAGACCGTCCTCCTCTGTCCTTAATATGAAATGACACAAAAACAAACCGAAACCTTTTCATATTTAATCTTTTTTTATTAAAGCTGCAGCTCAAGCAAAGCAGCGTCACAGGAGATACTTTGTCAATTTCCTAAAAGCTGCTTCCTGAAACCAGGGCTGCAACTACACATTAGCTTATTAATCAATTATTCCTACAATTAATGCATTATTTTGATCACCGATCAATCATTTCGGCGACTCATCAGTTAGCCTAACGATTAATCGATTCATCAAACATTGCAAATTTTTTATTTAGTCTTTTAAGCCTTTTACATACATTATTAGGAAAAACAGGGGCTGCACAGTAGCGCAGTTGGTAGAGCTGCTGCCTTGCAGCAAGAAGGTTCTGGGTTCAATTCCCAGCCCCGGCCTTTCTGCATGGAGTCTCCATGTTCTCCCTGTGCATGGTGGGTTTTCTCCTGGTACTCCGGCTTCCCCCCACAGTCCAAAAACATGACTGTCAGGTTAGTTGGAGAAGCAGCAGCGCCTCCTGATCCCACCAAGGGACAAGGGTGCAAGAAAATGGATGGATTAGAAAATACAAATAAATAGTTAAATACATTTTTAAATAATATTTTTTGCCTAAATTGCAATAGGAACATCACTTTAGTGAACATTTGGTCATTTGTAGCAGAGGATTCGTCTGCAGCTCATCAAATCCTTCTGACATCAACAAATTGAGCCGTTTCTATTCAGCTTCACATCAGTGCTGATTAACTTTTATCTGTTAAATGATTAATAACTGAACAGCAAAGGGTGATTAATAAGAGATTTATTTATGTTTTCCACTGAATTTGAACCAGGCGAAGCTAAAAGGTAGAATATATTTCCAAACTAAGAAGGATTTTCATCTTAAATGCTAAATGTATTTATTTTTATAGAGTTTTAACTTAGTTTCTACTTTGACTGTAATTCAGCAAACGACCTTTTTGGAGTCTGTATAATTGATTAATCAATGACTAAATTAGTTCAATAACTGATTAATCTGATTAGTCATTTCAGCCCTACTTGTGTTGAATCTGTCATACAGAGAATTGAAGAAATTATGAAGAGGACGAGGAAGAGCGAAGTGGATCCTCCATCTGGAGCGTCGGGTAAATATTCAGTCACCAACCGTTTTAAATCGCTGTGTGTCCGTTTATTCTCATGTTTTGGGCCAATATTCCCTAATAAGATGTGGCAGATTCTCACTTTTTGGAGATCGCTCCAAAAGCAGGAAGTGTACTACAACGCAGGGAATTCTGGGTAAATACAACCAAAACAAACGCATTAGCATAGCACTAGGATGACAAATGGCTAAAGACAAAGGATAAATCCTCCAACCGCTAAAATCTGACGCCTCCGTTTTGTTTACGTTTCATGACGAAAGTTGCCCTCAGAGTCGCATACAGAGGTTTTTATGTCGTTTCCTTTAGGGGTTTTTAGTCCAACGCCCCCACAGGCCAGGAGGGGTTTTGGCTTGTGAAAGCAAATCGCAGCAGCTGAAAATATAACAAATGTTACAATTTTTGTGAAAAAAACTTTATAAGACACTGAGAGAACAAAAAGTTAAAAGTCGAAAAAATACCAGATATTGCAAAATTGGAGAGTAGTAGGAAAAAGTATCAAGTGAGAAGTGGTGAGTTTGTTTCCTCCAGTGTCCGCATAATTACAGCGATAGCTCAGAAGAACCAGTTTGACCATCATCTTTATGAAGAAGGAAAGTTTTAATCTGGAAAGCATCAGGGTGTCTGCCTGACCATCTGACCTGGACGCCAAAGGAAATGGGATGTAAAGGACTGAAACGGTGAAACTTCACCTTGATGAAGGAGAAAAATTAATCTCAAAATCTGCACAGTTTATTTCTGATTCCCTTCCATCATTATTATCCAGGTTTTCCAGAGCTGCTTCCTGTCATACTTTCCTCTTGACAGTTTTAGTCTGCAGTGACTCAGCAGATAGATGAGCAGAGAAACGTCGCCCCCTGTCTGCAGGCAGGAGGAACAGCAGCGTTCCTGACTGGAGGAAATGATGATGAGTGCAGAGTTAAAGCTTCTCCTTCAGGCTTCACTGCTGCAATATTCATCATTTTTCTCTGCTGGTTTCATTTCCTCTGACTGATCACATAAAAGCTGCTGAACTGGACAGCTCAGATCAATAAACATAATCACTCCCTGTTATTTTATTGTTTTTTACGGTGTGATGCTAAAGCTGATGCTGTCGGCGCCTCAGAGGAAGACGCTCCGACTCCGGCTGAAGCCCCCGTCATCATGCTGGGCCCCCTGGAGAATAAGAGCTTTGTGGACGAGCTTTCTGATGGGGTCCAGTCCATGGACGTCAGGTAAACCCACAAACACTTCTACTCAAACTGGTGGCAGGTGAATTACAGCGCTGCATAAAACTGACTCAAAAACCATGAAGTTAGCTTCGCTGTTTCAAATAAATTAAAAAACGGATGAAGATATTGTTATTTTTGGTGGTTTTATTTGCTTTAAACATAAATTAAGACTTGAAGTGTTGTGATTTATGAATAAAATCTGAAAAGACTTACAAACAGCAAACAGAAATAAACTGAACCTGGATCTGATAAGAACTAAAGGAAACAATGTTAGTTAGTTTTATTTCAAGATAAAACCAGACAAAAATACTTGGTAATATTTTGTTTTTTTTTGCAGCCTGGTTATACAAAGTATTGATGAACTAATTGGTTATTAGACCTGTTGCAATAACAAATCAATCAATCGCACGGTAAATTAAAACGAGCTCAGTAATTTTCATTTGCATGATTTATTGTTTTCCTCTTTTCTCTTTTTAACAAACTGAATTATAAAAATCTCCAGCTTTGTGTTTTGGTCTCATCTAAGACAATTTTGTTTACACTTTATAATTAACTTCATTTGTTTTTGTTGTTTATTTAAATTCTTCCAGTTTCAGGGTTAAATATTCACTAGAATTTAAAGTTTATTCATCTTTGAGAATGTGTTGTATCGTATTACTTGGAATTGGTCTCAAGCAGCGATATTATCGTTTATTTCAATAAACGTCTGAGACAGTTTATCATCCAGTTAACCTGCTATTTACTGAATTTGCTAAATGAAACCTCAGTAAAGTAATGTGTGTTTGGGGATCAGCATTGGGTTTTATCTCCTGTTTTCTGATTCCCGGTGTTGAACTAAACGTTGTGTCTCTCTGTCGTCGTTGTTCCTGTAAGTTCTCCATCTGTCTCCATCAGCCCCGTGTCCAGGGACGAGCAGGCCAGCGCTCAGGAGTTCTCCCCGGTGGCCGAGGGGCCCGACGGCTACCCGCCCGACCAGCCCATGGAGCTGGACGCCCCCGGGCGGGGACGCCCCGGGGCCGACACGCCGCCGTACCCCAGGCTGCAGGCCGGCAGCGGCGTGGGAGACCTCAACAAGAACCTGCTGATCCAGGCGTACAGCGCCGCCTCCGAGTCCGCGCAGCTCATCCACAGCGTCGGCCCGAGCAAACTGGACGTCTAACTGGACCGGTACTGGTTCTGGAAGTCCGCCGAAACGATTCAGGCTCAGTTTGAAGCACTTCTCAGGGAAATGTTTGATTTCTGTGTAAAATAGAGATGCACAGATCTACGTTTTCCACTTCGATATCGATACCGGAGGTTTAGTATCGGCCGATACGATACAGAAAATCAGCTGAACTAAATTAAAATGCTTCTTTTTTTAAACACAGACAAAAATGTACTGAAATACAAATTTATTGTAAAAACACAAAATCCTGTCAAGTATTTCTGGTCTAGTTTCTAGTACACGCAAAATAAGACAAAACTAACATGGAAATAACTTTCCAGCGAAATACAGAAGCTTTTTATGACAATATTTTCTTAATATTGATTTTAAAAAGTTCCAGTTCAACTGGTTGATTATTTCCCCTGTAAAATGGGAAAATGTCTTATTCTAAGTTAAATTATCTAGTAGTTTTTCATCTGCATTAAGGAATTATTGATTTTTTAAGGGGTTTCCATATGTTGCTGAAAAGTTACTTGTAAGTTTTGTCTTATTTCAAATATACTGAAATATTAGAACTACAAACTAAAAATTACTTGTTAAAATTTGTGTTGTTGCCATTAACAATTAATCAATTACTAAATTACTGAATTAGTTGATGATTATTTTAATCGTGATTAATCTGATTAATTGTGATTAATCATTATTAGACACGATTAATCAGATGGTTTCAACCCTATCAATGAATCAATCAATCAAATTTTATTTGTATAGCACATTTCAGCAGCAAGGCATTTCAAAGTGCTTTACACAATTTAAAATAAAAATAAAAATAGAAAGAGACGGGGATTTTGAAAAAGATAAAAACATTATTAAAAGTAAAAATAAAAACATTAAAAGTCATCGATCAACATGATTGATCACAAGAAATCATTGATAACAATAATAAATTGTAGATAATCATAATTTGAAACTGTTTTTATCTCCAAAATTTTGGAAAAGTTTGAAAACTTTCCTTGAAAATCCTTGAAAACCATTTTAAGAACCCGGTCGCAATGTTTGAATTAATTTAAATTCTGATTTTGTCTCTTGTCTCGTTTCAGGAGTTACAACAGGAGCAACCACAGCCACCTCCCTCTGCAACAGTAGTCCTCCTTCCCACCACAAACAAAGTTTAGCATCTGACCCTTCATCCGTGTTTCCGAACCGCACCGGCGGCGCCGCAGACGGGGAAGTCCAGCTCACAGAAACATGCTAATAATGTCAGGTTTATGTTTCTGACTGAAAACAAACACTTCTGCCTGCTCAGCAACGTATTTAGGACATCAAAGTGTGAAGGTTCGGGTGTTTAAACTGTCAATGCTCATCCATAAATCAGAGGTTCTGATGAAGCCCGGTTTGCATCGGCTTCTCCAAACGTTGTAAATAGTTCAGGGCGATCAGCAGAGCCGCTCCGACGTGTAGCATCTCCGAGCCGGACTAGCCGGTTCCACAGCGTCTGCGTTTACCTTCAAACTGCTGGCAGACGCTCCCGAGTCTGCAGAGGACGACGGCGACTTTGGGCCACAGCAGACGGAAAAACAGAGCAAATTTACTCCAAAACAGCTCAGAAAATTTCTAGAAAAAACAAGGAAATGTCAAAAATTTGCTACAAAAAACTCAGAAACCTTTAGGTTGAGCTCAGAAATTTTCCTGGAGGTTTCAGAAGTGAAATAGAATAGATAAATAAAAAAAATTGTTTGTTTTTTCTTGCAAATATTCAACTTTTCAAACTCTGAAATGTCCCTGTTGTTTTTTTAAGAAATTATTCTCAAAATTCCTGAGTTTTTGTTTCAAATTTTCAACTTTTCAAACTCTGAAATGCCCTTGTTTTTTTAAGAGATTAGTCTCAAAATTATTGAGTTTGTGCTGCATATTTCTGACTTTTCAAACTGAAATTTCATGTGTTTTGTAGAAAATTTCAGAGATTGGTCTCAAAATGATTGAGTTTTTAGTAGACCTGTCCTCCTCTTGTTTCTGTCTGCGTTGGCCCTGACTCGCCGTTTAAGCCCCCAGCAGACGGTCGTATAAACATGCTAACACGTAGCCCGTAGCTTCGGTTTCGCCGCTGCTTCTCCTTCCACCTGCAGGGGAAACGGAGGGGAAACGGCTCCATGTTCTGTGTTTTTTCCTGCTGGATGAAGATGTAAAGTGTAATTGTCTGGCACTGACTGTAACCACACAAGCTGCAGTTTCTGGCGCAAGCAGACGGTCGTTTCGTTCCACATCTGCACCTCACAGCCGTCACCTCTGAGGCCTTAAAACCTCTGTGCATCAACTCACTGATAGTTTCTGCAATGATCCAGAAACCAAACTGACTTTAGTTATTTACCAGCAGCTCAGACTTTAAAAGATGGATAATTATGCTGTTTTCTTTAAAATCCATTATTTATTCCTACGGATTTGAACAGATTGTGATGTACAGCTCTGCGTTGGGAGAAAAACAGCCTTTACTTTTGAATTTCTGTGCATTTATTAACGTTTCTCTCACCTTCGGCTCGTCTTTCTCCATAAATTTGCACATCATTGAAACCAGTTGGTCCCCATGTATAAACATAAAGGACTTAGCATTTATCCTAATAATTAAACTCTGTGACACTGCAGCTTGGTGGAATATATCATTGTAGATGTGGTGCATGGATACTTGCTGAAAAAGAACAATAAACGTCACCAAACCATTTCCTTCAGTGAGCTGGCTGCATTTATATACAACAAAAAGACATTTTTATCACATAAATCATCAAAAATCACTTCTGAAGTATTAATCATTTTCTATGCAGCTGGAAAACTCAATCACATTCTGCAAATTTTCTAAAAAGATGTATTTAAGAATCAAAAATAATTACATTTAATCCACGAGATTCCTTATTATATCAATTTTTTGATTACTTAACCAAATAAAATGAAAGATACATTAATTTTCTAATCTGCCTCTTCAGGGAAAAGACTAACTTTATAAATTAAGATGCAAAATACATCAAATTACAATAACTGCACTGCAAAAACAGAATATTACTGGATATTTTTGGTATTAAAAATACTCCGTACGCCATCCACTGATCTGCACTGATAAAAGAGAATGGAAATCCAACTTACTTTATTTACACGGGTTTAACATAACAGCTTAATAAACTTTATGTATGTACTTGGATAAACTTATTACTTACTTTATTTACACGGATTTAATATAACAGCTTAATAAACTTTATGTATATGGATAAACTTAATCTGATTTCCTGTAACAAACTAACTCAGTTTTTAAAAGTTGGATCATCGGTTTTCTTTTTGCAGTGCAAGACCAGTTTCCTGTTTACATTATAAATCCATTTATGAGACTCATTGATGCTAACAGCAACGATAATTCACCTTTCATATTTCTTTATTTAATGAGGAAACAGTGATTATCTTCTCCAGGTTTTAAGAGTTCTGTAAGTTCTTCATATAAAAACGAAGAGTTTAACTAATTCCAGAATATCTAATACATGATGTGTCATTATGACTGAAATAATTAAATTAACACACTTCTAAAAATATAAAAAAAATTTTAGTTACTCCTGAAATTAGCCAGAATATCGGATATGGGTCACAGTATGGCTGCAGTGTGCGTTCACACTGCAGCCTGAAGCTCTGCATAGCTTGGCGAATAAAGATCATTTTGCTGTGGATCGTAGCACAAAATTAAGACCTACATTTTTAAGCTTCACTGAGTTAAAGCGGCTATGGATGACATGTAAATGATTAGTCTTTTTGACCCCCAGCGTTGTTTGAATGCGTGAAATTTCCGTAGGTTATTGGACCTACGGAAATTTCACGCATTCGTACAACGCTGTAGACACCATCCATGTTATTGATGGTGTCTAAGTCATAAGTCGGTGCCTCACCAGCAATGAACCTCACCGCATGTCACTGATATATATATACTGTATATATTTATATATATATATATATATATATATATAATAAAAAAATTCCCTTCTCACCCTCTGCGGGTGGTCTCTCTCTCTCTCTCTCTCTCTCTCTCTCTCCTTTTCTCTCTTTCATCCTCTGAGCTCGGGTCCTCTCCCAGAGGCCTGGGAGCTTCAGGTTCTCCTCCAGTATCTTGGCTGTGCCTAGTGCTGCACATTTCTGGACTGAGATGTCTGATGTTGTTCCTGGGATCTGTTTTAGCCGCTGCTCCAGTTTGGGGGTTTCTGCCCCGAGGGCCCCGATGACCACAGGCACCACTGTGGTCTTCACCTTCCAGTTCTTTTCCAGTTCCTCCCTGAGGCCCTGGTATTTCTCCAGTTTCTCATGCTCTTTTTTCCTGATGTTGTAGTCACTTGGTATAGCTACATCCACCACAACGGCTTTCCTCTGTTCTTTATCCACCACCACAATGTCCGGTTGGTTCTCCATCACCATCTTGTCTGTCTGGATCTGGAAGTCCCACAGGATCTTAGCTCGGTCATTCTCCACCACCTTTGGGGGTGTTTCCCACTTCGATCTCGGGGCTTCCAGTCCATATTCTGCACAGATGTTCCTGTACACTATGCCGCCACCTGGTTATGTCGTTCCATGTTCGCTTTCCCTGCCAGCATCTTGCACCCTGCTGTTATGTGCTGGACTGTCTCAGGGGCCTCATGGGACAACCTACACCTTGGGTCTTGTCTGGTGTGGTAGATCTGAGCCTCTATTGCTCTGGTGTTTAGGGCCTGTTCCTGTGCAGCCAGGATGAGCCTCAGTGTCCAGGATGAGCCTCAGTGTCCAGGATGAGCCTCAGTGTCCAGGATGAGCCTCAGTGTTGTCCTTGAGTCCAGCTTTGTCCAGCCATTGGTAGGATTAATGCAAACCTTTCTTACTCTTATTATAAAGACTGTGTTCACTTTAGACTTTAAAAATAAAACAAATCTGAGCCAAAAATGGAATAAAATTACTACTTTTTTGGATAAAACCCAAAGTGAAAAGAATCCTGATAGGTTTTAAACTTAGCAACAGACTCTTATGAAATAATGATTAACAGAAATAATTCAGATTATATGTTATATATACATCACCCACTGGAAAAATGGGTTGATAAATTTTTTGAACAATAACACATACAAATAAGAAAAAATAAAAATAAAATAATAACACGGTTTTGTTTTATTTCGAAAAGGCCTCGCCGGAAGTGCCGTGCCGGTCCGGCCTAACTCGCCTCTACGGCTTGTTGATGGCCGTGCAGCCATTTCCAAGCTATGCTAAACACAATATTCGACCTATTTAGTGAAGTTATGCGAAGTGTTATTAAACACGGGGGTATTTTCTTAATTTATAGGCTGTTGTAGCTTTATTTTCGGTTTGTTTGTCTGCGTATCACGTAGCGTTTAGCCTCCGTAGCTCTACGGATCTGGTGCTTAAAGGTAAGGGAGCAGCAGCTGCTAGCTAAGAGGCTAAGGCTAGCTAGGATAATTTAGTTTAATGTGTATATTATTCTCTGGTAGCATGTGGAACCGCATGTTTGTTGGTATCGCAGGGTATTTTCAGTGTTATTAGTTATAAATAACCTGTTTAATTATTAATATTTTAGTGAAATCAAACGAGACTGTTTAGATTTTTCACTAGCGGAAAGAAGCTAAAGCTAACTAAATAAAACCCAATACAACCGAAACCTTTTATTTTGAAATTGGCGTGTTTCCATTAAGCGAATTTATTTAAAAAACAAACATGGTCAGTGGAAACAAACATGGTCAGTGGAAACGCAGCTAATAACGGATGATATTCGTCCTTTAACGGAAACAAATCCATCTTGTGTTATTACTTAAGCATAAATAAACTATTTCCAATGTTTTTAGCATACTAGAGTTGCATGAGCCGAATAAACATGTCTGAATGTAAAAGTATAAAATCAGATCAACATGTTTCCCTTTCAGGTAGAAAACATGTCCAGACCGAGGTCCAGATCTCCGCATTACAGGTATTTTATCCACCTGAGTCATTTTCCCCACTTCCTCAAATCAAACCAAACTGACGTGGAACATTTTGCAGCAACATTTTTAGTTTGTGCTGTTTTTGTTTAGAAGATATTACTGAACATTTTCTCCACATTACCCAGAATCTAAATTAAAATCTACACAAATCTAATAAAATTGGGCTGAAATGTTTGTGCTACATTTGCACAGTAAAAATGTTCTTGTGCTGCTGGCTTTTAAGGAATTAAGGGAATTTGTGCTGGTAAATTAGTTTGCTGCTATTTTTAGTGCACAAACAAACCAGTTTTGTTGAATTTGCAGTAGGTGGGGTAACTGCACTCTATATAATTCCTGTAAAACTGTAACATTTTGTCTTATTTTGTCACATTTGATGACGTTTGTTTGCTTCTTGTTTCAGGAGATTCCCCTGGGAGGAACCGGACTTTGATCCCCGGAAAGTAATCGCAGAACTGGACGGGAGTCCTCGGGACAGGGGCCGCCACCCCAGAGAGGGTCCGGATGGCTATAGGGGCCCCTACAGGGAGGACCGGTACCGAGACGACCCGAGAAGATCTCAGTACCGAGACGACCCGAGAAGATCTCCGTACCGAGACGAGCCTCACTTCAGGCACCAGCGACACCCGGACCACGACGAGTTCGACCACTGGGGGGCGTCGCCTCACCGCGAGGACATGCGCTTTGAGAACCACAGGTTTTCCCCGCGGGATGAACGGTTTGACGACTTTCAGAGGTTCGATGACAGAAGGGACGGTCCTCCGCCGCTGCTGCCGGGCTTGTCGCCCAACCCGCGGTCGGAGCAGCAGCAGAGGAAGGCGGGGCCGGGCTGGAGGAGGGAGGAGGCGGGCCGGGATCAGGGCGGGTTCACAGGCTTCAGCCCCGGTATGAGGGCAGACCCGGGGAAAGGAGGGCGGTTCCCTCAGCAGCAGAACAGACACTACGACAGGAACCCGCATTTCAAACGACCATGGCGACAAACGGACGCCGCCGCCGATCACCCGGGGTAAATCTATGGGAGCAAAATCTGGAAAACTCAAGATTGCAAAGGATTCTGACCTTTCCCTCTATATCTGGAGATTCCTCACTTGTTTCAAATCCTGTTAGCTTCACTAACGAGTAGCAGAGTTAGGAGTCATTGCATGATTTACTTTTTAACCCGTTTCTGTTAGCAGTAATGCATGAATCTTCCTGTCGCTGTGTCTGAACCGTGTCACCTCCTCTTATGCCACCACAGGTTCAGGGAGGAAGAGGAGGAAGAGGAGGAGGACTTTGGGGGCCGCGGTTACTCTGTGGACAGACCCATAGGTGGGTTTAGAGGACACAGTCGGGGCAGCTTTCCCCGCCGGGACGTGGGGCGCTTTGCCGGAGACCTTGGCATGGAGGCCGATGCGAATCGGTTTGATTACGATGCGAGCTTTGAGCGGCCGCCGAGTCCGCCGGAGCATTTCAGGAGGGAAGATGGCGCCCGCCGCCCACATTTCCACGAAGACTCGCAGGAACCCGGCTATCAGGAGCCGAGCAGGGGAGCCCTGAGGCGCACAGATACGGTAACCATGGAAACCAGCGTTGGAGGGGGCGAGGGCGGTACAACCACGGTCCAAGAGGACGGACCGGACCCCACAGACACCAGCCGCGGTACGCGGACCCCCCACAGGCCGAGCAGAGGCACGAATACCCCCCCTTCAGGGACGACGAACCCGGCTGGGAGGACCGAGATGCCCCGTCGCCATGGAGACGCAGCCGCTCCCATAGCCTGGACCCAAACGAACGGCCGCCGCCGGCCAAAAGGGGATGGAACGAGCCACAAAACGATGGCATGGCAGTTGTAACCGAGGAAACGCTCACCATCAAGGTGGACATGAGTCAACCCGTTAACAAGAGCAGGTAAGAGGTCAACCTGGGGTCAGGGGTGAAAGTTCACACTTACTTTTTCTGTTAAACAAACCCAATATGGAGGACAAAGAGGAAGCGATTGATCAAGACGGACCTGAGTGCAAATTACCCGAGTTAATCCTCTGTGTGCATCTTCGACTTTAAACAAACACAAAATGGACGACGAAGAGGAAGCGTTTGGTCAGGATGGAGCTGAATCTGGGGCGAGGGGTGAAAGTTCACACTTACTTTTCCTCAAAACAAACATGGATGGACGAACATCCAAACATCCGTAGATGGAGTCAGGATGGAGTTGAATGTAACTCACCCAAGTTATTCCTCTGTGTGGATCTTTGACTTCATTCTCTCAAAACAAGATGGCCGACGAAAGAGGAAGAGATTGGTCAAGCCAAGGTGAGAGGTGAAAGTTCATTTAGTTTTTTTCAGAAACAAGCAAAAGATGGAGGATGAAAAGGAAAGGATTGGTCAAGAGAAGCCGAATGCAGCTGGCCCAAGTTTTTCCTTTGCTTCTTTGCCTTCATGTCCTTTTCTCTCATAACAAGATGGAGGCCGAAGAGGAAGAGACGAGGGAATTGAACACGTCTTGTGTGTTTCATCTGGAAGTGAGGAACAGTCAGTTCATCTGGATTAATCCCAGATGTTGTCATGGCAACGTTGTTATGGCAGAGTCCGCCTGTAGCGCCATGATGTCTCGTTCTCCACCATAAAGCCCCAGTTCATCCCACTGGTCCCAACTGGGTTCATGAGGAATAATGTTGGAAAGCTTCAAGTTTTAACAAAAAGGAGAGAAATGTAAAACTTTTCCTGCCATAAAACCTGATGAAGCTCAAAGCCTCAAGAACTCATGAACGTTTAAGGAAAGCGATCAAGTCGATGTGGACGAGACTTTGCTCTTTTTACAAGAATCATGTCCGATTCAAACTGTTCGCTCAGCTAACCTGAGACTTTCTGGTGGGTTTTATCCCATACTTTGCTGTTTCACGTCGTTTTTAATCTGGATTAAGTCCTACTGGTGAGACACAAGGAGTGAGGTGATGGAAAGAATCCTTCAGATGATTTGTTCTATTTTGACGGACTCCAACATGGCGGAAAGCTTCACTTCAAAGTTGATGTCACTCAATCAATCAAGTTTATTTCCATAACGCGTTTCAGCTACAAAGTGCTTTACATCATAAAAACACAAGGATAAAAAGTAATTAAAGAATCATACAGCCAATGATTGAGAAACTGGTGACCAAGTCTGGCTGAGAAAATGTTTATTTCTCCCCTATAAGATGGGAGAACAGGAAGCAGACGATTCCTGCGGAGCTCCAGTTCACCCATAAACCAGGATTCAACCATCACTGACCATAAAATGGTCTCATGATGTTCAGGTTGGAGATCCGGAAACAGAAACTTGGTTCTGTTGCAAAGAAACCTGGAGATCTTCTACTTCTGGAAGCTGGAACTGGAAACATGTCTTCTGCTTCGTTTTCTCTCACGTTGAAAATGAGATTCCCAGCAAAGCTGCAAGAGGAACGAAGGAACCTGATTGGTTGCTGCTGAAATTCACGCCTGTCCTGACAGGAAGTTCTGAGATTCAGGTTTTTAAAGGTCATATTGACTGAAAAACCGGTGAGAAGAAACCTGAAGATTGACGATTGCAAGAAGGAAAATGTGGAGATCAAATGGGAACCAGTCATCAAAGGCGAGAAGCCTCATTTTTAACGTTTTAACATCCGAACGGGACAGAAGCGGATCCCAGACGTTCTGCCTGATCCATTTTCAACAAAGTTTTCTCAAAGTGACGAAGGATCTGGAATAATAAAACATGGCCGATCGTTCTTCCTTTACTCTGATACACCTGGACGACGAATCAAAAACAACCCAGACTGCTGGATTTTTTTTTTACTTAAGCATCTCTATTGATTTTAACAGGAGGAAAAGAAATTCCCAGTCATACATGAATATAATCGCAGACAAAACTCACATACAAGGGAGGAAAAAGAACAGATCAGACCAAAGAACATAAAGAACAGAGATTTTCTCCAAATGACTTTTGACACGGCCTCTTCGTTGAGTTGGAGATCATTTTGGACAAAGTGTAAAAGACGACCCAGATTACCAACAATTCATAAAGCTGCTTCTTATTAACACAGACGATCTTCTCAATTGTGAAATTCTACATAATGTTTGTTTCTTCCATGAGGATGCAATGCACCGTTTAACTTGAGATAAACAATTCAGAATAGATATTTAAGATTCATGTCTTAAAGGAGCATCTTCACCAATCATCTGACCAATCACAGTCAACGCAGCCTTCCAAAAGGATAATACCTGGAGACCCAAACAGACTTTTACTGGAAAATGTCCGCCTCTCTTCTGGGATCAGGAAAATAACGACGATCCAAACCCAAATGTTGAAGCAGAAAATAATCAGTTCTGGTTTCTCTGGAGGAGAAAGTTGGGTTGAAATCAGGAGATTTCAGTTGACAACTCGAGATTTCTGCCACTGCTGATTCTGAAAATTCAGGATCTCAAGGAAAAACAGCTTCAATCAAGACAATAAAACAAAGGATGGATAATTATTGTGTATCTTATGACTAAACACCAGCCTGATAATCAAGTGTTGAGAAATCGTCCCATCATCCCTAAAGAAACGCCAATCAGTGAGAATCACGCCTGCCAGCACAAATTCAGGGAAAAATCTGGGAGTTCTCATAAAAGTCAACATTTCTGCAGAAACGAGTGAAATGAAGGAGCTTAAATACGAAAAGTTGCTGATGTGTTTCAATCTGAAGCTTTCTGGGGAAGAAATGGATCCACCATGATGATGAAGCAGAAACAATCTGGACCTGAGAGACGATCCAGAAGCTGGAGAAGATCCTCCACATGGAGGAAGAGGAAGAAGAAGAAGCCTGATCCTCCTCTGGGATGCTTCATTCTGGCTGGAAAGCCGTTAATCTGGACCAGAACGCCGATACGAGATGCTAAAAGAAGTGTGAACTTTCACCCAGACCTGAACTCACCTGTTAGCCATAGCTGTCCTTAGAGCCCCTCTACGCTAATTTAGCTAACCTGTTAAACAAGCAGCCTCACTGCCCCGTTTGACTCATGAAGGCTAAAGTTACATGTGGATGTCATGAGAGGAAAGGTGAGTCGTTGGGTAAGGTAAACGTCTTTCTGCTCCGTTTACAGCTGAATATTCATCATAATTAGCATCTAGGTGTAGAGGAAAGTTAATGTCATTCAGAGACATTTTAGACGTTGAAACGATTTTTGTTGAATTTTAAACTGGCAGTATTACCGCATATTCCACACTATAAGGTACACCTTCAATGAATGACCTATTAAAACTTTTGTCATATATAAGGTTCATAGAATAGATGCTACAGTAGAGGCTGGAGTTACGTTCTGCATCCAGTAGATGGAGCTGCTCTAAAGTGAATGTCAACAAAACAGTCCCTGGGCCGGGATGTGGCCGGACGATGGTCACTGTCTCCGTTCGCCCACAGCATGTTTGTGGAGAACGTGGCGCTAAATGACCTGCAGACGACCTGATTATCAGGTCAGTAGGTAGATAGGTCAGTCAAACTTTATTAACAAACCAGCGTTCTGACAGCTATCCCAGCATGCACCGCACGCTTCTTCTTCTACGGGCGAAAATGAAGTGGGTGGCTGCTTACTGTAGTTGCTAGACCTATTGTGGCTCAATATTGGTTCATATATAAGGTGCAACGGATTACAAGGCGGCTTTTGAGGAAGTCGAAGGTTTTTAGATGCGCCTTATAGTGCGGAAAATACGGTAAATAAAATCAACTTTTTTAATCTTTACATCCTGCTGTACTGTTTTTCAAAAACAAACATGGAGTGTTTTGATTCCTTCATGCATGTTTGAGAAATCATTTAATCTCCATGGCAACCATTCAGCTGCAAAACACCTGGGTGGACCTAGCTCCACCTTCAAGATGCAACTCCTACAGACTAGCCAGCAGCAATTAGCAAACATCTGCTGAGATCATTTTCAGAGCAATGCTGCTAAAACCGTTAAAGGGTTAATGGAGGACGACGAGGCGGAGCTTCAGAAAGAGCAGGAGTTTCTAAAGAGACAGAGGCCCAATTTAAAGGCATAGCATACAAGTCAGATTTCCTTTAAGTCATATTTGATATATATTTTTATAACCACTGAAGTGCCTGGTAATCTCATAATGCTGCTCCTTTACGGCTGACAGTAGTTTGAATCTAAACGAGTGTGGAAAGCAGCGGCTCTCTGTCCTGCTGACGGCTGGGTCTCGTCCGGCAGCGCGCTCTGCTACTCCTCAGACCGGCAGCTGTCTCTGGACCTGGTCAACGTGGGCCGGCAGCGCCTCGACTTCCTGCCCCTGCTGGAGCACTCGGGGACGTACCGGGAGAACGCCGCACACACCGGGACCTTTGCACAGGAGATCATCACGCTGGTGCACTTTGTCAAAGGTTAATGTGCATTAAGTACTTTATAACCGAGCTGCGTATCGGTGTATAGATGTGTGAGCGTTTGTGAGTGCGAATGGGTGAATGTGGCTCTAGTGTAAAGCGCTTTGAGTGGTTAAAAATGATTAGATAAAGCGATAAGTTCAGTCCATTATTTAGGACCAGATAACCTGAATATTTGGGGGAAAAAGTAGTTTTTCAATTAAAGTTATTAAGGAAAATTAACATTTTGCACGGTTTTGTACTTCTGTTTTGGTTTCTACTGCTTCTAAAAACAGTCCAAAAAATAAAACACCAAACTGGTTTTGGGAAATGGCGTCTGGAAAATGAGCCAATTCGACAATTTCTGGAAAGTAACGCCACAAATCAGCAGGTACTGCGCTGTTACCTAGCAACTGTAGCTAAGTTGGGTTACCTAGCAACCCAAGTGGAAATGCAGCCTGTTTGGTCAGCTGGTTTTACTGCTGTAATCACTGTACAATGGCTGCTGGAAAAGATGTTTTGGGTTTTGGACCTAAAGTCAAGCAACCACTTGCTGCATTCTTGTTGGTTCCATTGTGGCTTTTCAAAGATGTACAGTTGTATAATTGCGTATCAGTTTGGAGCCATTTTCACGCTTGAGTGTCGATGTGGAGTTGGAGACGTGGCCAGCAGCAGCTTATGTGGATTTAAATAAGCTGCTCATTCTCAAATTAGACTGAAATCTAATCATCTAAGAATGATTTTGTTGGAAAAATGTACTGAACGTGTTTTGTATCAACCTATTTTAAATTGTTCAAGGAATTATGATTCCTTGGGTCTCATTTAATTTCCATTCATAATGGTCCTTAAAAGTTTTAAAGTTGACATGGTGATACCCAACCTTTGGCCACGCCCCTTAGTCTATTGGCTCCGCCCACTTTGCAGGAGTATTATTTTATTTTGGTGGGGCGGAGCTACAGTTTCATCGAATCAAATTCAATTATGTTTTTAGTGAAACCTTGTATACAAAGAAGTCCATGTTGTCCTGAGTCTTCCATGTCACTTCCTGTCTCCACAGAGCAGTACTTCCGGGGTCATGGGGTCACCCTCACCCAGCGCTTCTCTGCGCCTCAGACAGGAGGCGACGCTGAAGACGAGCTGGAGGAGCTGACGCTGCACCAGAGGTTCAGCTCCAACAGGTCGGGTCACGTGACGTCACACTTCCAGGAACTTTGTAACTGACAGCCATCTTGGTTGGCAGTTGCTACGACAACAATAAACAACCCAGACGATTAGAACCAGCTCTTGCCTCGTTCCTATCTGACTTATAATCAGAATAAGTTCATTACAGCTACATGAGTCCTCTACCCACCTCTGTGTAGTACCAAGAGAAATATCAGTGATATTTACTGCAGTACTTGCTGTGAGTTAGCAAAATTAGCTAAGCTAATGAAGCTTTTATCTGCTAGCTAAGACGGACTTGTTGGCTTATGTGCCAGTTATTCACACCAAGAGTTTGTAGGTCCTTTACAAATCCGTTTGAGTGTCTCCGAGGATTTCAAGCTCCTCCATGTTGTCGGCGTTCTTCATTTCAATGGAGGAGATCAGACTATTATCTGTTTCCTGGGTCGATCCCAACGGCAGCCATTTTGTTTATGTATTTCTCTTCCACATTGGTCATTAGCGTCAGTATTTTTTTCTGTCTGTAAGCTGTGCGGTTCAGCTATGCTGTGTGCGTTTGCCTACCAAGATGGCGGCAGATCACTTCCTGTTCAGACAAGTCCTGGCCTCTGATGCGGCGGCGTAACGTTTTGTTCTGTTCCAGAGGCTTCAGTCTGAACATGGACTCTATTCTGGATGACGAGGATGACGAGCCGCTCTTCTTCAGACTGGGATCCATGCAGGTGGGGATGAAGCTGGTGAAACTGGTTAAACTGGTGACGGTTACTGGTGTCTAACACACGGTTCGTCCACCGACAGGAAGCGAACAAGCAGCCGCAGCGAGGTCCAGGCGACCTCCGGCACGACCTGGAGCGGCGGCGTCAGGAGAAGCTGGAGGCGGTGAAGGTCACCATCGCCGGCAGCAGCAGCAGCTTCTCCCAGCGTTCCCAGTGGTCAGTTCATACTGGGAAACAGTAACCAGGATGGAAACACGCGGCTAACGCTCGTTTGTTTCAGCGAGCCGGACCCGACGCCGCCGATGGACCCGGACGGCTTCTGGCCCGCAGAGCAGAACCGCAGGAGAGACGGCGGCATGGTGAGGCGCACAGGAAGTCAGCCGCTGCTCACAGGAAGTAGAAACCGCCAACATGGTTGTGTTGTGCTGCAGGGATCCCGGAGGGGAGCGTTTCACCGACCCAACATGGCAACGCAGCGCAGAAATCATCACTTTGGCAACCAGAGGCAGAACCTGCACAGCGACCCGGCAGGTAGCCTCAGCTTCTGGTCTCCTTAGAACACGATTTATCGCCGTTAACATATCGGACGATGTTTTTAACTCATCAGTCCGGTAAATAGAACTGGGCCGATATAACCGTGATTAATTCAATTAATTGATACAGTGATGATTTATTGGTTTGTTTGATCTGATGCAGCCTGGAAACATTTTAACTGGTTCTTGTTTTCAGGTCCAAACTGGTGATCGGGTTTTGAAGAGCGGCTCCGTGTGAACATGGAGGTCGGCAGGAAGTCAGAGGAAGTACTTCCTGTTTCCATCAGCATCTAGCTGAACTGCACACGGCTGTTCTAGCTCCTCTAGTTCTATCTTCTTTTTTTGGTTTTGTTTTGAGGTTTAAATCTCCCCCAGCATCTCTAGAAAGTTATTTTTAATAAAACACATCAAAAATCTTGGATTCTTGTTTTTATTTTGTCTTTATTGTAATCAGGATCTTCCAATGGGCTCACCATCTGTCGGAGGGGCCAAAGGGGTCGGGTGCAATGTGTTACGGGCGGCGGTCGAGGGAGGGGACCCTGGCGGTCTGATCCCCGGCTGCAGAAGCTCTTGGGACGTGGAACGTCTCCTCTCTGGTGGGGAAGGAGCCGGAGCTGGTGTGCGAGGCTGAGAGGTTTCGGCTAGAAATAGTCGGCCTCACCTCGACGCATGGCTCTGGTTCCGGAACCGTCTCCTTGAGACGGGCTGGACGTACTTCCACTCTGGAGTTGCCCACGGCGAGAGGCGCCGGGCAGGAGTGGGCGTACTTGTTGCCCCCCATCTTGGCGCCTGCACGTTGGGGTTTACCCCGGTGAGCGAGAGGGTAGCCTCCCTCCGCCTACGGTGGGGGGACGGGTTCTGACTGTTGTCTGTGCTTACGGGCCGAACAACAGTTCAGATTACCCACCCTTCTTGGAGTCCTTAGAGGGGGTACTGGAGATGCCCCTCCTGGGGACTCCCTTGTTCTGCTGGGGGACTTCAACGCTCACGTGGGCAATGACAGTGAGACCTGGAGGGGCGTGGTTGGGAGGAACGGCCCCCATGATCTGAACTCGAGTGGTGTTCTGTTGTTGGACTTCTGTGCTCGTCACGGTCTGTCCATCACGAACACCATGTTCAGCATAAGGGTGTCCATACGTGCACTTGGCACCAGGACACCCTAGGCCGCAGTTCGATGATCGATTTTGTCGTCGTTTCATCGGATCTGCGGCCGTATGTCTTGGACACTCGGGTGAAGAGAGGGGCGGAGCTGTCCACTGACCACTACCTGGTGGTGAGTTGGCTCCGGTGGTGGGGGAGGAAGCCGGTCAGACCTGGCAGGCCCAAACGTGTAGTGAGGGTCTGCTGGGAACGTCTGGCGGAGTCCCCTGTGAGACGGAGCTTCAACTCCCACCTCCGGCAGAACTTCGAACACGTTCCGGGGGACATGGGGACATGGAGTCTGAGTGGACCATGTTCCGTGCCTCCATGGCCGAGGCGGCTTATCGGAGCTGTGGCCGCAAGGTCGTTGGTGCCTGTCGTGGCGGCAACCCCCGAACCCGTTGGTGGACACCTTCGGTGAGGGATGCTGTCAAGCTGAAGGTCCTATGGGGCCTTTTTGGCCTGTGGGACTCCAGAAGCAGCTGATGGTACCGGCGGGCGAAGCGGCATGCGGCTCGGGTCGCTGAGGCCAAAACTCGGGCGTGGGAGGAGTTTGGAGAGGCCATGGAGAAAGACTTCCGCACGGCTTCGAGGCGATTCTGGTCCACCATCCGGCGTCTCAGGAGGGGGAAGCAGTGCAGCACCAACACTGTTTACAGTGGGGATGGTGTGCTGCTGACCTCGACTGGGGATGTTGTGGGTCGGTGGGCGGAATACTTCGAAGACCTCCTCAATCCCACCAACATGCCTTCTGTTGAAGAAGCTGAGCCTGTGGACCCTGGGTTGGGCTCTCCAATCTCTGGGGACGAGGTCGCCGAGGTGGTCAAAAAACTACTCGGTGGCCTCAGGGCCCCGGGGGTGGATGAGATCCGCCCGGAGTTCCTTAAGGCTCTGGATGTTGTAGGGTTGTGTTGGCTCACACGACTCTGCAGTATCGCATGGACATCGGGGGCAGTTTCTCTGGATTGGCAGACCGGGGTGGTGGTCCCCCTGTTTAAAAAGGGGGACCGGAGGGTGGCTCCAATTACAGAGGGGTCACACTCTTAAGCCTCCCTGGAAAGGTCTATTCAGGGTCCTGGAGAGGAGGGTCCGTCGGATAGTCGAAACTCGGATTCAGGAAGAGCAGTGTGGTTTTCGTCCTGGTCGTGGAACACTGGACCAGCTCTACACCCTCAGCAGGTCCTGGAGGGTGCATGGGAGTTCGCCCAACCAGTCTACATGTGTTTTGTGGACTTGGAGAAGGCGTTCGACCGTGTCCCTCGGGGGGCCTTGTGGGGGGTTCTCCGGGAGTATGGGGTACCGGGCCCTTTGATACGGGCTGTCAGGTCCCTGTATGACCGGTGTCAGAGTCTGGTCCGCATTGCCGGCAGTAAGTCGGGCTCGTTTCCGGTGAGAGTTGGACTCCGCCAAGGCTGCCCTTTGTCACCGATTCTGTTCATTACTTTCATGGACAGAATTTCTAGACCAGCCGAGGTGTTGATCCGTTTTGGTGGCCTTAGGATCGCATCTCTGCTTTTTGCGGATGATGTGGTCCTGATGGCTTCATCAGATCGTGATCTGCGGCTCTCGCTGAAACGGTTCGCGGCCGAGTGTGAAGCGGCCGGGATGAGGCTCAGTGCCTCCAAATCCGAGGTCATGGTCTTGAGCCGGAAAAGGGTAGAGTGCCTTCTCCGGGTCAGGGGGGTCGTCCTGCCTCAAGTGGAGGAGTTTAAGTATCTGGGGATCTTGTTCATGAATGAGGGAAGAAGGGAGCGGGAGATCGACAGGCGGATTGGGGCGGCGTCTGCCGTGAAGCGGCGCTGTACCGGTACGTCGTGGTGAAGAGAAGCGGAGTCAAAAGGCGAAGCTCTCGATTTACCGGTCGATCTACGTTCCCACCCTCATCTATGGTCATGAGCTTTGGGTCATGACCGAAAGAACGAGATCACGGATACAAGCGGCCGAAATGGTTTCCTCCTCATGGTGGCCGGGCTCTCCCTTAGAGATAGGGTGAGAAGCTCGGTCATCCGGGAGGGACTCAAAGTAGAGCCGCTGCTCCTCCACGTCGAGAGGAGCCAGTTGAGGCTCGGGCATCTGGTCAGGATGCCTCCTGGACGCCTCCCTGGTGAGGAGTTTCTGACATGTCCCACCGGGAGGAGGCCCCGAGGAAGACCCAGGACACGCTGGAGGGACTATGTCTCTCGGCTGGCCTGGGAACGCCTTGGGGTTCCCCCGGAGGAGCTGGAAGAAGTGGCTGGGGAGAGGGAAGTCTGGGCCTCCCTTCTGAAGCTGCTGCCCCCGCGACCCGATCCCGGATAAGCGGAAGAAAATGGATGGATGGATGGATGGATGGATGTAATCAGGATTTATAATCTGAACAGATTAGCAGATTATACCGGATCAAATCAGAGGCTAAGATTTCCTTGTTTGTAAAACTTAAAAGTTCTCAGGATGTTACTTTATTCTTCTAAACTTTTGTGTTTTTATGCCTTCATTTTGTTTTATTGCAACTTGTAGCAATGTTAGATTTTTGGTTTTATTCGTGTTTATCTCGTTTCTAACTTTATTCTGCGTTTTTCTGGTGTTGACTTTGCTCTGCTTTATTACGACTTTATTACATTCTCTCTTCTATACAACTCTTAGAATTACAACTTTTTCATCTTTATTCACTTTACTATCTCAAATTTCTCCCATTTACACTTTGTTGTAAAATAATATTCAGCTGGTTTATCTAAAAATCTTGACATTTTGTAATTTATGGATTAAAAAACATTTGATGTTAGAATGCAATTAAAAATTGTAGGAAAGATGCATGAATTCCCATATCATCTCCTTCTGAGCTCAGTGGCGCCACCATCAGGAAGTGAGAAGCCGCCACACCGGGTGAGAGGAGTTGAGATCTTTATTGGAAACCTGGCAAAACATCATCTGCATCCATGTGGGACAGAGCAGAGGCTCCCAAAGCACCGACAGGAAATAATAATCTGCTTTAATCTGAGGTGTGAGACAGACGAGCTCTGACTGGGAACACTGGAACGTTGGGAACGTTGGGAGCCTCTGGTTTCACCGCAGAGCCGACGGGTTTGGGACAGGAAACAGAAAAAGGAAACGACAGACTAAGGAGGGATCGCCTTCATGGTTCAGTCCAGAACCCGTCCGGTTCCGCCGACTCAGCACTTTATCAGCAAACCGACACATTCGGTTCAGTTTCTAAATCCCACATGTTGTGAAATTAATCATAAATACATTTTATTTTTTTAATAAAAAAAAAAAAAAAAAAGATGGTGTGTTTGTAGAGAGAATGTCAACAAAACGGGTCTCACTTTGATCCAGAACCAAAACGACCGATGGAGTAACCATACAGAACATTAATAAACCGGGTTTGGACTGTCACAGGCTCATCTTTAATATTAATAATAATAAAAAAATGGTGATTATCTGCAGAATCGGCTCAAAACATCCCAATCGGAGCTTCTGTAGTAAAATCCTGCCTTCCTCCTTCAGCCGCAGCGTTTTAGATCTGCAACGTGAAAGAGAATCGGGTCGTCAGAAAACCCGGTTCACTTCAGCAGAACAATAAAACACCGTCTGCTGTGTGAGCTTACATCATCGATGTCTTCATCATCGTCGCCGATGTCGTCGAACTGGATCTCGTCGTCGTCTCCGGGTCCGAAGGTGTCCGTCTCGTTGATTTTAGCTGTGAGGAAGAAAAAGGTCAGAATATTCCTCAGCCTGGCTGCAGGTCGGAACCGGTTCCACTGATGACCCACTTTAAACTCACCGTGTTCTGGAAGTTCTCCGTAAGCCTTCAAACTCCGAGCCTCGTCGGCGTTGTACTTCAGGATCACGTCGGCTTTGTTGTCCTAAAGGAAAAAGTCACAGAGCTGTTAGACGGTTCTGATCCGGTGAGAATACAGGAACTTAAAATCTCATGTTTTTGTACCAGATGTGATTCTAATTGTTTTACAAATGACAGAATAAAATTTCAAACAGTGATTTTATTCTTCACTCCTGAGAGTTGAATGACGGATTATTAGAGATGTTTAATCACAAAATCAGAATAAAGATGGAATTTTACCAGAATGTAAAAAAGTTTTTTTAATGGGGGAAAAAGCTTCTATTATCAGGACTTAACTTGATTTTGTTGTGCAAAAGTTTCAAAGTTCTGTTACTGACAATAATTTGATGCTAATGTGTAAAAAACTTACTGTTTATTCATTTATTATAACTTCACAGAAGTTATAATAGATGAATATTATAACTCAACATTAGCCATTTTAATGTTTTACTTTTAGAGTCAAAGTTCTCATAAATTTAAATTTGCTTTATTCTAATATTAAAACTTTATTCTGGTGTAATTCTGACTGTATTTTATATTAAATATAAAATAAATCTCAGTCTTGAACTTTGTCGTAAAGTTGACCTGAACTCAGAGTCCAAATTAACAGAAGCTGTGAAACAAGATGGCCGCCCTGACATCACTAAACTATGGAAGAGCGTTGAGGAAATAAAATCATCAAAACCATAAACCTGATGGCTGAAACAGATTATTGATTATTGACCAGGCTGCAGTGAACAGAGAGAAAACCAGTCAGTCAAACTGGTCCCAGTTTCCCACCTGGTAATCCCTCAGCCCCACCAGGATGATGTCAGACGTGTTTATCCAGACCTGGAGGACGGAAACAAAGAGGTCAGCCGGGGTCAGAGGAGGTCACACGACCTCTGTGACCTCTACACAACCGGCCTGCCGCAGTGCCGACTCGGCGTTTCTCCTACCTTTTTCCGGAGCTTTCCTCTGATGTGGCAGAGCCGCTTGGTGCCGTCGAAGCACATGGCCTCCAGGCGGCCGTTTCCCAGCATCTTGATCACCTGGGCGTATTCTGGAAGAGACGAGCGACGCGTCACCAACTACACCAAACAGGAAACGGCTCCGATTTGCTAACGCTAGCGGTGCTAGCCCCGTACCCCAGCAGCCCATCAGGATTTAAAGTTGACAGGAAGTTTGAAATTATTACTATGCGTTTATTTATAAATATTAAAAATACCTAAACACCAACAAGAAACTCTCAAAAATAGAAAACTTTAGAAAAACACATGAAGCCTGGTGGGCGCCAGGCTGAAAAACACTCTCAAATAAACTGTTTATAGACTAAAAACCTCAGTATACTGTAAACCTTAAATTAAAAAGGACCGTTTTATTTACCATAACTTTATAATTCATTTAATTTCTGGTTTTGGCTGCGTTTGGTTTTTATTTCTTGTTTTTGGTAGATTTATTTATTTTGGACAATTAAAATGTCTTCCAGTTACTTCTCAAACTTAAAACTATTGATCTGTAAGAGGAAAACCTCACATTGTTATACCATTATAATATACTGACCAATAAATCAAATATATAGATAATAAAACTGACAGAATATTCAGTAGATTCCTGTCATAACGACCTAAACTGGTGGAATCTACCAACTCGCTCACTCTGGTTGCCTAGCAACGACCTGGACCTGCTAAGTAACTTCTGCAGTTTAAAGTTTCGCTTCATAACGGCTTAAGAATAAAAACGGGATAAAACGGCAAAGATCAACCCAGCAGTCAGTCGGACAGTATTTTAGATATTTAAAACAAAAAACTGATCAATAACTATTGATACTGATATGAAACGGTTATATTGTGATACGTTTTTCAGCCATATTTATTATCCTCTGAAAATGGTCTCAAAACAAAAATATTATCTATGGCAATAATTTTGAGACAATTTATTATCCAATAACTGTAATCAGTTAGAAATGTTTAAATGGATGTAGTAGTCGTCTCCCAGTAGTATTTTATTTTTGTTCTTGGGTGCCTCGCCCCCTTTCTGATATTACCCTGGGCAACTGCCCAAATCAAAACCTGGCACTGTATTCACATTTTCTTCAGATTGTAACTTTTTCTATGTTTTCTCCTACTTTATTGATGTGCAACAGGCAAAAAAATGACAAACCCCAGGACTGAAACGGTGGTAAATCCCAATCAGTTGTTGAAGATGTCTGCGGTTGCGGTCGGACCAGCAGAACTCACCCTGCCCGTCCTCCTTGAACACCAGCTCCCTCTTCTCAGACTCATTCTCGTTCTTCCCACGTCGCCGGTTCTTTCCTCCTTTACCTGCAGGCAGAGCGGGAAGCCATCAACGCCTCACACCGGAACCCAAAACTGGGACATTAAAACGGTTTTCTTCATTAAAATGCAGCAAAACTGAAAAATCCCACATTTATTCAGTCTGTAAATGCACCGAAAATCAACACATTCTTTGACTCATGTTTTTAATTTAATAAGTTTTTAGATGATCTTGTCTCTAATCTTTTCTACAGCTGATTATTTCTGTAAAGTTTTGACAAAGTTTACAGAAACCAAAACTGTAGAAGAAAAACATTTTATATATACTCAAATTATTTTTGGGTTAACATTTTTTATACTTTATTTAACCCAAGATTTAAGATTTTATTTCTGGAAAATCTGGATTCTTTTGGAGTGACGCAGGGCGGCCATCTTGTTTTACATCTTCAATATATTTATAGTTTGAATTCAGGTCAAGTTTCTGACAGAATATAAGGAAGTTAAGTTTTTTGTTTTCTGAGGATAAAGGTAAACCAACATGTGGCCCGGGGGCCATTCGTGGCCCCTGGACTGACTGTGTGGCCCACAACTAAAATTCAACTTAATACATGTTAATAAGCTTGGTGTATATTGTTTTAATAAAAGTGAACTAAACCTTGTTTTTGTTGCTCAGAATTGACTAAAAATGTTTTATTATTTTCAGTCAGCATTTAAAAATTCACACCTTTGTTTCAGTGAGGCAAATCTGTAAATTTATTTTAACACTTGGATCTAATTTACATCCGTTTCTAACACACAAAAAGACAAAATTACTCATTAAATTAAAGTATTAGAACTTATTGTATACTGGGTTAAACAAAGTCAGTATTCAGTTGGTACTTTTGGCCTCTTTATGCTTCACATATTAAATGAAGCTGAACTGGGATTAAAGCAAATGACACAACCTGCAGGAAACATGATGAAACCTGTTTGTTACACTCTGAGTTATTCATGTCTGTTTATTATGGGATTTAATAAACTTCTTCAGACAAGGAGTCCAGAAAGTCCCGTCCATCTCTGTCCTGACCTTTCACCTTTAGAAAGGTCAGGATAATCAATATCCACAATCAGATATTGACTGTGGAAACAACAAATTCACACCGGAAACCAATCCTACTCTGATGTGTAAAAATAAAAACAGATGCTTTGAGTTAAATCTCTAATCTATGGAGGCCCCAATGGGCCAAAAAGCAGCAAACAGTAAAATGGTCAAATTAAAACTGACATCCTTTAATCATGTGTCAATGATAAAAGGATGCTGTTTAAATCTTAATTCTACTTTTACATTTAAAGTAAGAAATAAAGTCTGCAAACGTACAAACATATTTCAATAATAGTTTATTTTTTGTTTTGTTTTTCAGAATTATTCTGATTATTCGGAATTTGGATGAATACTTTCAACCCTGTCAGACTGTCGATTTATCATTGAAGTACATCTTTTGTCCATTATTCTAGAAGAAAACATTTTAACATTTAACCAACTAAAAAAACACGACCTGAAGCTCTTTATAATTAAAACTGAGAAGACAAAACAGAACATTTCAAACGATGAACCCGGAGCTTCATGGGACTGAATGTGACTGACAGCGTCTTCAGTCAGAGGCTTAACCAGAGCCGCTGCACTACAGACTGCTACAGGAGACCCTTCCTTTCCACAGCAGCTATAACAACAACATTTAACTTACTTTTCGGATCAATCATTTTTGAATTGAATTTGAAAATCAACTACAATAAAACACATTTTCTAAAAAAAAAAAACTATTGATCAAAACCAACTTTAAAATGTAAACTTTGACTCTACAGAAGTAAAATAAAACATTTGTTCATCCCTGGTTGTTTAAACATAACAGTTAAAGTTAAATGGGAGTTTTTTCCGTTAAAACTTATTAAAAATCACAGAAGTTTGAGCTTAAATTTGCTTCTGTGACGCTAATCAGCAGATATTGATTCACTTTAGCTGATTAGCTCATTTAAAACTCAACTGGAAGGTCAAATACAGTCTTAACATTATTTTAACAATATATGTTGAAGCAAACGTGTGTTATTAGGTAAATTTAGATAAATTAGTGGACAGATGTCAGAAGGCCAGACCGGGGTGGAGCTTAGCTAGCTAGCTACGAGCTAACCGTCTCTAAATGTCAAACAGCATCAAAAGACTTAAACAAACTTAATTAATGTGAATATCCGGAGTTAATTTTAAGCTCGAACCGCTGTGGATGATGACCGGCGCTCACCGATACCTGCTGCTAACGGAGTTAGCGGCCCGGGTCACGTTTCCCACACGGCGGGCTAAACTACGCCTCCATTTTGGGCCCCTCACCTTTATTTTTGGGCATATTCCTTTACACCAGGTTCGCTTCAACCCTCCTCGGTACAACTGGCGGCTGGTGGATGTTTCCGAACGTCAGACTGGACCAGATTTAAACCGAACTGAACGGAGCCAGAAGCTACTTGCTTAGCGCTGAGGCTCAGTGTCTGTGTGCGCAGGCGCAGGACAGCGCGTTCAAAACTGCAGTGCTTTATTGAAAACCGTGACGCAGCTTAGCTTAACAGGGGAAATACGAGAGCCAGGCCGCCATCTTGGGAATGGCAGATTTATCGGAACAGGAGAATCAAGGAGTTAACCCGGGACAAACATATACTCCCGTATTTAACTCCAGACTTTATTTTTAAAGATGTAATTGAATTTCTTTTTAAGAGATTTTGGTGTCAGCAAAGTTTCTATCCAGCTCTTTAATTTTCACATAAAAGCTTTATCATACTAGTGTCTGATTTACAGGAATAATCTTTCTCAGCATATGTTCTTAATTTGGAATAACAAATATGTTGAATACAAAGATAAGTCAATATTTTATGAGAAATTGTTTCAAGACACTATTTATGTAACTTGTGTATGAAAAAAGTTATTTTTTAACATACTGAATTTTTGAGAATCTTATTTTTTTATATGATTCCAACTGGTTTTGTAAAGGAAAAGTGGTAATAATTAAAGTTTAGACATGTGACTCATTATCACTCATTTTCAGTTCTGTTGGATTAATAACTTTATGAATATTAAGTGGTCATTGATTTGGATTTGAACAAGTACTTGGTCACCAACTTCAAAATAATTCACCAAATATGTCCAACAAATCAATTTATATATTAAAAAATATAGAAAGGACTTGGAAGAATCAATTTCCCATCTAACGACTAATAGCTAATGAGATAACAACTACAAAGCTACTAGCAAAAGGCTGATAGCTTTGCTAACTGCTGTTAAAAAAGCTAAGTGCTTTTCAACTTGGAAGAAATTGCAACCAACAGCTTCTTGAGCAAACCGCCACATACGTTCGGCTAAAAGAAAAATAAAAGCTTAATTTTCTCCAGTTCTCCTGTAAATGTCTGGATTTTCCAAACTGAAAAATATCCGGCTACTGCAGGTAAGATGATCACTTCTCATGACAACAACTATAAAAAACACTTAGCCAATCCATAAGTAACTTAAATTATACTTATTTTTGAGACTATTTATGTCTGATAAACAGCTGGAAATGGGTAGTTTAAAAACATTTATGATGTGTTTTATAAAACTTTGTATTCAGGATTTTTAACTAGTGAAAAAAGAAAATCCAAAGGAGAAAATAATTTTACAGTTCTGAGATATCCTCCTGGCTTCATTTTGGTCAATAAAAAGCAAAGGCGTTTTATCGATTATTGTTTTTTATTGTTTTTCATAGAAAGTCCAACTCTGCAGGTACAAAAACAGAGAGCTGGCGTAGCAGCAGGGCTGAATACATCTGACAGAATCAGTGAGATGAAGAGAAAAAAGCTGTTTATAATTACAGAAAAGGTCATTTTATTTATCTCTCTTTATCCCAGAGCTGTACATTGACAGAACATAAATCAATAGTTATTTATAAAACATAAAGAAACTCTGAAGTTTATCCCTTTAAGATGACATTCAGACAACCACAGAAAGTTTTTAATGTCTCCACCAATACAGAAGTGGGATTTCTGCAGTGAAGAAATTTATTTTTGCTTTTAAAAACTCAGTGGCAGACGTCAGTGGAGGCCCGATTTCACCAGTTCAAACAAAAACATGAGGAGCAAATAAAACTCACAAAATATCTTTAGAGTCTAAATGTGGACTTATAGTCATTACTGAAGAAAAGGGCAAAAACAATTTTAAAAGATGACATTCATGGTACATTTTATGATGTAAAACACTTTAAATGCTTTGTTGCTGAAATGTGCTACACATATAAAATGTTATTTGATTTGAAGTTGAAAATAGTTTTATGTTATTACTTCTGTAAGGAAATGTTTGTTTTAATTGGTCGAATTATTGATTGATCGAAAATGACGCGTTTATGATTCAGACGTTTATCCGACATGTTTAATTTTTATTTCAGCGCCGGTGAAAACGGGCCTCTGAGGTCGTCAGGTTTACAGTTTCTGACTTTTCACACTTTCATTTGTCCTCCGTCGTTTTGCACCAGAAGCAAACTTAACTCACACATGGATTAATTTTACTAAAGAGAATCGGGTCAAAGACAATGAAGCTGAACAATTTGGTCAAAGAATTTAAATAAAAGCAGCGCCCCCTGGTGGCTCAGCTGGAGGAGTGTAATTCAGCTTAGGTTCAGGATGGTTTCATGTTCTGGAGAGATTGTTGCATAAATTCGTTTTCTGTTGAATCTACAGAGCAAGCATGATGCTAATAGTTAGCATGATGCTAATAGTTAGCAAGATGCTAAACACTAGCATCATGCTAACGATTAGCCCTCCAGGTTGAAGCCAACAGCTGGAATGTTTTTAATGTTTTATGCTCAGTTTTTAAAGGGTTTGCTGCCAGAGAATCATCATCATCAGGCATAGATGCTGAACACACCAACAATGGAAGAGTTCGATTTCAAAACAAAACCTCCAGACCCTTTAAAAGTAGCTTTTTTAAGACAGAAATCTGGAAAGACAAACTGGACGTGTTTAACTCAGAACGCCTGATAACAGGAGCCTTTTGTTCGCCTGTCTCGCTCGTCTTCCTGTGCTTTTTCACCTCCTCCTCCTACAAAAATGCATCGTCTTGATTCGTAGAAACCTGAGTTGCCCAACATGTTCATATTTACAGTTCTGTTGCACCAACGGCTCGTACTGAGAGGGAGAAATCCAGCTCCAGGCGGCGCCGTGAGGAAGCAGGCGGCTCTACGCCGTCTAAAGATGGCGGACAGGAAATGCTTCAAGCCGCCTTTAGATCCTGAAACGGTTCCTGAATTATTCCTGTGAAAATCTGGGAGGGGATTTAAATCTGTGGTGCTCAGATTTCCTCCTGTTCAGTCTCCCAAGACCTGATAAATGCTCATTGCAGTGCCAACTTGGGCAGCCATTTTGGAAAAACAAAAAAAAAGAACAGGTTGCCATGGTGATTCCCGCCTTTTCTGGGGTGAAAGACATAAAAATAACTGGAGTTTTAGCTCAAAACAAACAGTTGCTGTGCAAAAACCGTAAGTTGTATTGAATAATCTTAAACAGTGAAAAGCAAAACGTTCCTCTGGCCACATATGAAAAACTTTATACATCTACAGCGATTTATGTGGAGATATGGAGCTAAAAGATGCTAATTTTGATAGAGGAATTACAATGGGGGTGAATTCGGTTGTGTGTGTGACCTCTGAACTCTGAGGTGATTTGACTAAAAACCAAAAGTGCTACAGCAGTGAGAGACACACTGAGTCAAAGAGGACAGAAATACCAACGTTTTGATGTATAAATGTTAACTGTAGAGATGAAACTGTGGCCATAAATTAAATAGAAAAAAGGTAAAAATCTAAAGTGTGTGGCATCATCACAGTTAAAAACTCTAAAATGTTCATCAAACTCAAAATAAAACCTTGTAAAAAGTATAAAATGTATCAAGATGCTAATTGAGACGAGTGTTTAAACTTTAACAATGCTTCTGATTTAAAATGAGGCCGAACTACGGAGCTCCAACAGTGCCGGGTTTTCTCACTGCTTCACCAGAATCACATGGAGACACATTAGGAAACATCTGTATTTTTACAGTAAATGTACATAAACATTGTCTATTTTACTACCAAAGGTCATTGTAAACATAAATACAAGTTTATATTGATTTTACGTATAATGTTTTTTAGTGTTGAGGGAAAAATAGCAACTTTTGACATCACTGAAATTTTAACTTCATTTTTATTTCCAAAAACTAAAGGAGAAAAACTGAGCACCACAGATTTAGTTGCTCCCTAATCTGCATAAATGCGTTTCTGATCAGATAGTAACCAAAAATGTTCATGATGTTGGGTGTCAAACATACGTTTATCTTATTCCAAAAATGAAAAAAGTTAAGTAGACAAAATAACAAGAGGCGAAAAATGGCTTATTATACCTGTTATGGTCACTAGGGGGCAGCATAATGTCAGAAAACTCTTTTTGCAGATTTAAGTCGTTCACAGTTTGATTCCAGAGTGTTTTCCATGTTGGTTTTTGGATAAATGTTGGCGGAAACAAAGGATTCAGTGGTGAATGTTTGAAACGTTTTGCTGTTTTGTTCCTGAACGATGTAAAGAGTTTCTCCAACAGGTCGGATCTCAGTTGGTTTCCCTTTAAAAGGCGAGCAGCCAGCGACAGTCCCAGGCGGCTGCTTCCTGAGCTGATCTGGACTTGTGTCCGTCTCAGAGGCTACTTGAGGTTTAAATGCAGAATCTACAACTACAACAAAGATCCTGGATCTTCACTACCTTACCTTACTTTGTTCCTATGATACCCCGGCTGAGGTTAATAAATACTCTGGTTTTCCTGACGCAGCCTCGCAGTGGCGAGGAAGCGCTGATTGTCCGAAGCAGAGGCCGGGTTCCTGGGTTCCTGGGTTCCTGGGTTCCCGGGTTCCCGGGTTCCTGGGTTCCCGGGTTCCCGGGTTCCTGGGTTCCTGGGTTCCCGGGTTCCCGGGTTCCTGGGTTCCCGGGTTCCCGGGTTCCTGGGTTCCTGGGTTCCCGGGTTCCCGGGTTCCCGGGTTCCTGGGTTCCTGGGTTCCTGGGTCCGCAGATCCGCGGTTTGTGTTGATTGGTGATGCTAAAGCTGGGAGTCAGGAGAACCCGGTAAGGTGCAGGGCGGGGCGGAGACGGGATGTGCTTCTATTTGGCGTAAGCGGCTCTCAGGTCCATCAGTAGTCTGTCCGACCGGACCGGACCGAACCGAACCGGACCGAACCACAGGGGCGGCGGGGAGATCCGGAGGCGATCGGATCGAGGTCAGAGTTGACAGGAGGAAGAGGAAGTCAGAGAGCGGTGGAGGTGATCTTCTTCATCCCCCTCCGCTGGGCCAGAGTGGAGCAGCCCACCGGCTCCAGGACCGGGGGAACGTTCCGGTTCAGGGCCGAGTAGGTGGCGGCCATGGCGCCCTGCGGACAGGAAGTGACACAGATACGGTCAATCTGACGCCCTGCGGACAGGAAGTGACACAGAAACGGTCAATCTGGCGCCCTGCGGACAGGAAGTGACACAGAAACGGTCAATCTGGCGCCCTGCGGACAGGAAGTGACACAGAAACGGTCAATCTGGCGCCCTGCGGACAGGAAGTGACACAGATACGGTCAATCTGGCGCCCTGCGGACAGGAAGTGACACAGAAACGGTCAATCTGGCGCCCTGCGGACAGGAAGTGACACAGAAACGGTCAATTTGGCGCCCTGCGGACAGGAAGTGACACAGAAACGGTCAATCTGGCGCCCTGCGGACAGGAAGTGACACAGAAACTGTCAATCTGGCGCCCTGCGGACAGGAAGTGACACAGAAACGGTCAATCTGGCGCCCTGCGGACAGGAAGTGACACAGAAACGGTCAATCTGGCGCCCTGCGGACAGGAAGTGACACTGATACCGTCAATCTGGCGCCCTGCGGACAGGAAGTGACACAGAAACGGTCAATCTGGCGCCTTGCGGACAGGAAGTGACACAGAAACGGTCAATCTGGCGCCCTGCGGACAGGAAGTGACACAGAAACGGTCAATCTGGCGCCCTGCGGACAGGAAGTGACACAGAAACGGTCAATCTGGCGCCCTGCGGACAGGAAGTGACACAGAAACGGTCAATCTGGCGCCCTGCGGACAGGAAGTGACACAGAAACGGTAAATCTGGCGCCCTGCGAACAGGAAGTGACACAGAAACGGTCAATCTGGCGCCCTGCGGACAGGAACTGACACAGAAACTGTCAATCTGGCGCCCTGCGGACAGGAAGTGACACAGATACCGTCAATCTGGCGCCCTGCGGACAGGAAGTGACACAGAAACGGTCAATCTGGCGCCCTGCGGACAGGAAGTGACACAGAAACTGTCAATCTGGCGGACAGGAAGTGACACAGATACCGTCAATCTGGCACCCTGCGGACAGGAAGTGACACAGAAACGGTCAATCTGGCACCCTGCGGACAGGAAGTGACACAGATACCGTCAATCTGGCGCCCCGCGGACAGGAAGTGACACAGAAACGGTCAATCTGGCGCCCTGTGGACAGGAAGTGACACAGATACAGTCAATAGGACGCCCTGCGAACAGGAAGTGACACAGATACGGTCGATCTGGTACGGATTAAATCTCCTGATGTGATGTATGATCAGTTGAACAGATGGATGGATGAACGGGTGAACGGATGAAGGGATGAACAGAAGGCTACCTTGACCAGGTGCGGTGCGTCCTGCCTGTTCAGGGTGAACTTGGGCAGCTGCTCTCGGTGCATCACCCAGGGATGTCTGAGGACTTGAGCCGCCGTCAGTCGCTGGTGAGGATCCACATGCAGCATCTTGGACACCAGATCCTGGCAGACACAACAAACGGCCTCCAGCTGACAGAACAAACCACCTCCAGCTGAACCCCGGTCAGCGTTTATTTCTTTCCCGAGTTCACACCTTTGCTTCGGCGGAGACAGAGTTCCAGTATCCTCCAGTGAGGGAGAACTTCCCACTGCCGATCCGAGCCAGAATCTCCTCTGGCGTGTCGTCTGGACCGTTGGCGAAAGGAGTAAAGCTGGAGAAAGATGCACAAAACATGAAAGGAACCTGCATATATTGATGCTGAATAAAACTGAAAGTATAAACCGTTTGTTGGAAGAGCAGCTAAGCTACCCTGTTAGCATGGTGTAGAGCAGAACGCCCAGACTCCAGATGTCACAGGCTGCGTCGTATCCCTGCTTCTTCAACACCTGCAAGACAAAAACAACGTTCAGAAGCTTCAGCTCCTGTTTTCTCTCTGCTGCGAGACGACAGACCAATAAACTGGAAACAAACAGACATTGTTTTCAGGCTTAAAGGAAGATCTAGTAGAAAGTAAAGCAAAGTGAGTCGGACCTCTGGAGCGACGAAGTTGGCGGTGTAGCACGGAGTCATGAGCAGGCCGTTCTCGGCTCTCAGCTGCTTGGCGAAACCGAAGTCGCAGATCCGGATGGACTCGGCGTTGCCGCTCTCGTCGACGTACAGGATGTTGCTGGGCTTCAGGTCCCTGTGCACCACCTGCAGAACGAGGAAACACCTGGTTGGTCGGCTCGGATCGCAGGTCCAGACCGGAACGGCAACTAAGGATTTAGTTATCGATTAATCGATTATTTTAATGATTAATCGATTTAAAAATCTGGCACATTCTGCAGATTTTTTTATTTAAGCCTTTTTATTCAATATTACAACTAATTTAACCCTTCTTGACCGGAGTGTCATCGCCGACACATCTAAATTTGCAGTACCGTAATTCCGCCACACGTAGCGCTATCTGAAAAATTACAACGGTTTCTGGAAGGGGAGACGTTGCACTTTGCAGCAAGTATGGGGTTAATACGGAAATGTCGCAGCTGCAGCTCCAGAGAGTGTAATTAATCGGGGGTCACTCGGTTAATAGACGGTATATTTCGGAAATAACTTGCTGGATATTGAAAGTTCCGATTGTTATGGGTACATGGGTACATATATCATCTCACAGGACATTTAAAGAACTACTTACAGTTAAAATGAGGAAGATTTATTTAGGCAGACGCTCGAAAATCCAGCGTAAAAGTGTTAAAGATGGAGGACGGAATGCTGATGCAAGCCACACTTTTCAGACTTTGAATGAAAATGTTAAACTGTAAATAAACGTCCAGCCCTGCATCACTTTGTGTTTCTGCCATAAAATATCATTTCAATGTGTGGACGCTTACAGACGTTTTAAATTACTTTTTTATGCACCTAAGTTCCATTATCTCAATTTTCTTTAAGAAAAAAATAAAACTGTCAGGTTAATGTGAAGATTTTTAATCAGTTTCTGAATGTAAAGCGGACTTCGTTTACCCCGTTGACGTGCAGATACTCCACGGTCTTGGTGATGGTGTAGAGCACGGCGCTGGCTTCCCGCTCAGAGAAGAACTTCTGCCTCAGGATCTTGTCCAGCAGCTCTCCTCCCTTCATCAGCTCCGTCACCAGGAACACCGACCGGCCGTCGTCATACACCTACAGCAGCAAACACAAACCGCCCACCAGCTTCAGCCGCTGAGTCACCGGAACCACCGGGTTCTAAAAACGTCCAGCGGAGAAACGGATCTAAAACGTCAGAGGAAAATTAGATCCTGGAGAGAAGGCGGACTATTACAGCTGAGTCAGCGCTAAATCACAGCAGGAAGTTGTTGTTGTTCAGATTCGCCGTGACCTGGCGGTGACCCCGTGAGTCACAGATGAACCCAGAAGATGATTTAGGAGAATCAGACGGAACTTTAGATTTAAAGGATAAAAATAAAAACCAACAGATTCATGCGAAAAAAAATCACAGCCAAAACGATCAGATGGAGAAACGAGACAGTTTGGGGCTTTCTGAGGTCAGGAAGGAAAACAAGATGGCGGCTACATCCAACAAAACATCCAACCAACAAAAACATCCAACCAACCAATAAAACATCCAACCAACAAAACATCCAACCAACAAAACCTCCAACCAACCAACAAAACATCCAACCAACCAACAAAACATCCAACCAACCAACAAAACATCCATCCATCCATCCATCCCTCAATCCACCCATCCATCCATCCCTCAATCCACCCATTCATCCATCCACCTATCCATCTCTCCCTCCATCCCTTCACCCATCCAATCATCCATCCATCCACCCATCCATCTCTCCCTCCATCCCTTCACCCATCCATCTCTCCCTCCATCCCTTCACCCATCCATCTCTCCCTCCATCCCTTCACCCATCCATCCATCCATCCATCTCTCCCTCCATCCCTTCACCCATCCAATCATCCCTCCATCCGACTCACGTCCTTCAGGGTGATGATGTTCGGATGCTGTCCGTATCTCAGCAGGATTTCCACTTCCTCTGTTGGATCCTTCTTTGCCTTGTTGATGATCTGGAACAAAGTCAGTTATTTAATTTAAAGTTTAATTTGTAAAAATAAATTCTGGTTCCACCAGAAAACTGGAGAAAGCAATAAGCCCAGTTTTCCTTCCCCTGCTGAAGGTGCGGCAGCAGGAGCGTTTCCGTCGGCTACCTTCACGGCGTACTCCATGCCGGTGACCTTGTTGATGCACCGCCTGCAGATGGAGTAGGACCCGACGCCGATGTCCTCTTTGACCTCGTAGGTGTCCGAATACTGAGACGTGCTTCTGTGAAGCTGCTGCGAGGAAAACACCAAACGAACAAAATCGGTTTCAGACGGGAGGAAGTTTAGATTATGTTACACTTTCACCAAGACAATCTGCGAAACGCTACCATGAATGTTTAAACTAAACTAAAAAGTTATTAAAGAAAAGATCTGGAAAAAACCAAAACAGAACAGTTTATTTTCTCCCACAGGAATTATTTACATCTTTTCACTGTGAACTGAAGTAAACAAGAACAAACCTGAGCGACGTCAGCAGCACTAAACGACGAGGAGTTAAGGTTTTATCACGATACTTTGTGATAATAATAAAAGTGAAATTAGAAACTATTCAATGTTTTTATGTAACTATGCGACTGTAACTGTGTGTCACAGCAATTACAGCCCCACAAACACAAATAAGCTTGAAAAACATTCCTGTTTGTAAAATCTTCCTTATGACACCAGTCACATAAAGATTTCTGCCACTAAGCTGCACACAAAGTTATCTGAACAAACAGCAGAGAAAATAATAAAACCCAGTTATGAAGAGAGGTTAGTGGATTACTGGAATTTATCGTAATAAAAATAAGTAAAAATACTTATTAGGTAAGAAATTTGTCATGATAAATGAGTAGTGTTACTATAAAAGCAAACTGTTAGCAAACAGTATGATCACCGTCAAAGTATCTTAAAAAAATATAAAATATATCATCACTAATCTGCATGTAGTAACTGCATTTTATCAAAATGATTGCAAAAGTTCATATTTATTGATGCTCTTGTGGAGAAAATTGTAAAAAAAAATTTTTTTAGAGGTTTCAGACATAATTAATCACAATTTATCTCCACTTTCTTATCATAAGAACTTCCACTTTAACAATAAACGATAAATTCTCAGCCCTGTTAACCTTCAGCAGCTTCTATGTGGGTAGAGTCGTCGTCTTGTGATCGGAAGGTTGCAGGTTCAATTCCAGCTTCCTCCTGCCACATGTCGCTGTGCCCCTGAGCAAGGCACCCAACCCCACATTGCCTACCGAGCTGCGTATCGGTGTATAGATGTGTGAGCGTTTGTGAGTGTGAACGGGTGAATGTGGCTCTAGTGTAAAGCGCTTTGAGTGGTCAGAAATGATTAGATAAAGCTCTATACAAGTTCAGTCCATTTACCATTCTGATGAGCGGTTAAATATTTGTTTTGCCTTTAACACCTTTAGCTTTTATCCTTTGTTCTTCCTAAGCGCTTTGCCTCGGGTCTGAAAGCTGCTGCAGTTCTGCTCGGTTCTGTTCAGCCGAACATTTTCTAAGCAGAATGATTAAATCATCATCTAGAAAAGCAGAAACATTCGTTGTGTTTCCCTCTTTTCTTCTGGCTTTAATCTCAGCCGGCGTCCGCTGAGGTCCGACCCAGACGCTCTGATTACCTCGGAGCGGCGGAGCGTTTGCTCACCTGTACGATGGTGTTAGGCATCGGCGTCGGCTCTTCCTCCGTTATGGCCACGAAGCTGAAGCCTCTGAAGAGCTGATGGGCGTTGGCGCTGGGCGGGACGCCCGGCGAGTCTGAGGAGACGAGCCGTTACCGTGGGAACGACAGAGGGGAGGGGAGGGAGAGCGAGAGCGAGAGGGAGAGCGGGAGAGAGAGGGAGAGCAGGAGCGAGAGGGAGAGGGAGAGCGGAGAGGGAGAGCGGGAGCGAGAGGGAGAGCGAGAGGGAGAGCGGGGAGGGGAGAGCGGGGGAGCGAGAGGGAGAGCGGAGGGAGAGCGGGAGGGAGAGCGAGAGGGAGAGCGGGAGGGAGAGCGAGAGGGGAGCGGAGGAGGAGGAGGAGCGAGAGGAGAGCGGGGGAGAGGGAGAGCGGGAGGGAGCGGGAGGGAAAGGGGAAGCGAGAGGGAGAGCGGGGAGGGAGAGCGGGAGCAGAGGGGAGCTGGAGCGAGAGGGAGAGCGGAGGGAGAGCGGGAGGGAGAGCGGAGAGCGAGAGGAGAGGGAGCGAGAGGAGAGAGCGAGGGAGGGAGAGCGGAGGGAGCGAGCGGGGAGGAGAGGAGAGCGAGAGGGGAGGAGAGGGGGAGGGAGAGCGAGAGGGAGGAGCAAGGAGAGCGAGCGAGGGAGAGCGAGAGGGAGAGCGGGAGCGAGAGGGAGAGCGAGAGGGAGGGAGGGAGAGCGGGAGCGAGAGCGGGAGCTGAGAGGGAGAGAGGGAGAGCGGGAGCGAGAGGGAGAGCGGAGAGGGAGAGGGAGGGAGAGAGCGGGAGCGGAGAGCGGAGCTGGAGCGAGAGGGAGAGCGGGAGCGAGAGGAGGAGGGGGAGAGGGAGAGGGGGAGGAGAGGAGAGGAGAGCGGGAGCGAGAGCGGAGAGCGGAGCGAGAGGAGAGCGGAGAGCGAGAGGGAGAGCAGGGGAGGAGAGCTGGAGCGAGAGGGAGAGCGAGAGGGAGAGCGGGAGGGAGAGCGGGAGCGAAGAGGGAGAGCGGGAGGGAGAGCGGGAGCGACGAGGGAGAGGGGAGAGGGGAGAGCGGGAGCGGGGAGGGAGGAGGAGAGCGAGAGGGAGAGCAGGAGGGAGGCGGAGGAGGGAGAGCGGGAGGGAGAGCTGGAGCGAGAGGGAGAGCGGAGGGGAGAGCGGGAGGGGAGAGCGGGAGCGAGAGCTGGAGCGAGAGGGGAGAGCGAGAGGGAGAGGGAGAGGAGGAGGGGAGCGGGAGGGGATAGCGAGAGCTGGAGCGGAGGGAGTGAGAGCGAGAGGGAGTGCGGGAGGGAGAGCGAGAGGGAGAGCGGGGGAGAGCGGGAGGGAGAGAGGGGGAGGAGGGAGAGCGAGGAGGGAGGGAGAGGGAGGAGAGCGGGAGCGAGAGAGGGAGAGCGGAGCGAGAGGGAGAGCGAGAGGGAGAGGGAGGGGAGGAAGGGGGGAGGCGGGGGAGAGCGGGAGGGAAGAGCAGAGGAGCGAGGAGCGGGAGCTAGAGGGAGAGCGAGAGGGAGAGCGGGATCGGAAAGGGGTGGAGCGAGAGGGGAGAGCGGGGAGGGAGAGCGGGAGCAAGAGCGGGAGCTGGAGCGAGAGCGAGAGGGAGAGCGAGAGGGAGAGCGGGAGGGAGAGCGAGAGGGAGAGCAAGAGCTAGAGCTGGAGCGAGAGGGAGAGCGGGAGGGAGAGCGGGAGCAAGAGCGGGAGCTGGAGCGAGAGGGAGAGCGAGAGGGGAGAGCGAGGGAGCGAGAGGGAGAGCAAGAGGGAGAGCAAGAGCTGGAGCGAGAGGGGAGAGCGAGAGGGAGAGCAGGCGGGAGCAGAGGGAGAGCGAGAGGGAGGAGCGGGAGCAGAGGGAGAGCGAGAGGGAGAGCGGGAGGGAGAGCGGGGAGCGAGAGGGAGAGCGAGAGCGGGAGAGGGAGGGAGAGCAAGAGCGAGAGCTGGAGCGAGAGGAGAGCGAGAGGAGAGCGGGAGCGAAAGGGGAGAGCGAGAGGGAGAGCGGGGCAAGAGCGGGAGCTGGAGCGAGAGGGAGAGGCGGCGGGAGCAAGAGGGAGAGCGGAGAGCTGGAGCGAGAGGAGGGGGGAGGAGGAGAGGAGGCGAGAGGGAGAGCGAGAGGGAGAGAGGGAGACGGAGAGGGGAGAGCGAGAGGGAGAGGGAGAGCGGAGCAAGAGGGGGAGCGAGGAGGGAGAGCAGGAGGGATAGCGAGAGCTGGAGCGGACGAGGGAGCGGAGAGCGAGAGCTGGAGCGAGAGGGAGAGCGAGAGGGAGAGCGGGAGCGAAAGGGGGAGCGAGAGGGAGAGCGGGAGCAGAGCGGGAGCTGGAGGGAGAGGGAGAGGGAGCGGGAGCAGAGGGAGAACAGAGCTGGAGCGAGAGGGAGGGAGAGGAGGAGCGGAGCGGGAGAGCGAGAGGGAGAGCGGGAGAGGGAGGAGGGAGCGAGAGGGAGAGCAGAGGGAGAGAGGGAGAGCGAGAGAGGAGAGGGAGAGGCGAGCGAGAGGGGAGGAGAGGGAGAGCGGGAGGGAGAGCGGAGGAGAGCAGAGCGAGAGCTGGAGCGGAGGGAGAGCGGGGAGCGGAAGGGAGAGGAGCGAGAGGGAGAGGAGGGGAGAGCGGGAGCGAAGGGGAGCGAGAGGGAGAGCGGAGGAGAGCGAGGAGGGAGGAGAGGAGAGCGAGCGGGATAGCGGGAGCGAAAGGGGGAGCGAGAGGGAGAGCGGGAGCGAGAGGGAGAGCAAGAGCAGGAGCTGGAGCGAGAGGGAGAGCGAGAGGGAGAGCAAGAGATGGAGCGAGAGGGAGAGCGAGAGGGAGAGCAAGAGCGGGAGCGAGAGGGAGAGCGAGATGGAGAGCGGGAGGGAGGGAGGGAGAGCGAGAGAGGGAGAGCGGGAGGGAGAGGGAGAGCGAGAGGGAGAGCGGGAGGGAGAGGGAGAGCGAGAGGGAGAGCGGGAGGGGAGAGCGGGTGCGAGAGGGAGAGCGGGAGCGAAAGGGGGAGCGAGAGGGAGAGCGGGAGCGAGAGGGAGAGCGAGAGCTGGAGCGAGAGGGAGAGCGGGAGGGAGAGCGGGAGGGAGAGCGAGAGGGAGAGCGGGAGGGAGAGCGAGAGTGTACCTCTGGGCGTTTTCGCCGTGAACTCGGGGTCAAAGTAGAAAGTGTCGTCAGGTCGACCGACGGCCGGTTTGAACGGGGGAGAAATTTCCCTGCGGAAAAGTTTCTATGGGAAGGAGAAACGGAAACTTCAACCGGAGGAACGGAAACAACAACGGGATCTTTGGTTTCTGCAGAGACTGACGTTCCAGTCGATCCGGCTGAAGAACGAATGTCTCTTGATTTCCTCCACGCCGTCCGGGCCGGCGCCTGAAAGCACACACAACCTCGGTTTCCATGGCAACGCCAAGCAACATAAACTCCATTGCAAATGTGTGGAAAACTTTGGCGAAAAAACACAATTCCACAATTATTTCCATTGAATAAAAAATGTGATTAAAATTACATATGAAAAAGTTTGTTCAAGCTACAAATCATTAAAAATCATTGTCTAGTCACTTCCTGTCAGCTTCTTCTTTGTGGTTTCTGGCAGTGGAAACACCCTGTTGTTGGTCTCGTGATGTAAAAAATAAAGTGTTTTCATGGCAGTTTTGTGAAATAATCCAATTTTAAACTGCCCAAAAAAAAAATCTCATCCTAGCGTCCAAACTTTTATTTGTTGTTAAAAATTTGCTGTTTTCCTTTTCAAATTTGCTGTGTTTCCGTTAAGCAAACTTATTTTCTGAATGTCAAATTAACTACATGGTTAACAGAAACACAGTTGCTGCTTTATTACTAATTTTTTCAAATTATTTAAACTAAAACTAACCAGATGAATCAAAATGGAAGAGCCGTGATTGAAAATTTAACTCAGTTGTTTTTATGGTTCTGATGTTTGAACTTTTATTCAATGCTGTTTTTGATCTGTAGCTGGTTTGGGGTCAAAGTTCATGTCCAACTGAATGACTGGAAGGTGACCCGGCCCTTTGGGTTTAAAACAAACCCATATCACCACACCTCCACCACCGTGCCACCAGCTCTACAAGGACAACGTTCCCATTCTGCAAACCAAACTTTCTCCTTCCACCCGTCCAAACAGTGTCCTGTCGTGACCTTTAACCTCCAGCTGAGATGTCACGGTGGCAGCATGTTGTCAGATGTTGGATGTTTTAAGTTCTGACAACATTTAATTTCCTTTTGGATAAATAAAGTTTTGTTTTTGGGCATTTGTCTGATGACTTCAGTAGCTTCTCTAAGGTTGCTGCTGTTGTCTTTCCACCTTGGCGTTCTGTTAAAACGGAGCATCAACAGGCTCAGACTCATGATAATTAGCTAATCGGTGCATCATCTAGTGCCACACAGCTTTTCTGTTTAATAAATATTGTTGAAGGCAGTTTCAGCCATAAATGTGACGGTAAATCCCTGTTTAAACCTCAAAGCTGCAGGTATGTAGCTGACGTCCTGCTCCCCTCAGCATGCTGAAGGCTTGAACATCTTACCCAGTCTGTTGGCTGGGTTGCGTTTGAACAGGTTCCTGAGGAGACTCTGAGCTTCTGAGCTCAGGAACTGCGGCATTCCCAGCTTGGCTCTGCAGAGGAAACAGAAGCGGGACAAACAGAGCAGCGTGAGCCACAGAACTGGATGTCCGTATTGTGTGTCCAGAGCGCGATGATGATGATGATCTGCTGCGCAGGAAGCAGCGTCAGCAATCTGCAGCGCCGCCTCAGCGCTTTCCTGCAGACGACAGTGAAAGGGAGCCGGAGGAAGCAGCGGAGGTTAACGTTTCCTCTCCGAAGACGTTCTCACACGCTCCACATGATCACATTCGCTCTTTCACTTCCACCTTGCAGGCTTTGCTGTCAGAAAGCTCCAGTTCCCGCCCTGCTCCCCGTCTCTGCGGCGCTGAAATCAAAGCCGGTGGGATCGGAGCGCGGCGGCTGGATAAAGTGTCTTACTTGAGGATCATTGTCATCGTCTCCTTCCGGTCTTTGCCTTGGAACGGCAGCGTTCCCGTCAGCATCTCAAACTGGGAGAAAACAAAAGCAGCAGCCTGGTCAGATCTGATGCGTTTCACAGTGTTTAGAAACTCTGATAAACTCATTATCCTCCCACTTCTTCCACTAAAAATGGCTTCCAGGCTCCTGTACTTTCTTTAAAAGTGGCTTTAATTAACTTTTCTGCTGATTTAGACTGAAAGTGAGGAAAAGCACCAAAGACAGTCGTAATATTTGACAGGAAGTTGCGATTTATCAGATTCTTCTGCTTCAGTTCAGCGTTTAGAAACACAACAGTTCTCTGTGCTTCAGCATCACAGTTCATCTCTACATCCCTGTAGATAAACATCGAAACAATGCAGATTAGTGGAGGCTAATGCTAAACCGCTAACTTCAACTTGAAAGAGTTTAACCCAGAGGTTCTTAACCTGGGTTCGATCGAACCTCAGGGGTTCGGCGGAGCCTCTGCTGCCGCGGAGGTAAAAACACACTTGTGTAAAGTCGTGATGACGCGTCGCTTTGCCATCACTACTGCAGAGGATCACGTTACATTGCTTAGCCAATCAGAGCTCAGATGAACCCTGATTGGAGGAGCTTCACTCTCAGCAGGGAGTGGAACTTGTGTCTTTATTTACTTCAGCAAAGCTCACAGTTTTTACCAGATTCTGTAGCTTTCTGTGTTCTTCTAAATCTGGTCCTTAGTCGCATCTTTTCGGGGTTTCTACTGCCTCTAGTGGCGTAGAGGTGGTAACACAACTAATATAATTACATTACTGAATCAGAGTACCGCAAATTACTTTCTGTGTCGGGGGGGCGAAGAGGGATCATAACCCACTACTGAAGGGTTCAGTGAATGTGCATATGAAACTGGGGGGTTCGGTACCTCAAAAAAGGTTAAGAACCACTGGATTAACCCTTGATCACCAATTTGACTTCAACCTTTGACCTGCCAGCTGGGAAAGGAAGATCTGTCTGAAATAACATTTCTCTCTGTTATGAACTTCAAATTGCTTAGAAATCAATGATTGCATCCCGATTGTTTAATGTGGTTAAATAAAACTTGACGTAAAATCTGCTGTGATTTTGTTCTCTTGAACTTTCGTTTATGCTGCAAATTAATAACAGATTATCAGTCAGATTGGAGTTTAAAAGCGATCAAACGGTAAAGCTGAACTAAACTGGACGTCCAACATCTTTACTGTTTTACGTCTGCGCCTCGCCTCACCATCAGTACGCCGTACGACCACCAGTCGGCGCTGTGCGTGTGGCCCCGCCGGTTCACCACCTCGGGCGCCATGTACTCCACCGTCCCGCAGAAGGAGTAGGCCTTGTTCTCGTGGTCTATCGACTCTTTGCTCAGGCCGAAGTCTGAGGCGAGAGGAGACGTCAGAAACGAGCAGCAGGGGAACAAGACGGAGCGAGAAGAGAGGCACCAACCTGTCAGCTTGATGTGTCCGGCCTCGTCCAGCAGGATGCTGGAGACACAGAGACGCTTTTTAAAACCAGGGTTACATAATTAACTGAATGAAAAGACACAACCAGGCCTGTAATGATGACAAACTTCACTAGACGATTAACAGTCCCAGGAAATGTCGCCATCAGGGAGGATGTCGTTGATTTGACACCATTTTCAACACATTCTCAAAGTATGATCAACTTTAATAATTAAACAAAAATAGCTAAACTATTACATTTAGAAAACATAAAACTGTATTATCAATAATATGAAATTGCTAATAATTTCTAAGGATTTAGCATTTTAACAATTTATTACAAAGTTTCTAAATTAAATAATTAAATTAATAATGTTAGCAACCTAAAACATAGCCATAAGCTTATACTTATGTCAATATACAGTATTAAAATGTGATTAATTAATTAATTACAGATCCTGCAGTTAAAATTTTAATCAAAAACTGTAAAAACTCCAACCGAACCAACGCAGCTTCTGCTTTCTGCAGAAAATTAGGTGGTAATAAATTTGTGTTTTTTTTTTAATTTCTCTAAGTAAGTTGAGTGTGTGTGTGTGTGTGTGTGTGTGTGTGTGTGAACCCACTTTTCAGGCTTCAGGTCTCTGTAGATGATGCCGAGGCCGTGAAGGTGGTCCAGCGCCAGCGCGAGCTCCGCCAGGTAGAACTTCACGTCCTCCTCGGTGAACATGACCTGCAGCAGGGAAACGGCTCAGAGGTCAGAGGTCACATCCTGGAGAAACTTCATTCTCCTCTGAGGAAACATTGAAAACCTGAAAAACCCCGAGCTGACGCAGCTCCTCGCCCAGTCAGCTCCTTCAGACTAGCCAGCAGCAATTAGCAAACAAAAAATAGGAATAAAATGGCAACAAATTTCCAATGGATGTTTATCTAAAATTATAAGACATTTGCATCTCTAAGCAACTTTCATTTGGCTGACCTGAGTGTGAAAATGTTTACAGACCCCTGGTCTAGTCAAAGTCCAGACCTTCAGAGCACCGTGCAGAACTTAATGCACTGAAGCTGAAGACTGGATCAGAATTCATTTTTTAAACACCAGCTCTACAAGCTGCTGGATCACGGGGTGTACTTAGTTTACCTGACAGCGTCTCCCTGCTGAGGGTGTACTTAGTTTTCCTGACGGCACCTGAGGGTGTACTTAGTTTTAGCCACGCCAGTGTTTACCTCCTTGGATGAGGGTGTACTTAGTTTTAGCCACGCCAGTGTTTACCTCCTTGGATGAGGGTGTACTTAGTTTCAGCCTGAGGGTGTACTTAGTTTTAGCTGTGCCGAGCGTTTATCTCCTTGGATGAGGGTGTACTTAGTTTCAGCCTGAGGGTGTACTTAGTTTTAGCTGTGCCGAGCGTTTATCTCCTTGGATGAGGGTGTACTTAGTTTTAGCCATGCCAGTGTTTACCTCCTTGGATGAGGGTGTACTTAGTTTCAGACTGAGGGTGTACTTAGTTTTAGCTGTGCCGAGCGTTTATCTCCTTGGATGAGGGTGTACTTAGTTTTAGCCATGCCAGTGTTTACCTCCTTGGATGAGGGTGTACTTAGTTTCAGCCTGAGGGTGTACTTAGTTTTCTCCGTGCCCAGCCTTTACCTCCTTGGACAGCCGGGTGAACAGGTCTCCTCCTCTCAGGAAGTCCAGGATCAGGTAAAGTTTCCCCTCCGTCTGAAACGCTGCAGGCGACACGCATCAGACCCAAACCGCTCTCCGATTGGCCGATCGGCGAGTCACGGAGCTCTCCGATTGGCCGACTCACCGTAATGCAGCTTGACGATGAAGGGGTGGTTGACCTCCACCAGGATGTCCCTCTCCATCTTGGTTCTGACCCGGTCGCGAACTGGAAAACACAGAAACCTCCAGGTTAACCCGGCAGCCAGAGGTGCAGCAGCGCCGCTTGATTGCGCTCCGGAGAGGAAGAGGAGGAGGATGAAGATGAGTCGGGATGCAGCAGCAGATGGTGTTTGGTTGGAGACCCTCCTCCTTTCTGGGTTTATTTCTCCCTCCTGCTTTTTCCGTCCGTCTCAGGAGAAAGTGTGAAGTTCCATTTTGGGAGATGACGTCCAACAATCCACAGAAGAAGAAACGCGATTTCACACAGAGACTAAAGCAGCTTCAATAAAACAGACTCACCGCGACTCTGTACGTCTGTAATCCAGATAAATACGGTTTATTTATATGGATTATAAATCCGGATTTATAATCCACCATATTATAAATATGGAATATAAGTATTCCATATTTATAAGGAATATCGTCTGTAATCCATATAAATACACAGATTACAGACAATATTTATAAAACCAAAGCTTTAACTCAAACACAGTTTAGTGCGATTTTATGTGATAGATATCAACATCTGGCTAGCGTTAGGCTAACACGTTTGTTTTGGCTCATTTACCCAGAATTCCCTGCGCTGCAGCCTACTTCCTGCTTTGGAGCGATCTTCTGTATTTCTGAGCTTAGTTTCAAAACTCAATTTCTTTTTCTTTTGAAACTAAGAAAAATTTCAACTTTCAAAATTCTGAAGTCTTCATATTTTTTCTAAAAAGCTTGTTAATCTCAAAATATCTGAGTTTTTCAAGCAAATGTTAAACTTTTTAAACTCAAATTTTAAATTTTTCTAGAACATTTCTGATTCATCTCAAAATATATCAGTTTTTTTCTTTAGAAAATTTGTGACTTTTGGAGATCAGAAATTTTTGTCTTTGTCTCTAGAAAATTTCTGAGATTAATCAAAAAATTATTAGCTTTCTAATTTGGCAACACTGCAGTTCTATGTTCTCTCACTGTGCTACAGCGCCACCGACTGGCACGGCGGACTTACTACACCATTTTCTGCAAATATGCACCGTTCTGGTTCCTGTGATCGGGCAGCAGCAGGACGGAGATTGTTGGGCTGAATCCAAACCAAGACAACAGGTTTTCAGAGTTTCCAGCAGGAAAGAGGCTCATCCAGGTGTGTTTACCTTTCAGCGTGGCTTTCTTCAGGACCTTCATGGCGTAGAGCTGACCTGCGTCCGGTCCTGTGACCTTCCTCACCAGAAACACCTGCAGACCGGAGGCGAGTTCATTCAGAAGCACGAAAACATGGAGACTCTGCCGCTGCCTGGTACCGGAACCGACTCACCTTCCCAAACGAACCCTGACCCAGAACCTTCCGGAGCTCAAACTGCCGCGGGTCGGCCTTCTCCGACCCCTCCTTCACATGGTGGGTGATGCTGATCTCTTTGATGGGGACGTCATCCTGCAGCACAAACACCATCGTCATTAGGGATGTAGCGATATTCTGCCCACAATACAATACATATTGCGATATTCAGCAAACTATACTCAATACAGTTTTGCTATTTTCTGAAAGATTTTAGAGGGACAGAGTGATTTTGGTGTCATTTTGTGACTGTTATAGAGTTGGATTGAATTAATTTAACTGGAAACTGAGTTTTCTGTGTAGTCCTGTTCCCTGTGAGTCTCTGGTTGATTGTCTCCAGGTGTGTCTCGTTCCTTGGTTACCCCGTGTGTATTTAGTCTCCCCTGTTGTCTGTGTTCCTGTTGGGTCCTTGTCTATTGCTTGTCAATTGCTGTCCACGTTTGTTCCTCTCTCCAGTAGAACTGCCAAGTCCAGGTTTGAGTTCACGCGCATGAAGTCTAGGGCTGTAGTGATACAATAATCTCACGATACGATACACGATATTCTGCTCACGATACAATATATTTTGCGATATTGAGCAAACGATAAAATTCAATACAGTTTTGTGATTTTCTGAAAGATTTTAAAGGGACAGAGTGATTTTGGTGACATTTAGTGACTGTTATAAAGTTGGATTGAATTAATTTAACTGAAAACTGATTAAAAGCTCCAACTACACAATACCTGGCTCTGATTGGACACAGACTTAAAGTGGACAGCTGGACAAAATGAATCAAAGAAGTGGAGAGAAAACATGTTTCTTTTAGTTGAAACAGTCCAAACTGTAGCTGACATGCATCTGTAAAGGCCTGATGACCTGATGCGAAGCAAGCAGTGAGTGAACAAGGTGACAGTTGGATGTTACGATACTTGCAGATGAATATAAATTTTTTTCTAGGAAAGAAAATATCGATATATATTGCAAAATCGATATTATTATACAGCCCTAGTCGTCATCATGTTGAAACTTTGAGTTTCACTAAGCAGAAAATGCAGGAAGAGTAAAAAAAAAAAAAATTCCACTCCTGGAAAATGATTAAAAATACTGTGACATATTTTCCTCTTTCTTCTCTTCCTCCCTCAGTTCTTTCTACTACGCTCATATTCAGTAAATTAGAATAAATTCACATTATGAAAACAAGAACCTTTAAGCAGTTATAGAGATTAAAATATTTTTATTGGTCTGATGTCATATTCTAATCTCAAACATCATGTTTTCATTTGGTGGAAACAGGAAATTACCATAATCTCTTCCTTGTTTTCTCCTTCCATTAAACTTTCACCAACTCCTCCACTTCTTTCCTTCATTTTTCCCTCATTTCCTCCATTTTTAGCATATTAAATATTCCTTTCTTTCCCCAACTCTATTTCCACAGCCTCCTTGGTAAAATATGTAGGTGTGAAGTAAATCCCCCAAAACCTGGAAACTGAATTAGAGTGAAATCATTTTATTGGCTGCTGCTCTTCCTGCCTGGAATAAATGATTATTTCCTTATTTTCCAGCCAAGGTCATCCTGATGTGTTTATTTTTAATCTGTTTCACTTTAAATCAGCTCAATCTACACAATAATCAAGTTTATTTTCACTTAAAATATGAATTTGTTCAACCAGCAGAAAAACTATTTCCCCTCCGGACCAGAACTTTTACAATTAAACTTATTTTACACGGTTCTTCTCCATTCCGAGGTTAAAATTTGGAGTAAACAAAAGGAGGATCCTGTTGTTCCAGTTCAGGTTGATGGATTCCATCGATGCCTTTATGCGTTTCCTCGTTCTGCCTGCTAAGTGTTTCACATTAAAGTTAATGTGCAACAATCCGATTGTAAACAACATCAGCCGGATGCACCGATTTCAACATTTACACCAAAACCAATATATTTACTGATTTTATACATCAGTATAAATGTCGGATCAACCTGATTGCATGATAAATTTAAATAAATTTTGTTTTGACATCATGATCTATTTAATTTACTGTTTAGGTTTTATACAGCTTTTTATTAAATTTTTATTTCTTGCTTTTGGTTGCTGTGTTTTATTTTCTTCACAAAATTAAAGTTAATTGATTACTAAAGTAGTCAATTATTCAATAGTCAATTAATCAACATGAATCTTTTTGGTCTTATTTAAAATATAACATTTTGACACCATAAATATGACAACACAATGCAGTTCGTGTTGTTTCTCTACCTCAGTTAAATTACCCACAATCCATTACTGCATCACTATCACATGACCGAACAAAAACAGCAACAAGATGGAAATAAACATTGATTAATAAATATCGGCCCGGTTTCACCTCGCCTGGTTCCGATGTGTTGAAATCTGCATGCAACATTTAAACAACAAGGTCACAGCAGGTTGTAACCGATCAATAAAAGGTGACTGAGCAGCTGATCAATTTCTAAACTCGTTTTTCCCAGCCAGGTTTCATCCAGAGCTGCAGAAACATCCAGGAGCCATCAGATGTTTAATCTGAGTCACAGGTTTCACGCCTGTTCGTCATCCACGCAGCAGGAAATCCCGGTTGTCACGGAGACGCCCTGAAACCTGCTGCATTCCAGAAACACTGAACAACCTCCTGCTGCGGATCCTGAACTCACCAACCAAACAGGTAAATAAACCCGGCATCCCCTTCCTCTACATACCTGCAGCTCCCAGGTGGGCGGCCTGCCGGCTGCCGGCTGCCCCAGAGGATTCTGGGTCCTGTAGTCCCGAAAACGGCTCAGCTTCCACAGAATCGCCAACATGCTCCGAGCATCGACTGCGAGACGGCAGGACAGAGCCGGCGCTGCCTCTCTCTCTCCCTGAGACAACGCCTCCCTTTCTCTCCTCCCTCTCTCCTCCCTCTCTCTGCTCTCTCCGTCTCACTTCTTCTATCTTTACTTGAACTGTTCTCACCTCTCCTTTCCTGTTTGCACCTCTCCGTCTCTTCGTTAGCGGTTTTTGCTCCCCAACGGGAAGCTGTGCAGCAGAAATCTCCAGTTTCTCTGGTTAGATTGAAACTCAAATCCACTGTTAAAAGTGATCAATTATGCTTCCTTGAACAGGTCAGGATGCGTCTATGGCCTATACAAATCATGTCCAATAGTGAGACTTTAGTCTATTTTCAAAATGAGCTCTGTCACTTTAAATCCAAAAAAGCTGCTTTTAGCCACGCCCCCCCCCCCCAACTCAACTCCATGAGAAAATGGCTGCAAACAGATGCGCAATTACACAACCATACATCTTTGAAAAGCAGAAGTGGAGCCTCCTGCACAACCAACAGAAAAGCAGCCAGTGGTTTCTGGATGGAACTCTTGTCTTTTCCAGCAGCCATTGTACAGACCACACAGCGGAAAAACAAACTGACCAAACATGCTGGAGTTCTGCTGGGGTTGCTTGGTAACAGGCAGGACTCTGCTGGGGTTGCTAGGTAACAGGCAGGACTCTGCTGGGGTTGCTAGGTTACGGTCTGTGACTCAACAATCATGAGGTTTTTGAAATGGCTCAGTTTCCAGACACCAAAAAGAAAACCAAAATAGAGGAACAAAACATGTAAAATGTGAAATTTGCATAGTAGTTGCCCTCTGAAGAGCTTCAAATAGATCAACTATTCTGACAATCGGATAAAAGAAATTAGCATATTGTGGAGATTTTTCATTTAACCAATTAAGCTTATTTTATACATTGAAAAATACACATAAAAGATTTAATTCCTTTTTAAACAAGACATTGTATTGCCTAAATTATGTCAAAACAGCATTCCTTTTGGTGAACTATTGTATTGTAACATTTGTAGCATCTGCAGCTAAAAATATTTCTAACATGTCAAAACCTTCTGCTTGGCTGAACATCAACAGTCAAGCAGAAAATATCAAATATATTGCTAATATCAATATCAACAATATTTTTGGATTAACTGATTAAAAAAAGAAATTGAACCAGGTGAAGCTAAAACTGCAGTTTGAGGATTTCTGGGTTGAACAGATTTACAGGAAAAAGGTTTTATTTTATTTATCTTAAATGGAAAATGTTTCTATTTTCTGTACATTTCTGTCTTAATTACTGCTCTGAATGTGTTGTTCTTTCAGCACTTGGCAGTCTTTTAATCTGAAAAGCCAACGATTAATCGGTTACTAAATCAGTTAATGATTATTTCAATATTCAATTAATCACGGTTAATCATTTAGGTCCTAATCTAAACTGATACCTTTTCATGTTATTCTCCATTATATTTGATGACACATTTCCATCCAAAATCATGACATCACAGACAAAAGCAGCTCCAGTTTCCATAAAAAGATCATGCAGCTAAACATGTAATTAGCTTGAAAAGCATCCCAGCTCCGACTGAACCGACGGTGAACCTGGACGCCACAGCAGCTGATAAAAACAGACTCTGGACGTTCGTCTGCGCTTGGAGGGCTGACAGGTTTCTGAATGTTGACATTTGAAATCATGGCTTTGTGAGCGTGTGTGTGTGTGTGTGTGTGTGTGTGTGTGTGTGTGTGTGAGTCAGATCGCAGATGGAGGATCAGAGCCGAAGTGACAGGATGCTCATGTAGCACCTCCTGATTATAGGAATAAAAACTGAAAGTCCTGCACCTGTTTCTGCAGAAACAGCACAAAACGGCGAACTCAGGTACGGCTCACCTACGTCCGTCCACACGGGAATCTAACCTGCACATTTATGGTGCTAAATGATAAAAATTAAGCAATCAGAACTGAAAACAGGCACAGAAGCAGTTAATTTTCTCCACTGTTTCCAGCTCCTCTGCTGACTGGTGGATCCTGAGTCACAGTTATGGAATAAAAAAGGTAAAAAAGTTTTTTGTTGGTTAAACAACTAGAAAAGTTTCCCTTCAGTGAATGAATCATGAGGCGTTAATAAAAGCCTGGTAACGTCAAATCTCTCATAAATCCGCAGGAAATCAGTGAGATAAAGCAGAACTGGGACAGAAAATAAAACACCCCGGCCAAACAGGCAAATAACTGAAAGCCCTGATTTAACCAGGCAAGATAAACAATAAGCTAAATAACACAAAGATATAACATTAACCAAGAAAAGAAAAATGAACCTAGATATAAAAGATACAAGATAAGCAAAAATAAGGCAAGTTAAGCTAAAAGATTAGCCAAGCAGAGATACTAAATTAGATAATATGATGTAAAAATATTAACTCCAACATAAAAAGACGCAAAAAGATAAAATAAACTACAAAAGTAACAGAATATAAAAATATACAGCAAATTAAACACAAGACAAACCAAGATTACCAAAACTAAAGTAAGATAAACAAAGACAAATTATCCAAGACACAAAAAGATATAAGACAAAAAACTAAAGTAAAATAGGCTAAATTAAGAAATATTAATAAGATTTTACAGCCAAATCTTAAAACAAGATAAACATAGATAATCTTAGGGTAGCTAAAAAGCTCAGATTAACTAAACTAAGCACAGTTAAGCTAAAAAATCAACTAAAATAAGACAAGGGTTGCTTAATATAACATAAACAAAGACTGTTGGAGCTAAAATAAACAAACCAGGTAAGATAGGATTAGCAAACTAGGATAAATTAAGCCTAAACAAAGTAAAATGAGTTAAAACAGCTCAGGATAATCAAACTACAATATTTTTAATCCATTCTTGGTTCATAAACCTGTAAAGAAATGACGCCTGGTGTTTTTGTGACTAACTCATAGAAACAAACATCCTGAAAACCCAAGCGGACCAACCCTCGAGTTTACGAGCCGTTTAATGCCTGAATGATTCATATGTGAGAAAGACGTTTCTTCAGAACCAAAACAGAAACATTCCTCTGAACGCTGCCCAGACCTGCACTGAAAACCAGAGAAAAAGCTGCAGAAGCCCAAGAAAAACTCAAATCAAAGCCACAGAAACTTGGAGAACTGCTGATGAATAACAAAATGAAGGAAATCTGACAGTTTGGAAGAAACTTTTGTTTGAATTTCAGTCAGAAAATTCAACTAAACGACTAAATTCCATTGAGCTTTGTTACCAACCTAAAAATCCAACATGGTTTTAAATATATTAAAATTTTCCACATCTGACAGTTTTTATCTTCTGCTCAAAGTCCATGTTTCCTTTTATCTGTGGCTCAGGTGATAATTTGACAGGTTGGCCTCAGTAACAGGCTTCACATCTTTGAGACAATATAATTATAATTAAAAGGCCATGTGAGCAAATTCAATCAACTGAGCAAACCTCCCAGTGGAAACATTACACAGCAGTAATATTAAATCAACCCTGAGCAAATAGAGATAACAACGTTTCTGAAACAAACCCGGAAAAAAATTACAATAAATGCTATTTAAAACGTAAAGAATACAACAAAAACTAGAAAGAGCTGCTACGTTCTGTCGGATAAGAAGGAAATACCTGTTTCCAGATTATTAATTTATTCACCGTGTTTGCAGTCAAATTATTCACCTTTTATTACAGGTGGAGGTTTATTCTGCACACATGAAGCCAAACAACAGAAATAATCTGACTTTCCAACAGAATATTAGTGAAGATAAATCTGTTTGACAGGAACTGAGTTGATAAAATTAATTAGATTAAACATCTTTATCTGTGTCGTTTTCCTCTGGGAAGCTCATTGAGTCAATAATTCCTGAATAAAGTTTAAAAACAGATTATTTCACTTATAACCGGGAGAAATTGTTTTTAATTTGCCAATGGAATGAGAAATTCTTCATCAATATTAAGGAATGGACTTGAAACAAGCTCTTATACGTCTTGCTGAAAAGTTACATGTGAGTTAGTTTTGTCTGATACTGAGATATTTGCAGTAAAAGCTGAAACCATTCCACCGTTTTCTGAGAACCGTATGAAAACAAACATCTGTTGGCATTAAATCTCAGGATTACTCACAGCCTCACTCAGGGATTCTGGACCACAACACTCTAAAGCTCTCAGCTTCTCCAGCCCGGGTTTCTCCCAGCAGCCGGCGCCGCCATCCGACCCGGAGGAGAGCAGGAGCCGCCGGAGGGACTTCAGGCGGCGCCTCAGCGCCCGGACCAGGCCGGTGGCGGCGGCGGCGGCGGCGGAGCAGCCGGTCATGGTGCGTCAGCGCGGCGGGATCCCCCTCTGAGCAGAGCGAGGTCCCTGCCTGTGCTCAGGACTGCAGCTGTAACCTTCCACCCAGAGTCTCCAGCAGATGTCCTGGAGATCCCCGCCGCCGCTGACCAATCACCAAACACCACGAGGAGCACAACTCCCACTGCAAATTCCCCATCCGCACCGCAAAAACCCCGACATGGGAAGGTGGCTGTCTGCTGTCTGTGCTTAGAAGGAAGTTTCTATCTCTTATTTACAAATAAACACAGTAAAAATGCCAGTGTTGAATTAACACCCAATAGTGTCTCTATGTGTCCAAGTCAGCTGGTGTTAAATTCAACAACACAGAGTGTCACATTAGCATTTACAACAGTGTTAGTGTTATAATATATTAAAAGTAACACCAGTGTAGTGTTGATCACTAAACACAACGTGGTGTTAAAAACATAAATAATTGACCCACAAGGTGTCAATATCAATCAAATCCAGTGGAAAATATTCAAATCAATACACAGAAATGGAAAGTTCAACTTTTCTTAAACCCATTTCAGTATATAGACCAATGTTAATTTAACAAAAAAAAGGGTGTCAATCTTTTAACACTTTCAAAAGTGTTACTTTAACACCAGCTGACTTGGACACACATAGACACTTTTGGGTGTTAATTCAACACTGGCATTTTTACTGTGGATAAACAAGTCAACTTAACTATGAAGCTTCTTTTAATTCACAGATTAAAATACTAGAATGAACAAAATAGTCGAGTTACTAAAAAGAATCAAGATAAACGCAGTAAGGAGAAAAACAGCTGGTTTGTTTACACCTGATTGTCACATAAAACTGATTTGATTGGAGACCAAAACTCCATCATCTGCTCCACCTCCAGCTGCTCTGAGTCAAACCAGCCTGTTCCCCTCCTGGCCTGTGGAGGCACTGCACCAAGAACCACTGAAGGAAACGACACAGAAACCTCTGAAGACACTGAGAGCAACTTCCTTCTTCACCAGATAGAAACTAAAACATTGACTAACGACGGAAAGATATTTCTAAAGCTAGCAATAGGCTAGTGCGTTAGTTTTGGTTGAATTTACCCAGAATGCCCTGCACTGCAGTCCACTTCCTGCTTCTGGAGCGATCTCTGGTCCACTTGGCATTCACATGTGAATTCAGACCAAACCAGAGTTCACTTCAACCAAACCCAGACAGACGTTTGTAGGCAGATCACTTCCCCAAACGAACCGGGCTTTGACTAGGCAAACTGACTGGAGCTCCTTCAGGCTGCATTCATTCATCCTGAGCAGAATTTTCACATTAATCTGAGGCTTTTACAATTTATTTTTACTCATTATTTCAGTAAAAATAAATCCATCTTGACAATATTTTCTAAAAACAAGAATTCTGAGCCTGTATTTGGATCTATGGCTCAGTTTTTCCGCTCCGCACTGGTTCAAAACCACAAACTAACCCAAGTCTTCTAGTTTTCAACAACAGTAATTCTGGCTGATTATTCAGGCGTTCCAGTTGGTAAAATAGTAAAGTTCATTTAAACGGGTATGGGATCATTTTCCTGTCTTTTTTAAACATCTGATTCTTGAGTTAAGGTGAAACTGAAGAACCTGACAGAATTCCTGTCATGATAATTTACTGGACCATTAATTATTAAATGATGACATTGTTGTTTTGACACCATTAATGTAATTTACTGATGATGACATAATGATGCAAGTTGGACTTAACACTGGAACATCTTTTAAATATGTAGGGGGGGAAAATGACCAAAAATGATAAACAAAATGGCTAAAAACAGAATCTATCAAATATTTATTAACATCCATCTTCAAAACTTTGTATTTTTGAAAATCAAGTGAACAAATTTCATGTTCTATTAAATATTATTCAGCTGTTAATGAAAGGAAACATCTGGTGGGAAAAGAGGTGAAAGATTCACTAAAGGGGAAAATATGAAACATTAAATCTCATGTTAGGATCTTATATAAAGATGTAAAAATGTACAAATAAAATGTTTCACTGCTGTCAAAACTCATTAATTATTCAGCCAAACTCCTAAAATATAAACAAAAACTGGAGATACTTTTGGTTTTTTATCAAGACAACCAGATAATTTTAATAAAATCTAGTTTTTCAGATGCACACTTGATAAAATATTTAATAAATGTTAAATATAAATATTAAAGATAAAATATTTAATAAATATTAAGTATTTTATTTTTCCAGGTCCGGTGAAGCAGATTAATAAATCCAGCTGACGTAGCAAACACTGACGCAAACCCAGAAACTCAAACATGTTTAAAACTCCCAGCTGATCTTCTGCAGCAGCAACACAATGCAGCCGCCACCGCTGCGACCTTTGACCCCGCAGGCAGGAAATCCTCCACCTGCCGCCGTCCGTCTCTCCCAAACACAATGTACACAATGCTGCTGACATTTCTTGGATTACCTCCACCTGTTGTCGCCTCGGCTCCCTGTGAACTGGTTTCCACTGGAACCAGTGGGACTCAGACCGCGGACTGGGAGGGAAACTGGGAATGTAAACACCTGCTGGGTCTCTAAAACCTGTTACGTAACCAACCAGTTAAATAACGCCGGAGCGCCGACTTCCTGTTTCTTTGTTTCCTCCGGTTGTATAATATCTGTAATAACATCTGATATTCATCATTTATTGTAAAAATTCTGTTTATAAAACTGTCAGGATTTACATCCTTTATAAATTAAGATTAAACCAAAGATTAAAGCAGCTTTGTGTCATTTTATTCAAAATTAAACAAATAAATACCATTATTATTCATACAAAAATAAATATTCAATCAAATAAATAAATGTCCAAATGGAAAAATAAAACTTATTGTGGGGCTTATTTTGTAATAACTTTTGTAAAATATTTTATTTTCCAGTTCTTGGGTGCCCCACCCCTTTCTGATGTCTCCCTGGGCAAACGCCCATATCAAAAGCTGCCATTGTACTCACTCAAAAAGGTTTTACTGTCTAACGTCATTTTTCCTATTTTACCTTATATTTTCTATTTTACTGATGAGCAATGCCAAACAGCTACTTTAAAAAAGGAGAGCTGAAACAATTAATCGAATTAATCATCATTGATCAATTATTAAATAATCGTCAACTACTTTAGTAATCGATTAATTGTTAACAAGAGTATAAAGGACATTTGCTGAAGAAAACACATTCAGGGCAGTAATTAAGCAAAACTATACAAAATACATTTTGCATTTAAGATAAAAAATCTTTCTGTAAAAACATTTTAGTCAAAACTGCAATATTTGCAATATTGCTTATGAGGTTGATTGAAAAATCTGAATATGCCATTTTTTTAATCTGATTAATCGTCACAATAATTGATTGATTAGACTTTTGAAAAAATAATAAATAGTTATTAGCCTCACTTATCACTTTGCAAATAGTAGCAGAGAATATTACGATAAAACGTTAAGTCTATATCGCCGAGCCGTATCGGAATCACAGATATCGGAACCACAGATATCGGTATCGGACGTGAAAAAGGTTTTTCTCTAATCGGGGGCCTCAAATAAAAAAATGAAAACATAAAATAAATGAACGTAGAATCAGGAGAAGTTTGAACTTTATTCACCTGGCAGGACAAGAGGACAGGAAGCCGACACCACATTCACATCCTTATTAACTCCGGTAATAAAAATAGACGCGGCCGCGACTCGAGCAATAATCCCAAACACACCGACGACGAAGAGGACGAAGAGGATGATGTTTATACTCTGTTTACGCTGCTGAAGCTTCGACTCCAAAAGCTTTTTTCCACTGTTGTTCACAGTTTGACTATCAACAGGTCAAAGCATCACCCAAACGTCGATGTGAGTGTGTGTGTGTGTGTGTGTGTGTGTGTGTGTGTGTGTGTTGTGCAGCCTCTCCATGGCAGCAGCGATCATGGATTCCATTCCAGACAATCTGCGCCCTCTAAGCCCGTTACGCAATCAAATTAACGGGCCGGATGGTCACCGCACTGACAGACACACAAACGCTCACACACACACACACACACACACACACACACACACACACACACACACACACACACACACACACACAGCGGTGAGTCAAAGCAGGGGAACACTGAGCTTAATAAAATCATCCGCTGCTAAATGAGAGCTAAATATCTGAGCTGCTAGTTGGGAACAAAGAAGAAGAAGAGCGCCACCTACAGGAGCAGGTTTCCAAATTTTTCTATTTAAATACACAAACAAAACAAATACAATAAACTTTACTCAAGATTTAAACTAATTGTACTTCATCTTCCTGGCACTACACTGCAAAAATAACAAAAAATTTACAAAGCACTTTCCATTTAGTTTCTACTGCAAATAATTCAATACGTTTAAAATAAAAACAAAACTAACTTACAAGCAACTTTTCTGTGGAAAGCTTATAAAAGCTTTAAAGAAGCTAAATTCATTTGCTGAACACTGTAAAAACAGAAATGTTACCAAATCATTTTTTGTCTTGGTTTTAGTCCAAATATCTCAGAACGCAAAACAAGATAAAACCGATTTATACATTACATTTCGGTAAGATATGGAAGTCTCTTGTAATTAATATTTAAGAAAAATTATTTGTTCCACTGGCAGATTATTTCCTTTAAAACATAAAAAATGTTTTACTGTAATTTAAATAATCTGCCAGTAGTTTTTAGAATCAGCATTAAGGAATTATTGACTTGAAATAAGCTCCTATATCTTGCTGAAAGGTTACTTGTAAGTTAGTTTTATGTTATTTTAAGTAAACTCAGATATTTGCACTAGAAACTAGACAAAAACACTTGGTAAGATTTTGTGTTTTTGCAGTGTTCATCTAAACATTTTAGATTTTTTTTTAAAGTTTTCTGTAAAATCTTTGGCTAAAACATCTTTGTAACTACAAAAAACATTTCCATTATTGTTCAGTTGCAGTTCAGCTAACGATTACTTCCGTAATCGATTATTCTATCAATTATTTTCACATTTAATCTGATAAAAAATGGTCACATTCTACAGATTATAAATATTTATATCACAAATACAAATATTTTTGTCTGCTTTTTTGAAAAAACTGCATACGTGATAAGTGACGAGTTTGTTTTTACAGTAGATTCTGTTTTCTCATCACAAACTACAGAAAAGGATCTGCAGGATTTCTAAACTTTTATATCTATATTGTCCATTATTACTATATTAGCTGAAAATTATATCGCAATAAATTCAGTGACAATTTATTTTCCAGGAAATAAAAGAAGAAAAGATTAGCCTCTGGTCCAAACTTAAACATTAAAGGAGCGAAAAGAAAATAAACGGATTCACAGCTAATAAAGGTCTGAAAGTTAAATGTTTTCAGCACCAACAGACAAACAAACAAACTACCGACGGTGTTCAGATAAACTCCCACACTTTCACTTTAACTCAAGTTTCCACCGAGTCGGAGAAAAACAACGTAAGAGAAAAATTTCTTCTTCTTTTAAAAGAGACGGAGGAAAATGGAAGAGGTGGGAGGACGAGCGAGACAGAGAGAGAGAGAGAGAGGGAGAGAGAGAGAGGGGTATGAGGGCGAGCGAGGAGAGAGAGAGAGGGATATGAGGGCGAGCGAGGGATCATTAAGAATGGATGAGGAGGAGCGATGAAGATCTTCATCATTTATTCAAGAGGAAAAGATCCTGAATCAGAGCCGAGAGGTTCTGATGGAACCGACCCGCTGGGGACAAACTACCAGAGCTGGAGAGACAAACTACAAGAGGTAAAGGGACAAACTACCAGAGCTGGAGAGACAAAATACAAGAGATAAAGGGACAAACTACCAGAGCTGGAGAGACAAACTACAAGAGATAAAGGGACAAACTACCAGAGCTGGTGAGACAAACTACAAGAGATAAAGGGACAAACTACCAGAGCTGGAGAGACAAAATACAAGAGATAAAGGGACAAACTACCAGAGCTGGAGAGACAAACTACAAGAGATAAAGGGACAAACTACCAGAGCTGGAGAGACAAACTACAAGAGATAAAGGGACAAACTACCAGAGCTGGAGAGACAAACTACAAGATGTAAAGGGACAAACTACCAGAGCTGGAGAGACAAACTACAAGAGATAAAGGGACAAACTACCAGAGCTGGAGAGACAAACTACAAGATGTAAAGGGACAAACTACCAGAGCTGGAGAGACAAACTACAAGAGTAAAGGGACAACTACAGACTGGAGAGACAAACTACAAGAGATAAAGGGACAAACTACCAGACCTGGAGAGACAAATACAAGGAGATAAAGGGACAAGACTACCAGAGCCTGGAGAGACAAACACAAGAGAAGGACAAACTACCAGAGCTGGAGAGACAAACTACAAGAGATAAAGGGACAAACTACCAGAGCTGGAGAGACAAACTACAAGAGATAAAGGGACAAACTACCAGAGCTGGAGAGACAAACTACAAGAGATAAAGGGACAAACTACCAGAGCTGGAGAGACAAACTACAAGAGATAAAGGGACAAACTACCAGAGCTGGAGAGACAAACTACAAGAGATAAAGGGACAAACTACCAGAGCTGGAGAGACAAACTACAAGAGATAAAGGGACAAACTACCAGAGCTGGAGAGACAAAACTACAAGAGATAAAGGGACAAACTACCAGACTGGAGAGACAAAACCAATAAATACAAGAGATAAGGGAAAACTACCAGAGCTGGAGAGACAAATACAAGAGATAAAGGGACAAACTACCAGAGCTGGAGAGACAAACTACAGAGATAAAGGACAAACTACAGAGCTGACAACAAAGAGATAGACAATAAAGGAGACAAAACATAAAAAACCAGAGCTGGAGAGACAAACTACAAGAGATAAAGGGACAAACTACCAGACCTGGAGAGACAAACTACAAGAGATAAAGGGACAAACTACCAGACCTGGAGACAAACTCAAGAGTAAAGGGACAAACTACCAGAGCTGGAGAGACAAACTACAAGAGATAAAGGGACAAACTACCATGAGCTAGAGTAGACAAACTACAAGAGAAAAAGGGACAAACTACCAGAGCTGGAGAGACAAACTACAAGAGATAAAGGGACAAACTACCAGAGCTGGAGAGACAAACTACAAGAGATAAAGGGACAAACTACCAGAGCTGGAGAGACAAACTACAAGAGATAAAGGGACAAACTACCAGAGCTGGAGAGACAAACTACAAGAGATAAAGGGACAAACTACCAGAGCTGGAGAGACAAACTACAAGAGATAAAGGGACAAACTACCAGAGCTGGAGAGACAAACAACAAGAGATAAAGGGACAAACTACCAGAGCTGGAGAGACAAACTACAAGAGATAAAGGGACAAACTACCAGAGCTGGAGAGACAAACTACAAGAGATAAAGGGACAAACTACCAGAGCTGGAGAGAGAAACTACAAGAGATAAAGGGACAAACTACCAGAGCTGGAGAGACAAACTACAAGAGATAAAGGGACAAACTACCAGAGCTGGAGAGACAAACTACAAGAGATAAAGAGACAAACTACCAGACCTGGAGAGACAAACAACCAAAGCTGGAGAGATAAACTACCACAGCTGGAGAGACAAACTACCAGAGATAAAGAGACAAACTACCAGAGCTGGAGAGACAAACTACAAGAGATAAAGGAACAAACTACCAGAGCTGGAGAGACAAACTACAAGAGATAAAGGGACAAACTACCAGAGCTGGAGAGACAAACTACAAGAGATAAAGAGACAAACTACCAGACCTGGAGAGACAAACAACCAAAGCTGGAGAAATAAACTACCAGAGCTGGAGAGACAAACTACAAGAGATAAAGAGACAAACTACCAGACCTGGAGAGACAAACAACCAAAGCTGGAGAGATAAACTACCACAGCTGGAGAGACAAACTACCAGAGATAAAGAGACAAACTACCAGAGCTGGAGAGACAAACTACAAGAGATAAAGGAACAAACTACCAGAGCTGGAGAGACAAACTACAAGAGATAAAGGGACAAACTACCAGAGCTGGAGAGACAAACTACAAGAGATAAAGAGACAAACTACCAGAGGAAAGAAACAGGACAGACTAAAAAACATGACAAACTACCAGAACTGAATGTTTCAATTTCCATCCTTTGTGAAAAACATTTCCTGTTTTAGTTTCAGTTTTGAGTCACTAACGAGCCAAACTAACGAGTCGCTAACGAGCCGCAGCAACAGGAAGGACGTCCAGATTCTCGTTAAATATTCAGGCTGCCATGATGAAAAGCCTCCTCGATGTTCTAGCTTCTCTGATCGTCTGAAGGTTCATTTTTTATCTTTTTATACCCAAAAATATCAGTAAAACCAGGAAGAGTCACTTCAGGAGTGACTTACAGAGAAGTCCATGTTTTAAATAAAAACTTAACGTTGTAGTTTGTTGATAAATTAATAAATTAACATAAAACACAAGAAAAATATTTTTTTTTGCTGATAAATGAACATAAAACACAAGAAAAATCATTTTTTAAAGTCGTCCCTCCAAGCAGCCAGATTTACTCCGTAATTTAGCACCAAGAGGTTTTCATGTTTTTCTTTGGCACTTTGCTCTCATTTTCTGTTCCTGACAACATGAAGCATCATTTGTCTAACAGCCTGGGACAAATTAAGAGTAAAATAAACTCAGACATTAGAAAACGATCAAATATAAATAAAGAATAAAGAAAATGTAGCTATAAAGGCAGATTACAAGAATGTTTCACTTCTTGGGAATAAAATATGCTAAAATGGGAGATTATCCCAGATTTTGATCCGGAGTCAGGAGCTGACAGGAGTCATCCTGCGGGACTCGGATCAAACGAGGCTCAGGTGTCGGAGCAAAGCTGTCGGCATCACGCCTCACTTCCTGCCCAGGAACCGGGTCAGAACCGGCCCGGTGTTACATGTTCAGATTCAGGGACTGCTTCAGGAACTCAGACATTCTCAGAACATTCCCTACTAAAACTTACCAAACACACTTGTTTAAATAAAACATGACATGCTTAGAGTAACAGATTTAAAAAATCACAACATCTGATTATTTTAGTTCACATCTGTTTTGGCCCACATGTCAAAAAGTTAGGACACCCCAGTTCTGAACACGTTTCCTCCATTCAGAAATCCAAGAATCAGATTCCTTCCTGTTTCTGTTTGGACCCAAACGAGCCTTTGTCCTGCAGAGACAAACGGTGACAGAATCGTCCCATAATAAATCCCTTGAAAGTCCAAATTCCCCAGAAAAGTCCCTTTGTTTCTGTTTAAAGGGGGAAATGTGAATGCAGAGACTGAAATGTTTTCTGCAGCAGCAACACGGTGACAGAAAAGCAACATTAAAGCAGCACAAAGCCTTTTTCAGCCAGTCATCAACATCAGCAGGCCGGAGTGGAAAACAAGGTATTAAACATAACATCATCTTTAACGCAGCAAAATAATGAATTACAGTCAGATTTTTACAGATTACGTCCACAAACAAAAACGAAGAGTTTTATAGAAAAAACTTAAATTTTGAGATAAATCTCAGAAATTTTCTACAAAAAGCTTTTACATTTCTGAGTTAGAAATGCCAAAATTTTGCTGGAAAAAATTCTGAAATTTTGAGAAATTTTTTAAAACATAAAGGAACATACATTTTAAGATTAGTATCAGAAACAGGAAAATTTAAACATTTTTAAAATTACTTGGGGAAAAAAAATTTAATTTGAGATTGATCACATTATTTTCTACATTGATTAATCTCTAAATTTCCAAATTTTCTAAATAATTTGTCTTTCAGACCCAGTTTTTGTCTAGCTAATTTTCAAACTCAGAAATTTACAAAGTTTTGGAAAATAAATTCTGACATTTTTGGCGTAAATTTACTGCTAATTTTTTCATATCTACAATAGGCCTGACTTACTGTCGTAAATTTTACAGCAAACAGAGAAACAACAAAAAAATGCAAATAAAATTCATCCGACATCCTGAAGCTTCAGCTGAACGTTGCAAAGTTAAAGCAGGATAAAGATTTTATCCAGCTGCCCAACCAGAACCAGACCAGAACAGAGGGAACCGGATCAGAGCGGAAAGAACCGGATCAGAGCGGAGGGAACCGGATCAGAGCGGAGGGAACCGGATCAGAGCGGAAAGAACCGGATCAGAGCGGAAAGAACCGGATCAGAGCGGAGGAACCGGATCAGAGCGGAGGGAACGGATCAGAGCGAGGGAACTGGATCACAACGGAGGGAAACTGGATCAGAGCGGAAAGAACCGGATCAGAGCGGAAAGAACCGGATCAGAGCGGAGGGAACCGGATCAGAGCGGAGGGAACTGGATCACACGGAGGGAACTGGATCAGAGCGGAAAGAACCGGATCAGAGCGGAAAGAACCGGATCAGAGCGGAGGGAACTGGATCAGAGCGAAGGGAACCGGATCAGAGCGGAAAGAACCGGATCAGAGTGGAGGGAACTGGATCAGAGCGAAGGAACCGGATCAGAGCGGAAAGAACCGGATCAGAGTGGAGGGAACTGGATCAGAGCGGGAAAGAACTGGATCAGAGCGGAGGGAACCGGATCAGAGCGGAAAAACCGGATCAGAGCGGAAAGAACCGGATCAGAGCGGAGGGAACCGAGCGGAGGAAACGGATCAGAGCGGAGGGAACCGGAGCGGAGGGAACCGGATCAGAGCGGAAGGAACCGGATCAGAGCGGAAATAACCGGATCAGAGCGGAGGGAACCGGATCAGAGCGGAAAGAACCGGATCAGAGTGGAGGGAACCGGATCAGAGCGGAAAGAACTGGATCAGAGCGGAGGGAACCGGATCAGAGCGGAAATAACGGATCAGAGCGGAAAGAACCGGATCAGAGCGGAGGGAACCGGAGCGGAGGGAACCGGATCAGAGCGGAAAGAACCGGATCAGAGCGAAGGGAACCGTAGCGGAGGGAACCGGATCAGAGCGGAAGGAAACCGGATCAGAGCGGAAGGAACTGGATCAGAGTGGAAAGAACCGGATCAGAGCGGAGGGAACCGGAGCGGAGGGAACCGGATCAGAGCGGAAAGAACCGGATCAGAGCAGAAGGAACCGGATCAGAGATCTGAACCGGACGCGGCAGGTGAACTCTACCTGGTACTGCCTGTTCCTGACGTAAAACAAAAGCGTCTTCATGGCGCCGGTCCGCTGCAGCCGCCGCACTCACACTGATTAAAGCTTCAACGCAGACACTTTAAATCCGTCCAGCTGGTCGCCACGGCAATAAGAGCGCGTCCTGTGATTGTCTCCCTGCTCAACATCTGGGCAGGAAGGGACACATCTGGTCCCGCCCACAAGGCGAACAGAACCCAACACGGCCAAACGTCCAGCGGCAGGAAGAACACGAGTGTCGGGCCGTTCTGAGCAGAGAGACGGCGGCTTGGGAGGAAATCCAGGAAATGAACCATGAAAGTCAGAAAGTCAGAGGAAGACGACAGGAGGACGGCGGGTCTGAAGGACGAACAGCTCAGGATTTAGTTATTTCACTCGGTTTAGCAAGTTTTATTTCTTAAAACTTCTACAGAAATAGATAAACTATGTTTTAATTCCTGTCAATGGCAAGAGAACAAAGTGGAAAACAGAAGAAATTGTTTATTATATTTTCATTTTGTTAAATCAAACAGAATATTTTCTATAGATGTTTTCTAGAACTAAGTCTGCAGACACACTCATAAGAGAAAATCTAATAATTTGTATTTACTTAGCAAGTTATTGTGATACAAGAGTGAAACAGTTTTAACTCCTCAGTTATTCCACATCTCAGTCCATCTAACTGAAGGATAAATGTGTTTAATATTCATCCTGATCATCCTGGTGTTTTTGATAAATTATTCTCTCTTAATTCATAGGTTAATTTCTTCAAAAGGTTAAAGACAAAAGTCTAAAAATGAACAAAAATAGCTGCTCCAATTTGAACTAAAACATTAATAAAATAAGTTTAATTCAAGAAATGTTTAATTCAAGAAAAGTTTAATTCAGATGCTTTTTCTGTCATTTGATCTTATAAATAATCACATTATTTAATAAAAAGTTAAAGAATGAACCATAAGAGATTTATTTTTTTATTTTTACCCGTTTTACAGCCTCTGATCTTCAATCAAAAAGTAAACAATGCAATTTCTACTAATTTTTACTAAAGTGAAAATAAATGTAATATTTGCCATTTAAGTAGTTAATTTGAGTCAAAACATGTAAAAAGTAAACATTTTGTAAATCAACTTGAATTTAGAAGCATGTTTTAAGAAAACCTTCATGTTTTATTTACATCCACTGCAGTTGCTAGCCTGCACGCCGCTGCTTTACAGCCAGGAAACAAACTTAAAAATTTAATAGTTTTTTATGGAAATAATTTAGAAAAAAATTTAAATATTTTCACTTAAAATATAACAGATTATGTGTGGGAAAAGTGCAAAAGTTTCAGTTAAAGTCTTTTTCTTTTTGTTTGAACATTTAATTCACATTTTCTTAATTATTGTGCAGAATTCCTGATTTATGTCTCTCGTATCTTAAATGCTTTTCAAGCAGCCAGACCAGACTTTGGCTGATTTTCTTCATCTTTTCTATGCAAAACTGAATCAAAATACCAAGAAAAAAACTTCACATCTTTTAAAAACATTTTTAAAAGATCTGCTAAAATATATACGATAAATATTTTTAGAATATTTATACAAGAAGTTCTGATTATGTAACAAAAACAATCTAAAAAAGAAAAAAACAACTTCCTCTTGACCTTTGGGGTAAAAAACCTTCAGGCTTTGATTTGAAGGACTCAGAGTTTTCATCAGTAATCAGAGTTTCATTAACTGCATCCCAACAACAGGATGTTGGTTTTAGATCTAATCAGAAAACGTCTTTCCTAAAAACAATAAATAAAAATAAATCAGCGTTCGCCGACTGATTTCTAAATTAAATAAAAATATAATTCCTTCTTCAAACTCTGGAGCTTTAAGTTTTAGCTTACAGAAGAAAAACAGCAAAAACTGGAATTTCATGTAGGAATTATTCTACCAGGACAATTTCTGCACAAATCAATACGATAATAAAAATGTGTCCATTTTTTTAATGATGCACCACCAGTCAGACATGCTGAACGATTTTTAAAGGTTCAAATATCTGAAGAAACTGCAGGAAGAAAAGCAGAAATCTGTTTTTGTGAGCAGATCAAAATGTTCTTTTTCAACCACTGGAGGTCTGTTTTTACAATCTGTGCATTAAATTAACTTACTACTGAACAGATACAGTAATAAGTAAAAGTTTGAAATTGCATGTTTGTGCGCAGCGTTTGAGGATTTGAAACCAGCTGAAAGCTCAAATTTTCTGCCATAAAGTTGATATTAATTTAATTAAACCAAATTAAATTTACGTTTTGTTATCAGGCAGTTTGTGTCATTGTCTTGAGCAAAAATTGAACTAAAACACTTTGTTAAATGAAGATAAGATCAGATTAGACTGAGGAAAACGCTAAATAAAGTTAGTGGGTCGCTGCGCATGGAGACGGCCGTCCTCTCTGCGTCCTGATTGGTCCGTTCCTGGACACACAAAGCTGCACGGCGTTCAGGAAAAGCGGCGCCGGGTTACACAGATTACATCACCCCCCCATGACCTCACAATGGCAGGCAATCCCCACAATGCCTCTTTCACAGGCTGAGCGGCCCGCCGCCGCACAGCGCCGCACCGCCTGAACCCAAACAGGAGGAGAAGAAGAAACGTCTTCCACTCGTCTCTCTTCCCCTCTGCTGCCTCGTCCCATCAATCCATATTTCCTCTCTCTCTCTCTCTGCATCCATCAATATCCTGTCCAGCCGGCGTGGGAGGGGCAGAGGTTTCCATTTTAGGTGTTTAGGTCTGTGAGCCACATTTCCTGCCTCTCCTCTCAAATACAAACCAGAACGACCAAAAAAACAAATAAATACAGACCAGACTGGACGCCAGGACAGGAAAAACTCCAAGAGTTTTAATGATAAAAATAACTATTTATACCTTTTTAGGTCACTCACTGCCTCATAAACACAAACAGTGTTCTTGAAAAACACTCCATTAGTCTTCTTTAGGCTAAAAGAAGTGTGATTTATATTGCTAAAACTGCAAACAGGAATTGATTTGATCAGATTTTAAAATGCATTAATGCTTCCATTGAATAAAAAGTGGAGGAAATACAGTAGTAGAAATAACAATCCTAACTCATTAATTGGAGTTTATTGTGACAATAATAAATCAAAGTTCTCATGATAAATGATAAACGACATGATAAATGGCCACCTCTAGGGCTGGATCATGTGGTTTAAAAACATATCACAATATAACTATTTCATATCGGTCAATAATTATTGATCAGTTTTTGTCTTAAATATCTGAAATACTAACAAATGCTGTAACCTTTTTTATCCAGTTTCTCTCCATGCCACTGTTTTTTAAAATTATTTTAAGCAGTTATGAAACACATTGGAGAAACCTTAAACTGCTGCTGCGCATGTTGTTGCTAGGTAACCAGAGAGTGAGTGAGTTGCTAGGTAACCAGAGAGTGAGTGAGTGAGTTGAAGCCACCAATTTTACATTAGTTTGCCTGTTCATACCATGAACGTATGAACAGCTAAAGGCTTTCCTCTGCCTACATCTCCCAGAATGCTGTGCAGTTTCTGGATCAGAGTTCAGTTAGCATGTCGGTAGCTGCTTCTTGAGCTTTCAATGCCAAGTTAAGGGGAGCTGCTGTTGTCAATCCTTTTAAAGTGTAAGTACCTAGCTTGTCAAGCTAACAGTTATTTTTTTTAAACATACATTGGCAACCAGATAGAAGAGGTAAAACTGTCCACTGTATGTTTGTTACCTAGCAAGCCCAACTAATTTACCACTTTATGTGGCTTCATGTGTAGTTTTTTCTTCTTTTTTATGGGCTTTTGAAACTAATGTTAGCAAGACGCTAAGAGTGTGAACGTGTGTGTAGGTAAAACAAAGACTGGTTCTTTTGTCAAATTTTTACTGTCCCAGCTAATTGACTAACTTGCCAGGCTAACCATTTCATGTCAACAAAAACATTAGCAACAAGCTAGGAGAGGTCTAAACTGTCTACTTTGTTTACTACCAACATAGCCAAGCTAATTAGCCACCTTATGTGGCTCGTGATGTAGTTTTCCTTAGGGGGTTTTGAAAGTAACATTAAAGAGTAGCTACAAGTGTTAGCATGACTGTAAGTAAAATAAACAAACTGCTTATGTAGTTTTAATGCAATGCTAAGAGGAGTTGTCACTGTGACTCATACTTCAGTCCCAGCTAAGCAACTAGTTTTTGAGGCTAACAATTTTGTCTAAAACCTTAGAAACAAGCGAGGAGAGGTTTCTTTCTACAAGCTACTAAGACAGCTACCAAGACAGCCCAGCTAACTGACAACCTTTTTGTGGCTTTTGTGGCTCCAAGTGCAGCGTTTTCTTAGAGAGGGCTGAAACTTGTGTTAGCAAGAAGCTAAGAGTGTTAACGTGCCAGGAGGAAAAACAAAGTTTAGTTCCTAATCTTCCAAATTACCCTTTTCAATCTTCTTACTGTCCCAGTTAAAAATTAGCTTGTCAGGCTCGGTATTTCTTTTGTTTTGAAACAAGTAAATTGGAGACAGTCTGTCTGGAACGTAAGCAGCCTTCAGCTCGTTAGCTACCAAAGTTCAGATTTAGTTCAGATTTGTTTTCAAAACTATGACAAACTTCATCAGTACGAATCTTTCTACACTGATATTTACTGAAAGCAGAAACCAAGAATTTTTTTCCTGTGGCTCTGTGGGTAGAGTCGTCGTCTTGTGGTCGGAAAGTTGCAGGTTCGATTCCAGCTTCCGCCTGCCACATGTCGATGTGCCCTTGGGCAAGGCACCCAACCCCAAGCTGCCTACCGAGCTGCATATCGGTGTATGAATGTGTGAGTGTTTGTGAGTGCGAATGGGTGAATGTGGCTCTAGTGTAAAGCGCTTTGAGTGGTTAAAATGATTAGATAAAGCGCTATACAAGTTCAGTCCATTTACCATTTTACCAAATGTTCCAGTATTTGTGCTTTAAAATAATCTTCTTCATACATTTTTTCATTATATTATTATAGTGAAGCTGTTTTTGCTCAGCTTCATCTGAATTCATTCACCCAGGTCATTTGTAACCTTGGTGTAAACACTGACTGACTTGTTTACTAAGGAATGTTCCCAACACACACCTGAGTGAGTCAAATGTGGGAGGTGTGTGTGTGTGTGTGTGTGTGTGTGTGTGTGTGTGTGTGTGTGTGTGTGTGTGTGTGTGTGTGTGACTGTAAAAGACACCAGAAAAGTCAGTCCAGATGGCCAAAGGAGATTAAACACCATCTGCCAGGGAGCACAACGAACACACACACACACACACACACACACACACACACACACACACACACACACACACACACACACACACACACACGAAATGATTTATGGCTCCTGAATAATGACTTCTGTCAAGGAGAAATTTATGATTTATTTTTGTCCAACATTGGGGTTAATGGTCTTGTTTGGCGGCAAAATAAATAATTTAGTTTCCTCTCATAAGCCATTTGGAAAAATGAGGCGATAGATACTTGAAAAGAGATAGAAACTTTAGATTTGAAAGACTTTTGTACTTTACATTAAGACTCGTAGCTTCTTTAGTGCCTAAAAGATAAACTTTCATTTCAAATTTAAACTGGCAGACGTTTTAAATATCCAAAATAAATAAACGAAACAAAACAAAAATATTAAATAAAATTAATTGTTAAGTCTCTGTTATCATAACTGTTCTAGTTGAGATAAAATAAGATTTTTATTATCCAGGTTTTGGTAGAAAGAGAACAAAAGAGAAAATTATGCAAATGAAAATGATTGAGCTCATTTTAATTTATCATTCCATTAATTGATTTCTCTGTTATTTTGACATGCATAAGCACAAATACGAACTGTTTTTATCTACTGATTGTTGTGTCTTCATTTGGAAAACCCCAGTTTGGTTTGTGTGATTCCTAAAGACTCTGTCCTGACTGTCCTGACTCGGAGCTGCTGCTCGTTTGAAAGCCAAGAAAGCAAATTAACCCAATTAAACCTGCAGCGAATCAGAACCCACAACAAACAGAAAACCCATTACAGCGCCGGCGTTTGTTCTCCTGTGTGGTCAGAGTCGACCTCAGAGACTAAGTGACCTTATCCTGATGAGACATGACACCATTTTAGCTGGAAACCTCCCAAACACACACACACACACACACACACACACACACAGGCAGGTTGCTGAGCTGCGGCAGATGGCAGCAGATGTTCGCCGGCCCCTCAGCGCCGCGATGCTCCTAATGCTGTCTGGAAAACATTTCTGGCTCTCTGAGGGATTCGCTGAGTGTTTGTGAGCGCTGCTGACTCAACGCTCGGCACTATGTCAGCTAAATGTGTTCCCAGTCACTGCGGACCCACTCCGGTGAGCCGGACGACTCCGCTGGGACGGGGGCGTTGCTGCGAGCGCTCAGGGTTTTACTGCCAGGAGGCACTAAGGTACATCCATGTGTGACCCTGCACTCAAATCGCTGCAACAAATGAGCTAAAAATCACAAAGGTGACAACATTTCAGCCTCAGAGAGTCCCGGTGTTCAGGTTCAAAGAGGTTATTAAGATCGCCTTCATACGTCCCAATTAATCATCAAAATACTTTAGATTGAACCTCAAAACTAATAGAAATTATGTGCATTTAACTCAGAATAAATTAATTGATTTTAAGGGGAATCTAGTATGATTAGCATTACACAATAAAAATGCCAGTGTTGAATTAACACCCAAAAGTGTCTATTTGTGTCCAAGTCAGCTGGTGTTAAATTCAACACTACAGAGAGTCACATTAACATTTACAACGGTGCTGGTGTTGAAATATATTAAAAGTAACACCAATGTGGTGTTGATCACGAAACATAATGTGGTGTTAAAAAAGTAAATAATTGACCCACAAGGTGTCAATATCAATCAAATCCAGTGGAAAATATTCAAAACAACACACAGAAATGGAAAGTTTAACTTTTCTTAAACTCATTTCAGTATATAGACCAAAGTTAATTTAACAAAAAGTGGGTGTCAATCTTTTAACACTTTCAAAGTGTTACTTTAACACCAGCTGACTTGGACACATATAGACACTTTTGGTGTTAATTCAACACTGGCGTTTTTACTGTGTAGCATCCACTAAATACTGCATTGCTGTAGATCTTTAGTGTTAGTTTGCAGAAAGTACTGCGTTGGTGAAGCACTTTAGCATTAGCTTTCCCTATAGACTGCATTAGGCTAGCACTTTAGCAATAAATATGTTGTTATAGCAATTTAGCCTCACTGCTTCACTTTAGCGTTAGCAGAGCAAATGTTTATGGCTAGTGCTGTAGGGTTAGTGTAGCTAACCTTTGCTACTTTTAACCTGCTCATCCCTGTTAGCATGTTAGAGAAGCAAACGGATATAAAAAGCAGAATGACGACAAGATAGATCCAGGAACTCATGGCAAGCTACAGCTAATCAATGTCTTTAGAAGACTGAATTATTAAAATTGCTTAATGCATGAAAGCTAGTTTATTTTTGGACATGCAGACAAACATTATCAGAGTGAATATGCAGATGAGCGTCCAAGTGTTGCCTCCTGACCTCAGGCAGCTACTTATGATTAACTCTGAAGGACCTCAGCAGGATGAGAGAAGCAGGTCGACACTTTGAGCGTTTATGAAGCTGCAGAGTAAAAAGCTTCTGCATCGTGACACAGAAACAAAACCGCCTCATTACCTCCATGTAACCAACTCTGAGTACAGCCAGTGGAACAGAATAAATCAGTCATTAACAGCTCTGTGATGTATTCACCCTCACACACCCAGCGGTCCGACCCGGCGCTGCGAACGCCGACCTGCTGAAGCAACAGAACCTCTGATCTATAAGCCATGTCCCCTCTGCATTTAAAAATCGATGCCTGGCGTCTGACCTGGCCGACCGGCCGGGGAACATCAAGCGGCCGCCGCTTTTATTAAAGTGGAAAACATCCTGGATTGTCCACCAACCAGGACGGTCGTTAAGTGAAACATGAGCTGCAGAAAGTCAACGAGACGCAGGACAACCTGAACATTATTCTAAAACACAACGAGCAGCAGCAATGACTGAAAACACAAAACAGTTTCTGCTCCATCAATCAACAACATTTCAAGATGAAATTACCTGAAAAATCAGAAAGATGCAGAAATATGATCGATATGATCAGACATTTATCTGCAGGTTTCAATAAGTCACATTTATATTTTAAGACATTTTCAAAACCAGCTTGAATAAAATATAAGACAGAAAGAAATATAAAAACAGAAAATTATGGAGTTGGCAACAGAAGTAAAACAGCTGGTGTAACAAATTATAGATGCAAGCATAGCTAGCTAGCTAGTTAGCATTAGCTTTAGCCAGCTCCAGTCACAGAATGCAATGAAGATGCTACTGAAAGTTTTCCCTGAAAACGAGACTGAAAATCTGATATTTTAATAAATCTGTTTCTGTTTCTTTGTAATTTTGTAGTGAACAGAACCACATAAACATTTCTGATTGAACTGAGCTAAAACAGGAAGTCGATTCATACAAAAAACAAACTTGAATAAAGTGTTTAATTATGAATTTATCTTTTAATAAAACAACCAGGTGAAACTATTAATGTTCTGACCAACAATTATTCACAAATTCATCTCCAAACAAACCGATTTCATTAAAATCTTGAAGGTTTAGTTTACTATTTAAAAAGAGGTTATATTTAAAATTTTGTTTAAAGATTGGAGCTTTCATCTTTATTTACTTTGGTTTAACCAGGTGATGAGAAAAACCACAGACTGTAAATGTTTTGATACGTTTCTCAGGTTCTGTCTGATTGAAACCACGACTTTCAGTCATTTTACGTAACAAACCAACACAAAGTAAAGCAGAACTGAGAAGAGGAAGCAGAACGATGTTCTCACTACTGAAAATCTTAAAAGTGTGGCGTGTTTTTGTAACCAGCCCCCCTTGAATCATTACTTAGTAAAATCACTGTTCAATGCACATATTCAGATTATTTTCTTTGTTAAACATCTCCAGTTCAGTCAGACTGGATGAAAAACAGCTTTCACATTTTCTTTAGGTCTACACTTTGACTAGACCAAAATGTCCAAATCTTTTGCAAATTTAAAACTACTGGTGGACAACAAAACACATTACATTAAAACATTTAGATTTTTTTTCTCCACATTTTTATGAAATCTGTAAATCAAACATCAAAAGCATAAAAGACGATTTGGATTCCAGCCTTACTAAAAGGAAAACAAATAATTTCTACATTTTGGGGGTCATATCAATTGTTTTTTTATTTTATTGACCAAATAAAGTTTATTTTTTTGGGTAGGGACCAAAAATGGGCCCCAGGCCACACTTTGGACACCCCTGGCTTAAAATAAGCCAACATATCTTGCTGAAAAGCTACTTGTAAGTTAGTTTTGTCTTATTTTAAATGTATTTCAAGTGCAATAGAAACCAGGCCAATAGCACTTTGTCTGATTTTGTGCTTTTACAGTGTTTCCAGCAGTTTCATCAGTAATGTGAGCTAAATATGACGTTTGGTGCTTCATCTGTGATTCCCTGCAATAAAACCTCCGAACCAGCAGAAAGAAAGCAGAATGATTAATGCCTAATCCGAAATAACTCCAGGAACGTGACGAGGTTTGGCGGGAGGATTTACTCCCTCCCAGGATGACTCACGGTTTGAAAATGAGCCACATTGTGTTTCACTTTCATCCCAGTAATTATCCAACAGCAGGAGTGGGAGCAGTTTCTCAAACCGCGGATAAATCATCACAGGTCAAAACCCCGCTACGTGGGAAAGCGATCCGACTCCAGTCAGGAAGGTGTCGTCGTTAATAGAAGCTAACAGGCTAAGCTAACAGGCGAAGCTAACAGGCTAAATAATCACTGATATTAACCCCGCTACGTGGGAAAGCGATCCGACTCCAGTCAGGAAGGTGTCGTCGTTAATAGAAGCTAACAGGCAAAGCTAACGAGTTAAGCTAACAGGCTAAATAATCACTGATATTAACCCCGCTACGTGGGAAAGCGATCCGACTCCAGTCAGGAAGGTGTCGTCGTTAATAGAAGCTAACAGGCTAAGCTAACAGGCGAAGCTAACAGGCTAAATAATCACTGATATTAACCCCGCTACGTGGGAAAGCGATCCGACTCCAGTCAGGAAGGTGTCGTCGTTAATAGAAGCTAACAGGCAAAGCTAACGAGTTAAGCTAACAGGCTAAATAATCACTGATATTAACCCCGCTACGTGGGAAAGCGATCCGACTCCAGTCAGGAAGGTGTCGTCGTTAATAGAAGCTAACAGGCTAAGCTAACAGGCGAAGCTAACAGGCGAAATCATCACAAATCAAAACCTTGCTATGTGGGAAAGTGACCCCGACTACAGTCAGGAAGGTGTCGTCGTTAATAGAAGCTAACAGGCTAAGCTAACAGGCAAGTTAACAGGCTAAGCTAACAGGCTAAACCATCACAAATCAAAACCTTGCTATGTGGGAAAGTGACCCTGACTCCAGTCAGGAAGGTGTCGTCGTTAATAGAAGCTAACAGGCTAAGCTAACAGGCAAGTTAACAGGCTAAGCTAACAGGCTAAATCATCACAAATCAAAACCTTGCTATGTGGGAAAGTGACCCCGACTACAGTCAGGAAGGTGTCATTGTTAATCGAAGCTAACAGGCGAAGCTAACGGGCTAAGCTAACAGGCTAAATAATCACTGATATTAAACCCGCTATGTGGGAAAGCGACACCGACTCCAGTCAGGAAGGTGTCGTTGTTAATAGAAGCTAACAGGTTAAGCTAACAGGCAAGTTAACAGGCTAAGCTAACAGGCTAAACCATCACAAATCAAAACCTTGCTATGTGGGAAAGTGACCCTGACTCCAGTCAGGAAGGTGTCGTCGTTAATAGAAGCTAACGGGCTAAGCTAACAGGCAAAGCTAACGCGCTAAGCTAACAGGCTAAATCATCACTGATACTAATCCCGCTACGTGGGAAAGCGATCCGACTCCAGTCAGGAAAGTGTCGTTGTTAATAGAAGCTAACAAGCTAAGCTAACAGGCGAAGCTAACGGGCTAAGCTAACAGTCGAAGCTAACGGGCTAAGCTAACAGGCAAAATCATCACAGATCTTATCCCCGCTACGTTAGAAGTTACCCGACTCCAGTCAGGAAGATGTCATCGTTAATAGAAGCTAACAGGCGAAGCTAACGGGCTAAGCTAACAGATGAAGCTAACGGGCTAAGCTAACCGGAACCGGGAGGGTTGGTGGACTTACGGTGCAGGCCGGCATCGAGTCGTCATCCCCTGCTGTGTCTTCGGGGTCGTGGTGCGTCTCCTGCAACACACAGAGGGTCCCACCTGAGTTACCATGGCAACGGGATGATTAGCCACGCCGTGACGTGGGGTCCTCTTGCAAGGACGACACGTCACGGCGTCACGGTCCCACAAGGACAACAGAAAACATCACTCGATTCGAAAATATCCTGATATGAAAAGGTTCAGAATTTAATGGAATAAAACATTGTCTAGGACCACAGGATTTATAATTAATGAGTTATTTTTAATGTTACTGTAGCATGTAGTACCCCTCAGGATTTATTTAGATATTATATAAACAATCTAAAAACATAAATAGGATACTTAATACTAAATATAATTTGAATCAATAAATTGGATAAATGAAAACGCCTACAAACTTAAACAGTTAAATATTTTATTGAAATAAATATATGTATTTTATATTAATGAATATTTTATCTGGATCTGTTTTCTAAACTGTATTTGTTGTAAATTTATGCCATTTAAATAAACTGACCTAAAGATGTTAAAAAATGATGTTACGTCAGATTTGAATAAATTCCATCAGGCAGATCATCGACCACCCTGCAGCTGCAGCAGCTGGGATCCAGACATCGATAGTCCGTGTCCATGGATAGCCCCGTGTCTATGGATAGCCCCATGTCCATGAATAGCCCCGTGTCTATGGATAACCCCATGTCTATGGATAGCCCCGTGTCCATGGATAGCCCCGTGTCCATGGATAGCCCCGTGTCCATGGATAGCCCCGTGGCTATCCATGGACACGGGGCTATCCATAGACATGGGACACGGGGCTATCCCATGTCTATGGATAGCCCCGTGTCTATGGATAGCCCCGTGTCCATGGATAGCCCCGTGTCCATGGATAGCCTCATGTCCATGGATAGCCCCGTGTCCATGGATAGCCCCGTGTCCATGGATAGCCCCATGTCTATGGATAGCCCCGTGTCTATGGATAACCCCATGTCTATGGATAGCCCCATGTCTATGGATAGCCCCGTGTCCATGGATAGCCCCGTGTCCATGGATAACCCCATGTCTATGGATAGCCCCGTGTCCATGGATAGCCCCGTGTCCATGGATAACCCCATGTCTATGGATAGCCCCATGTCTATGGATAGCCCCGTGTCTATGGATAGCCCCGTGTCCATGGATAACCCCATGTCTATGGATAGCCCCATGTCTATGGATAGCCCCGTGTCCATGGATAGCCCCGTGTCCATGGATAGCCCCGTATCTATGGATAGCCCTGCTGAACCGCCTGATTAAAAACCTTAACGGCAATAAAAGCTTTTATTTACTGGGATTATATTCTGCAGCAGACAAACAGAAAAGCTGCAGGCGGAGAGAGAAACGGATCAGAACCAGAGGAGAACTGGCGCTGACGCTGCAAGAAAGACGATTTATTCATCTGCAAGGAAAACTTTTTAAATTTAATGTTGGAATCAGACAAATATTTCAGGATTCATCTGAAGGGCCCACCCGTTTCTAATTTCTAGAAGTTTGCAGAATTTCTTCTGTGATTTCAGCATTTAAACTTAGTTTTCTTTTAGAACAAACATTAAAGGGTAAATATTTCACTAATTTCAAGATATTTTCTTTAAATTTTTAGATTCTATCCAAAGTCGAGAACCTTTTTCTCAAGTTTTTCATTCATTTTGTAAGATTTTTCTGATTCACAGGTTTAGTTTATCTTAAATTTAAATAAATGTAACAGAAAAATGTAAGACATTTATTTGAGTTGAAATCTGCTTCAGTTCAAAAATAATATAATTTTAGATCTAGAAGTTGTTAATTTACTAAAAAAAAACTTCCAATAAATTAAATTCAGATATACGTCATTGGTCCCAAAGGTAAATTAAATGTGACTCATATTAATTAAAAATGATTAAAAATATAAAACCAAACAATTCAATCAGGAGCCCACAGCATCACTACTTTTAATCAGATAAATCATCTAATATACAAATTCAACCAATTAAGTTACTTTAAAAGTGTTTTTTATGAGTCGAGTATGAGGAAATAAACTTAAAATCATGAGTAAATTTATGAGGAAACAGCAAAAACCACAGAGGAAAGTTGTGAAAATGCTGCAGAGGAAAAACAAGAAGTGTTCAAGTGAATAAACGTTTGTTATTTCTAACAGAAAACGGCACATCCGGTTCTTCCAGGCTGGGTTTTCTTACAACAGGAAACATTCTGCAGCTCTGATCCAGCAGAAAATTAAGGAATTACAAGATAAACTCAGTAATTTTTAATCGGATTATTGAGATTTATGAAGGAGTAGCAACTTGGAACGCTGCTGGTTCATTAGACAGAAAATGTTTTAAAGTATTTAATAAATAACATGGAGATAACAGCAACTGAGCGGTACATGCTAACTGCACCGTTAGCATGAACGTTAGCATGAAGGGTGAGAACTAAAGATCTGACCTTTCAGCTCAGAGCTGTTAGCGCTGAAGCTGCTGATGTCATCATGATGCAGCATGTTGGCGCTGATCCATTAGCTCTGATTGGCTCCAGACTCTTATTGATCATTTATTGGTTGAATCTTTGCTGTTTGGATATTTATCCCCTCAGCTGGAAGGATTTTTCTTCTTACATTATTATTATTTTTACTTTTTTTGCTTTGGGTCCATTTTTATGATTGGAAACCGTAGTAACAATGTTTTTACAACTGGAAGCAGCTGATTAGCATCTCAATAACACCTGAACTTTGACCCCCAATCACAGAGGATTTGAAAAAGCTTCATGGATGCAGAACAGAGAGAGATCCCCTACTCCAACATCCCCCAGATCAAACCCCCAGAGAGAGATTTAAAGAGGAGCAGCAGAAGCTAAGGAGGTGGGTTAGCAGCGCTAGCTAACAGCTACTGTTACTGTAGGATATCATCTCCGCTGCCCTTAAATCAAACTGTTAGTGTGTCATGATGGTCATGTTCCAGTCACCTTGGAGCTGAGAATGACGCAACTCTTGAGTTAGCGGTTCGGTTAGCGTAATTGGAGAGGTTGTCTTTCAACATGGCAACGCTCAAGTAGCCGTTCTTTGCAATACCTCTTACGAATGTTGTACTTTCCACTTTTAATTCGTTCAGTTTAAAGTTACATGCAGCATTAATCTGACACAAAGTCTAACAGCTTAGAGTTGTTGCTGCTAGAGGAGCAGCCATGTTGGATCTCCAAGTCGACGTTTGAAAAATGTTAAAATTTTCAGACAGGGTCATTCTAGTTGATTTTTCTTGATTCAAAACTCAAAATTTCAAAGTTCTGATTACAAATGGAAGGAAAGAGGAGGTGGCAAAAGCAAATGAGGTGGATTAGCAGAGCTAGCTAACCACTCATGGTGTCATCCAGGACATGTTACTGTGGAAAATCATCTGCTGCCTGGAAGTTGAGCTGTTAGCATGTTGTGACAGTCGTACAGCAGCAGCCTTCAATCAGAAGCCTCTTCAGGTTTGTTGGAAGACTGACTGCTACAGCATCACCACCAAATCTTTGAAAATACTTTCATGATATTAAATTAGTTTCCTTTGAGATAAATAAAGTATTTTTGAAATAAACAGAATTTAATCTAGAATGGAGGACACAATCAGAAGCTGATCAACAGCGCCATGATGGATTTATTTATTCTTCTTCTTTTGTTAAAACGGTGAGGCAGGTTTGGCGTCTCGTTGCATCAGAAGTCGACCGGGTCGGATCAGGTCAACGAATCGATAAAACATGCAGGAGTTTCCTCAGCAGAACAAAGAAGCAGCTCAAGGTGAAGCATGTTGCTCAACCTGAACCTCACCTGATGGGAACGCGGCCACAAAGGGAAAGGAACGCGGCCACAAAGGGAAAGGAACGCGGCCTTAAAGGAAAAGAAACGCGGCCTTAAAGGAAAAGGAACGCAGCCACAAAGGGAAAGGAACGCGGCCACAAAGGGAAAGGAACGCAGCCACAAAGGGAAAGAAACGCGGCCTTAAAGGAAAAGGAACGCAGCCACAAAGGGAAAGGAACGCGGCCACAAAGGGAAAGGAACGCGGCCTTAAAGGAAAAGAAACGCGGCCTTAAAGGAAAAGGAACGCAGCCACAAAGGGAAAGGAACGCTGCCTTAAAGGAAAAGGAACGCAGCCACAAAGGGAAAGGAACGCGGCCTTAAAGGAAAAGGAACGCAGCCACAAAGGGAAAGGAACGCTGCCTTAAAGGAAAAGGAACGCGGCCTTAAAGGAAAAGGAACGCAGCCACAAAGGGAAAAGGAACGCGGCCTTAAAAGAAAAGGAACAGGACCTTAAAGGAAAAGGGACGCGGCCTTAAAGGAAAAGGAACGCAGCCACAAAGGGAAAAGGAACGCGGCCTTAAAGGAAAAGGAACAGGACCTTAAAGGAAAAGGAACGCGGCCTTAAAGGAAAAGGAACGCGGCCTTAAAGGAAAAGGAACGCAGCCACAAAGGGAAAAGGAACGCGGCCTTAAAGGAAAAGGAACGCAGCCACAAAGGGAAAAGGAACACGGCCTTAAAGGAAAAGGAACGCGGCCTTAAAGGAAAAGGAACGCGGCCTTAAAGGAAAAGGGACGCGGCCTTAAAGGGAAAGGAACGGCCTTAAAGGGAAAGGAACGCGGCCTTAAAGGAAAAGGAACGCAGCCACAAAGGGAAAGGAACGCGGCCTTAAAGGAAAAGAACGCAGCCACAAAGGGAAAGGAACGCTGCCTTAAAGGAAAAGGAACGCGGCCTTAAAGGAAAAGGAACGCAGCCACAAAGGGAAAAGGAACGCGGCCTTAAAAGAAAAGGAACAGGACCTTAAAGGAAAAGGGAGGCGGCCTTAAAGGAAAAGGAACGCAGCCACAAAGGGAAAAGGAACGCGGCCTTAAAGGAAAAGGAACAGGACCTTAAAGGAAAAGGAACGCGGCCTTAAAGGAAAAGGAACGCGGCCTTAAAGGAAAAGGAACGCGGCCTTAAAGGAAAAGGAACGCAGCCACAAAGGGAAAAGGAACACGGCCTTAAAGGAAAAGGAACGCGGCCTTAAAGGAAAAGGAACGCGGCCTTAAAGGAAAAGGGACGCGGCCTTAAAGGAAAGGAACGCGGCCTTAAAGGGAAAGGAACGCGGCCTTAAAGGAAAAGGAACGCAGCCACAAAGGGAAAGGAACGCGGCCTTAAAGGAAAAGAACGCAGCCACAAAGGGAAAGGAACGCTGCCTTAAAGGAAAAGGAACGCGGCCTTAAAGGAAAAGGAACGCAGCCACAAAGGGAAAAGGAACGCGGCCTTAAAAGAAAAGGAACAGGACCTTAAAGGAAAAGGGAGGCGGCCTTAAAGGAAAAGGAACGCAGCCACAAAGGGAAAAGGAACGCGGCCTTAAAGGAAAAGGAACAGGACCTTAAAGGAAAAGGAACGCGGCCTTAAAGGAAAAGGAACGCGGCCTTAAAGGAAAAGGAACGCAGCCACAAAGGGAAAAGGAACGCGGCCTTAAAGGAAAAGGAACGCAGCCACAAAGGGAAAAGGAACACGGCCTTAAAGGAAAAGGAACGCGGCCTTAAAGGAAAAGGAACGCGGCCTTAAAGGAAAAGGGACGCGGCCTTAAAGGGAAAGGAACGCGGCCTTAAAGGGAAAGGAACGCGGCCTTAAAGGAAAAGGAACGCAGCCACAAAGGGAAAGGAACGCGGCCTTAAAGGAAAAGAACGCAGCCACAAAGGGAAAGGAACGCTGCCTTAAAGGAAAAGGAACGCGGCCTTAAAGGAAAAGGAACGCAGCCACAAAGGGAAAAGGAACGCGGCCTTAAAAGAAAAGGAACAGGACCTTAAAGGAAAAGGGAGGCGGCCTTAAAGGAAAAGGAACGCAGCCACAAAGGGAAAAGGAACGCGGCCTTAAAGGAAAAGGAACAGGACCTTAAAGGAAAAGGAACGCGGCCTTAAAGGAAAAGGAACGCGGCCTTAAAGGAAAAGGAACGCGCCTTAAAGGAAAAGGAACGCAGCCACAAAGGGAAAAGGAACACGGCCTTAAAGGAAAAGGAACGCGGCCTTAAAGGAAAAGGAACGCGGCCTTAAAGGAAAAGGGACGCGGCCTTAAAGGGAAAGGAACGCGGCCTTAAAGGGAAAGGAACGCGGCCTTAAAGGAAAAGGAACGCAGCCACAAAGGGAAAGGAACGCGGCCTTAAAGGAAAAGAACGCAGCCACAAAGGGAAAGGAACGCTGCCTTAAAGGAAAAGGAACGCGGCCTTAAAGGAAAAGGAACGCAGCCACAAAGGGAAAAGGAACGCGGCCTTAAAAGAAAAGGAACAGGACCTTAAAGGAAAAGGGAGGCGGCCTTAAAGGAAAAGGAACGCAGCCACAAAGGGAAAAGGAACGCGGCCTTAAAGGAAAAGGAACAGGACCTTAAAGGAAAAGGAACGCGGCCTTAAAGGAAAAGGAACGCGGCCTTAAAGGAAAAGGAACGCAGCCACAAAGGGAAAAGGAACGCGGCCTTAAAGGAAAAGGAACGCAGCCACAAAGGGAAAAGGAACACGGCCTTAAAGGAAAAGGAACGCGGCCTTAAAGGAAAAGGAACGCGGCCTTAAAGGAAAAGGGACGCGGCCTTAAAGGGAAAGGAACGCGGCCTTAAACGAAAAGGAACGCGGCCTTAAAGGAAAAGGAACTCGGCCTTAAAGGAAAAGGGACGCGGCCTTAAAGGGAAAGGAACGCGGCCTTAAAGGAAAAGGAACGCGGCCTTAAAGGAAAAGGAACGCAGCCTTAAAGGAAAAGGAACGCGGCCTTAAAGGGAGAGTTTACCCAAAACACTGGGTCAGGAATGTCAGGAATCTTCCTTTATGTTTGTGCAACACCTGAATCCTCTCACCTGACGACGGTTCATGTTTTCACCAAAACTACAGGACCAAATGAAAACACACCTGGTCTCAGCTCTCACTGCAGAGCCGACGGCTTTAATGAAATAACGTTTTAATTTGACTATTTCTCTAACCGTTTTACCACATATTTGGATTTTTGTTGTCGTTATTAGATCAGTTTTGATATTATTTGTTACTTTTTGAAGGACTGGGTTTTTTATTTGGTTATTTTATCTTTATTTCTGAATTTCTTTGTTTTAAAATTTGACGACAATTTTATGTGAATAAAATTTTCCTTTATTTTCATGATTTTGATTATTTTTAATCTAATATTCCTCATTTGAATATTTTTATTTTTAGCAATTTTTTTATTGTGTTGAAATTAATTTTATTAATATTTTAGTGCGATTCTTTTTTAATTTCATTTATAGTTATTATATATTTCTACTTCATTTTTTTCATGTTTTCTTTTTATTAAACATGTTTTTTATGACTAACTTGTAATATTTTTATTGGTGTCACTTTTTTTATTACTTTCAGTTTTTATTATTTTAAGTATTTCTTTTACTTTTATTTCTTTTTTATTGTTTCTCTTGTTAACTGCAGAGTAAAACTCTGATCAGGAAGTTTGTGAATTTGTCTTCCATTGTTTCTGGTGAGTTTCTGCGGTAAATAAACTCTGATCTGCAGCCGTTTTCATTTCCACATCTCAGCAGAAACTGAAGCCTCTCTGCTCACAGACCCAGGTCTGCAACACGCTCTGCATTTCTCTCTTCTTGTGGTCTGGAAGAAGTTGATCTAAAAGTTGCAGCGCTGCGCCGCAGAGGAAGGAGCAACCAGGGGGTCAAAGGTCGGTTTTTCAGCGCGTTCCTGTGCAGCGGCGCAGGTTCAGGCCTGTCAGCTGCAGCCTGAGTCACTCAGAGCTCAGAATCAGTTTTTTCACCATTTCTCCACGCCTCCCATGTGTCGCCTCACACAGGAAATGGACAAACTCGCTCTTCCTGAGTCATGGCGTCGCAGCGGCTCCGCCTCCCGATGCTTATCAAGACTCGATAGGAGGAAGGAGAGGAAGCAAAACATTTCAACACTGACGGAGATCCTGCTCTTCAAAACACAAACCCTGACCCGAGCTTCACATTTCAAAATTAATTCATCCAAAATATTCTACCAAAAGTGGCTCCAGTGGCGTCACAGAGGCCGGTACCAGGATGTAACCAGGGTCCATTTCCATAAAAACGATTAAAACATAGAAACGCACCAATTTAAAAATTTAGGCCGATATCGTTATTTGTTACAAACATTTCTGCTGTAGATGGACAAATATCACACGACTAATTTTCTCTTCCTCTCCCAGAAACTCAAACAAGAACAAAATAAATATTGGTTATAAATATTGGCCCAGATATATTTATCGGACTGGTACCGGCATGTTAATATTGACTATTGCTGCTCATCAAGAATTATGCCAGGACTTAAACGCATTCGTTTTGATTAATTAATGGCATTTTAAAGTAATTGTTGAGTTTAATAATTCATCTAATAGATGATGGAGGTTCTGGAAGGTTCTGGTGCAGATTAATCCAGCTCCTGATTCCCACTCTAATCCCTCCTCTGGGTGGACTTATCAGATTTCCAGATTCCTCCAGAATCCTTCCATGATCTCAAAGTTCTCAGAGAAACATGGAAAAACCTTTCAGACAAACGCTTGAAATGTTTTAGGAGTTTCCTGAAGCCTCCGAGTCGTTTATGGGCCAAAATCTGATCAGAATAAATCCCAGCTTTATGTTTCATTATGATCCATATCCCTTGTTTTAGTGGTCCAGTTGTGCATTAATTAAAGCAGCAGCAGGAGAATCCTGGGATGGAGAGACGGTCCCAGTACCGGGTCCCAGTAAGGAAATCCATTCAGAACCAGTTCTCCCATTCTGCAGGTTAATCGCTCCAACCCACTGGGTTTCCCCTAAAACACTGAAACAGACGATTCTCTCTTCCAACCCACTGAAGACCAAATGGACTCTTGTCAACGATGATTCTGATTTTATCTAATTTGTTTGAAAAGTCTCCAAATTTATTGACTGATGTCAGTAAAACCAGCTGTTTCTCTCTCACAGCAGAGGAAAGGAAACAGTGGCTGATTTTCAGACATTTGCAGAGTTAGAGAAGATCGATTCCACATGTGAGAATCAGCCGATTGCTGATCCACCAAAACTGAGAAAATTGGGCCGATTTATCGACACACCTGAACTTTTTAGTGTATTTTTAAATCACAATAAGAGTTGTTGTCTTTACAAGTAATAATCCGTTTTTTCTGATTGAATTAAAGTAAAAAGAATGTAAACATTTCTGTTGTTTAACAAGACTGGCATCATTAATATTTAGGATTCATTCCCACCAGCTGTGCTGAGTCACTTCAACCCGACTCCAGTCTGTTGGTTCAGAAAGTCTGGTTCAGTTGGTGAGGTGTGAATGCTAATCAAACTCTGGTCCACTAGCCTCAGTTCAGTTCAAATGGATATGTAAAACAGAGACTGCTCAGGAAGCAGGAAGTAGACAGACTGCAGCACAGGGCATTCTGGGTAAATACAATCAAAACAAACATACTAGCGTAGCACTAAAGGAAGAAATGACTCATAATTAAACAAACTTATGTAGCTAAAATCTGATGCTACTCCATATCTGTTCACATTTTCTGAAACCGGAAGTTGCGTCCAAGTTTCCTACAGTGGTTCTTGGTGCAGCGCCCCCACAGGCCAGGAGGGGAACAGGTTTTCCAAAGGGTTTGGTTGGTTTCACTCAGAGCAGAGAGAAAAATGCAACAATTTTGGTTCCCAGTCGACCTGGCAGGAGAAATGACTGGTGGTTTTTTACCAAAGACAAAGGAGAAATCTTCCAACCGCTAAAATCTGATGCCTCCATTTTTATTTACATTTAGTGAAACAGGAAGTTGTGCTCTGTCTGTTCTAAGACAGAAATTAGCCATTGATGCCTTCAAACTGACTTTTGTCCCAGTTTTCACTTTAAATGAGACGTAAGACATGAACCTCTCTGAACTTGTAGATTTTCATGAGTCGGGTTTTCCTCTCACGCTGCTGGAAAACCCCTCGCATTTTAATATGCATCACAAAGTGCAGCTCCATCCAGATCAGACGGCTGGAAGCGGCTCGTTATGCAAAAATCTTCCCCGCAACGAGAACAGGACCAATAAAACACGGTTCTGTTCAGAAACTAAACGGGTCACAGAGCGATGAACTGCAATTGTTACACAAAAACAGGTGAAATCTGTTCATTTATCTCTAGATGGGACAACAAAAGGCTGCAGAACATTTTAGATATCTTGGTTTCAGCACCAGCTTATCCTCCATCTCTGCAGATCTGATTTCCAGTTTTGTCACAGTGACAGACAGTAGTGATGCTGTGGGCTGCAGCAGGATGTTGCTGCATTTTCAGAGCATTAGGTGCATTAATTGATCCAGACAAATAGATTCTGCTCGTCTGCAAAAGCTCCTTCAGCTAAAATGTATCTGGAAGTTAAAGTTGGACCGGCTGTCGGGTTCCTGCAGGACAGTGGAGCTGCTCTGAGGTGTCCTGTTTCCTGTAGCATCCGCTCCTCTGAGTTCATACTGATCACTTAAAGTGCTCTGTAATCTCATTTCTCCTCCTGCGAATCATTTCATGCAATTTAAATCGCATTTCTGCAGCTTCGTCAGCATTCTTTCACATTTCCACCCTCTGGGATGCCAGATTTGACAAAAATGTGCAGAAAATGACAGCAAACTGTCCGTTTTAAGGGATTAAATTGATTTTAAAGGAAACAGGTTAGTATTCAGGAGAGTTTTCAGGTATAATCTGGTTAAATGCAACATTTTCCTGCAGGTTTTTATTTAGATTTGCATCCCAGTCGGCAGAGGAGGTTCCAGTTGCAGCTGCTGCTGCACTTCATGTCACATTTCTGTCTTTTTCTACAAGTTCAAGCTTGTTTCAGCAAATATTTAACCCATCTGTTGGCTCAGGAACCAAACCGCTGACAACTCTTAGTATTTGCATCTCATGCAATAAAACAATAATAAATACAGTGAATGAAACTGTCCTCTTATAGCGGTAATTTAATTTAAATAAACCATTATTGGTGTTTTTATGCACATATTAAGAGGTTTTTGAAAAATCTACACTCTAAATAAAAGTATTTTAAGTTTTGATTTAGTTTTTACATCTTTATGCAATTTTGTTTTTCACTAAAACTGAGCTTTTGATTAGGTTTGTCATGATAAACAATAAATTAATAAATGTAATTTGCATGATTTACAGTTTTTCTCTTTTTTCTACCAAAAGCTGGATAACTAAACCTTTTTTAAGGATTCATAATGAATTTTATTTGAAGTTTCTGTTGTTTTCTTTATTTTTGATATTTAAAATGTCTTCCAGTTCCATTAGAATTTAAAGTTCATTGATCTTTTACATAGTTTTGTTGCATTATTAAGCTATTACTACTATATTACATGACAATGGACTCAAAACAACAATATTATAGTGTATCGTAGTAACTTGAGGGATGATTTATCTTCCATCATGATTTGTTATTGTGACACATTTAGGTTTGGGAACATATTTCTGTGGATTAAACAGTTCATCCTCAGTATAATAATATAATAATATATAGTATAATAATAAGGTTTATTATTATTATGCAAGTTAATGTTTAATATTTCCGTGTCAGCTTTCAGACAAGTTATTTAAAGTTTTTCATCCTGCAGGCTGAAAGCTGCAGTCATTTACTGTTCATTTAAATGTTTTTAAGTTTCATAAGATGTAAAGTTTGATCAGTTTTATCTGCGGGTTTTTATCGTTCCTGCTCATCTGACTGTCACGTCGCTCTGGTTCAACATGTTGCGGCTCGTTTTGGACATGAAGTTCAGCTTTAACTCTAACTAAACTCCAGCCTCTTTTAGAGCCAGGAAAACTGTTTCAGGCTGTAAAAGTTACTCATCCTGCAGGGATTTGAAGATGTTTTTCTGGAGGAGGTTCTGCACCTACTTCCAGGTTCTGGTTCTGGTTCTGGTCCAGCCCCTGACTGCAGCATGAGGACAGACGGAGCCGCTCACCTCTCCAGCCGTCCGCCCCACCGGCATCTTCTGCCAGGGATCCGCCAGCTGAGCCAGAGGCATCTTTTCTTCTTCTTCTCCTTCTTTTCTTCTTCTTCTGCTGGGGCTCCCGCTCCTCCTCCTCTTCTTCTTCGGTTTAATTCCCGCTGCTCTCCGTAGCCTCTTTAAACTCCGGCCGCCCTCTCCGTCTCTCTCTCTTTCTGCTTCTTCTCTTCCTGGTAAAATCTCTCCCTCACTTTCTCTCCGGTCCCGTTTCTGAGTCGGCGGGACGCGAACCGAGCCGAGCCGAGCGAGCAGCGGCTGATTCCGGCTGTGGTGTGGCGCAGAGTCCGCCCCTTCCTGCTCCGGGGAGACGAACATGAAAGGAGGACGCCCTGTTCTCGGAAACTGCTCCACCTCTACAGTCTCTCTCTCTCTCTTCCTCTCTCACTTCCGTTCTTTCCCAATATGGCGGCCGGTGTCGGCTTACCTGTCCGTCAGGCGGCTGACGTCACCGTGCGTCACGTCGGGAGGCGAAACCTGAGAACTAAACTTCAGGATGAGTCAGAGTCACTGACCACACTGGAAAAACTACAGAGGAAATTTACTCACATTTAGGAATCACAGAAATACAGACACAGAAAAAACTGGTCCTAAAGCTGGAATTACTCTGAACTTTGACCCCAGAGGAGGTGAAAATGAGCTGAAGGAGGAATTCACTAGTGACAAAAATATAACTTAATACACTTCAACCATACTTGCATTTGTGAAAGTACATTTTGAGTATACTATTATATAATATAATATATATATTATATATATATATATTATATATATATATATATATATTATATATATATATATAAGAGTGTGCCTGTACCAATTTTAACATAACTTCAAACACACTTAAATATATTTGTACCAAAATACACTTTTAAGAAATATATTAAATAAAATAATACTTTAAATGAACAAAATATGTATTTGCTCAAGTGTACCAATGAAACAATATGCTTTGAAAGATATTTTGTGTATATTTAAAATAAATGCCCAAAATGTAATTTTTAAAAATGCACTTAATGATTACTTTAAAGATTTTTTTCTTACTGCTCTTTGTGTGTGTGTGTGTGTGTGTGTGTGTCTGTGTGTGTGTGTGTGTGTGTGTGTGTGTGTGTGTGTGTGTGTGTGTGTGTGTGTGTGTGTGTGTGTGTGTGTGTTGTAATTGATTATTCTGTGTTATGGTGTGCTGGCAGTACTGATGTGTGTATGAAGCATATAATGTACAAAGTGGCAAAGCAGAATAATAAAATACATTAACCAAAAAGTAACTTTATTAGCAATTATAATAAACCAAAAGTGTAATTGTAACGTACTGTGATCACTACTAATATAAAAAATATGTAATGCCAATATACTGAAAATACATTATAGATATATTTTAAATATAATTCAATCACAAAAATAGTACAATAGTACAATCAAAATATACTAATCAAGCACGTTTATACAGTATATATATATATATATATATATATATATATATATATATATATATATATATATATATATATATATATATATATATATACTGTATATATATATATATATATATATATATAAGAGTGTGCCTGTACCAATTTTAACATAACTTCAAACACACTTAAATATATTTGTACCAAAATACACTTTTAAGAAATATATTAAATAAAATAATACTTTAAATGAACAAAATATGTATTTGCTCAAGTGTACCAATGAAACAATATGCTTTGAAAGATATTTTGTGTATATTTAAAATAAATGCCCAAAATGTAATTTTTAAAAATGCACTTAATGATTACTTTAAAGATTTTTTTCTTACTGCTCTTTGTGTGTGTGTGTGTGTGGTGTGTGTCTGTGTGTGTGTGTGTGTGTGTGTGTGTGTGTGTGTGTGTGTGTGTGTGTGTGTGTGTGTGTGTGTGTGTGTGTGTGTTGTAATTGATTATTCTGTGTTATGGTGTGCTGGCAGTACTGATGTGTGTATGAAGCATATAATGTACAAAGTGGCAAAGCAGAATAATAAAATACATTAACCAAAAAGTAACTTTATTAGCAATTATAATAAACCAAAAGTGTAATTGTAACGTACTGTGATCACTACTAATATAAAAAATATGTAATGCCAATATACTGAAAATACATTATAGATATATTTTAAATATAATTCAATCACAAAAATAGTACAATAGTACAATCAAAATATACTAATCAAGCACGTTTATATTACATAAGCTTAACTTTAGTTGATCAAAAAAGTATGTGAAAATACACTTAGTACACTTTAAAATGTGCTTTAATACAGTTTACATACTTAGTATATTTATTTTTCACCAGGGAAGTTGAAACAATAAAGATTAAAATCATGAAAATGCTCCACTGAGGCCTGTTGGCAGATTATGGTCTGTAGTTGAGGGACACGTTTGTTGTGCCGTAGAGGCTCATGGGAATTGTAGTTTAACTCTTCTGACTACGGAAATACTGAAGGTTTTTAAACTTTTACTTTGTTTTCTTTAGGTCTATAGAATCCATTTGAAAAGTTAACAGTAAATATTTATTCACACCAAACAAACTTTGACTTTAGACGCTTCCGATTAACCATGAAAACTCACAAGTCACGTGACTGAAATAGAAACTGAAACTAACTTTGTTTTCCATTTGCTCAGACTCCATTTTGAGATGAAGGACAGGAATAAATTGTCTTGTTAATAGAGGTAAGTGTTGCAGCTCCATGTTCCTCCGTGTCTCTTTGGTTCTCTGGAGCTTTTTTTTTTGTAACGGAGTAAATTGAGGGACCACAGCGGCTTGTCGGGGCTCGAACCTCCTCGACCCGCGTCGGCCGTTTCTCAGGGCGGAGGCCCCGCAGCGGAATTAATTAATCTGATTTAAGGGCTGATTCAGAAAGTATTTAGTCACACAGAAGATGAAGTTATTTGAAATAAAGACTTTGAGAGACGCTGCTACTTATATATTCCTGTTATATGATGTAATCCTGCTAAGCTGCACACATGACCACAGAACCGGACTTGAGCCTCATGACGTATTTATATTTCACCAAACGGGCAGAACTTAGTTAACCTAGAAAATGATCAACTGTGGGATCCGCCATGACAGTTGATCTGTTAGTGTGTAATAATGAACTTTAAAAATATAAACTAGAGAATTAATTCATCTTTTAAAGAGCAGAACTTTACGAAAAACGTATTAAAGTTGTAAACTACGAAGGAGGATGCTTTTATTTATTTAAAAAAAAAGAAAATAAAGTCATAATATTACAAGAATATATATATTTAAAAAAAAAAAAAAAATTCCCTTCTCACCCTCTGCGGGTGGTCTCTCTCTCTTTCATCCTCTGACCTCTGACCTCTACCAGAGGCCTGGGAGCTTGAGGGTTCTGCGCAGTATCTTGACTGTGCCTAGTACTGCACATTTCTGGACTGAGATGTCCAGAAATGTGGACATATATATATATATATATATATATATATATATATATATATATATATATATATATATATATATATATATATATATTTATCCTTTTATTTTAACTGGTCTCTATGATCAGAGATCAACAGAAATTGTTGGTCCGTCTGGAAAATATTCCTTCCACATATTCCTGCCTCTCTGACTGAACCGACTCTCAGCAGCAGGACTGGCAGCCCGACTAAAGGAGGTCTGGACCCCAAAGGTTTCAGAACCGCTGCTTTAACTGAGCCCATCTGCTCAGGACCAACACATCACCACTTCATAGGAAATGTTCACTCCTTCATTCACTACATCTGACCTCACTCTGGATGTTTCTGCAGACCTGGAACATGATTCCAGTTCAGGGTTCAGGTTTTAAATGTTGTTAATAAAGTCAGAAGTTCTCCAGAAGGTTCTGGATCAGCCAGCAGACATCAGAAGGTCATGAAGAAGTGAAGGAGAGAACAATTCAAACCCAGATGGTTCCTGCTGGATCAGGTTCCTCTGATCCTCTGAACACATGATGGGATCAACTTCCTGCTGACTGGATCACTGGGAACTGACTGGTACTGGTTTCTCTTTCAGACTCACTGAAATCCAGAAGATGGAAGATTTGGACCTAAAGCAGGACAGAGCAGAACCTGCAGGATCCGTCTGTCCCTCTATGAGGAGTGACTGGTCCAAAGGAAATCCTCCAGACTTCAGTAATGAACCTGGACCCTCAGACAGGAAGTAAGAAACCAGTTTCTAACCGATTCATGTGACTCCACACAGATTTATTTAATATTAACTTGTTTATCTTCAGAAAATAAATAAAAAGAATAAAAAGAACCTTAATTTTTCTGCCAACGTAAAGCTGAGTAGACATGAGGAATGTCAGCCAATCAGAGGAGTTTTAATGAGGCTTCAGTGAGTCAGAGATGGATGGAAATGATCCATGGAAACAGAAACAACCAGAACTTTAAAGAGCAACAATTCAGAGATAAACCCAGTGAGAGAGAGAAACTTCTTTACTGGGACCAGTTTATATACTGGGAACACTGGGACCATGTGATCCAGGTTGACAATCCAGAACTTTAAATCTTCTGCTTCTCTGCAGCAGTTTGTCTTCAGATCTTCTTCAGTGTTTTTATTCAGAGTTTCTCAGTAAATTGATCTGAATAACATTTTGTGTTTCAGAGGTCAGAAACCTCAGACTGAGAGCAGAACCTGCAGGATCCGTCTGTCCGTTCTATGAGGAGCGACTGGTCCAAGTCAAACCCTCCAGACTTCAGTAATGAACCAGAACCATCAGAGTAAGAAACCAGTTTCTAACTGATTCATGTGATTCTGCAGAGACCAACCAGGATTTAAACTTTGATTTCATCTTAGAAACTGATTCATGGAGACCAAAACATCATTTAAATCATTTTAGTTCTTTTTTCAGTTGTGATCTTTGAGAGAACAAAACAAACTGGAGGAAAAACTAAATAGTTTCCTTTGTGTCTTTATGAATCTCTAGCAGCTTCCATGATCCACTGAGGTCTGGAGCCTCGTGCATGAAAGAGTGTGGAGAAAGACCCAGAACAGGAGCTGGACTGCTGACAGCCAATCAGAGCAGCTGTGCTCCAGGTGAGACTGAACACGTCCAATCAGAGCTTCTTCTGTCGTCTGTTGGACCAATTCAACGTCTTTAGTTGGGATTTGGACATTTAAGGTTTTATAAATCTTCCTGTCAACTAAATCTGTGTATTTCTAGCTGCTGTAAATACTGTAGTTTTACTTTAAAGTGACTCTGTTTTCAGCTCTTTGTGCTAATTGGATGAAAACTGAACATCTTATTAAATCTGATGATCATTTTGATGCATGAACTAGTCAGCCTAGTTCTGCACTAGTGACATGCTAGGCGGCTAACCACCCGTCCCTTAAAACACAGAATCGTCCCGTATTTGGCTGTTAAATGTTACGTCCCTTTTTCCCATATTAAACCGATACGGGACGCGATTTGTTCCGTATTTCTATAAATGTCCAACAGACACGAATATCACACACATCAATAGGTCTGTCATGATAACAAATTTTGCTGAGCGATTAATTGTCTCAAAAATTATTGCGATAAATGATAATATTGTTTGAAGACCTTTTTACACATATTTAATAGAAATGACATAATGATGCATGTGATTTCCTGCCAATTTATTAAAAAAAACACTTAACACTTAACTGGTAAACAAAATAATCAAAACAACTAAGAACAAAAATAAAATGGATTCTCAGTCTCCATTAACAAAATATTTACTTGAAGACAAATTAAACAACATAAAACCAAAGTGGAAATAAATACTGTATTATACTGTATACTGATTATGAAGTCTGTGTACTATATTGCCCTTCAGTAATCACTAGATTTAAATAAAGATGGACACATCCAACTACCTAATGCAAGAAATACAAAACAGAGGCCCATTATGTAGAACATTTTATATCATCCTGAACTGTCTAGTCTATTAATGGATGTATTTTAATCAATGCATTTTAATTTCTGAGCCTGCCAATATTTTCATCCCCTGTCTGTTGTCCTGTTGGTATGAAACTTATAGCAGCAGCTCAGAGAACCAGTGTCATTATGTAGAAAAGGTTAAATCCTCCTTAACTCTTCATTTCTTCAAGTTAGGAAGGGGATGCATTTTATGGCAATATGGATTTTGAGTCTGCTGATATTTACATGTCCTGTTTTTCTGCTCAAAACTGTGGTACAGATATGAAAGTCTCTCTGGAAGCTCAGAGGATGAGTGTCATTGTCTAGAACATTTCATAAAACGCATCACTATCCAAAATATTCAAATTGCAGGACATGCATTTTCTGCCAAGGGACATTTGGAGGCTGCTGGTGACCTTCCTCACCTGTCACTGGACTATTTGATCTTATGCATTTATCATTTCACAACACAGTAAGAAATGTTCATAAATAACCCACTTTACTCAAATCTAACTCTTTAAGTAGTTCACATTCATCAATCTGTTCTTGATACGATGATGGTGGAACCACTTATTGCTGTCTTACCCTTTGTTGTGACATAATGAATTCATAAGATCAAATAAAAACAGGGCATGCAAATATCAGCAGCTCATAATTTACTGTGCCAAAAACTGCATCCCCTGCTAACTCAGCCAAATATAGAGTGAAGAGGGATTTCACTTTTCCACATAATCAAACTTGTTCTCTGAGCTGCTGCTATGAGTTTCATATCAACAGACAATATTTGGGAAAATATATGGGGCTGCAGATATCAGCATGCTATTATTTGCTATGCCATAAAATGCATCCCCCTGCTAACATGAAGAAATTAAGAGTTAAGAAGGATTTCACCTTTTCTACATAATGACACTGGTTCTCTGAGCTTCTGCTATCATTTCAACAGGACAACAGACAATAGATGCAAATATCAGCAGGTTCAGAAATTAAAATGCATCCCCTCATATATTAATAGACTAGACAGTTCAGGATGATATAAAATGTTCTACATAATGGGCCTTTGTTTTGTGATGCTTTAAACTATTATGGTGTTAGAAGAAAATGTGGGGATTTCAAACCGTCTGGGAAGAACATTTTCATCAGATACTGACTGAAAAATGTTCAACTCATGTGTCTCAAAGGTGTAAAAACCGTATTTTCTTCAGTTAATCTGCTAAATAAAACCCACCTTTTTAAGGCTGACATGGTTAAGAAACAAATGATAATGATACAAATATCTTTGGTCATATTTCAGTCCGTTTTCTCATCAATATGCTAGAGTTTAGAGCAATGCGCCCTCCTGCTGCAGGCCATGCAATTCTCTGCAGGCCTGCGTTTCTCAGCATAACACCTGTAACAACTGGCCTCCAGGACCGACTTTGGACTCCCTGGTTTTAAAACGTCCTCGACCCGATTCTCCACCCTTAGAAGTAAAACCTCTCGTAAAGATACAGATGTGAGAAGGAAAACTCGAATCCCAGGCTGAACATGTTAGTGAGGATAAATGAAGTCAATTAAAACAAATGTGTCCATCGTGGTGCAGTTTCCTGATGGACAGAATGGATCAGGACCAGAACACAGCAGACCCGGTTAGAACCTAAAGAACCAGAAATCATAGTCTCTTCATCCTTAAACATCTCCTGAGGCTGATATGGTTCAGAACATTTTGCTATGATTAAGTTTCTTATTGTGGTTAAATGGTCATTTAAAGAACAAATCATATTTAGAGATTAACAGTAAATACATAAATATTTCCTACTTTAAAAGGTTTGCTAAGGTTTTCTGTTTGTTTATTAAGAAATGTTGACATATTTTATTAATTCAGTGTTCAGAGGTCATTTAATGTATTATATAAAGTCAGACACAGACCTGCAGCCCAGGGGCGGATCTAGATGGGGGCCAACAGGGTACAGAAGAAATTATGCTGAATAAATATCTTTTGCTAATATTCAGAGGTGGATTTTTTTATTCTTCACAATTTTACTTTAACAATTAATTAAAAATTATAGAGCTGCACTTTTAGCTGCTGTATTGGATCATAGTTTCCATCTACTAGATCAGGATCTGCAACCTGAATCTGTGGAGACACAAGTGGCTCTTTGGCTTATTTATTATATCAAATGATGAAATGTTGCTCTGTTTTTTGTTTCATTCTTTTTTTAAGTGTCCTCATGAAATAACACTGACTATCCTGACCACTGTGGTCAATTTGATCTAGAACCAGCCTCCAAGCCTAACTATTTATTTCTATAAATATTTTAGTAATACTCTTTACAATACCAGAATTTTCAAAAACTTTTATACTTTTGGCTGCCTGAGGACACATTTTGATTATTAAATTAGATGTTATGATTAGTTACTCAGTATTTGAACAGATTACCAAATACTTTTTACACTTCCTTAGTTAAACATGTTTAAGGTGTGCTACTCTGATTGGACTATAGTTTTGGAGTACTCAAGTATGAACGATTGCTCTCTGGATCACTTTTTAAAAACAACAAACATAAAATATTGTCTATCACTGTAGCGGCCCCATGTCAGTAGGACGACACGCCGCAGGGAGCGTCTCTTATTTTATTTTCTGAAATGTGGCAACCCTAACCTGTTATTGTATGTAAAGGTCAGTCCCAGGGATCTTCATAGAAATTCACCACTTTATTAAACTCTGACTAGATGAATAATGCAGAGAATCAGTAACTCTAAAGGTTCACTACAGTGATCACACAGCGCTAAAAAAAACTTGTTGCTCTTCTGAGTTCAACACCTGCCTGCTACCTGTTGCCTCCTGACTCAGATTCTTGTGCCCACAGCGCCATCTAGTGACCAAAGAGGAAATTTATCACATATTTGGCTCCTGCAGTTCATGGAGACAAGAAGATGGAAAAAGCAACCTGCTGCTTTTACAGAAAGAGGGAAGGAGAGTCTGAGACAGAAACCTTTATTTACTCTGATAATATAGCACAGATTACTGTTAATATGTTTCCATGTAAATTATGTAATATTTTTAACAATTTGTTGTTTACCTCTAAGGGACCAAATCAAATCCATGTCATTTTCAAAGTATAATGTTTCTTTAAAAACATCCAATCCAGAGATCTGATGGCGAAAAAACCATTTTAAATGTGAACATTATCAGATAAACAAGCAGTTTCTTTGGCAGATTAAAAGTTTTTCTCTAGATTTTCCTCATTTAGGCTGGAAAAGGAGAAAACATTATTGTTTTTCTCTGCCTCTTCTGCAGCTGCTGTTTGTGGGAGAAGCTCAGATAGAAATACTAAAATGAGGACATGGTGACATGATGAGGAAGAGTTTATGTTGCTTTATGCTACTGCATTTAATGAACATGTTTCTGTAAGGTTATTTTTTCATCTGCTCTGCCTTGTGAATCAGATCCTGACAGAACAAATTCTGGTAACAAAACAGAGACAGAAATATTCTGTCTGACAACAGAACAACATTTTGGTTCAGAGAATGGATACAATCATTTATCTTCAGATCATGTGACATCAGAGACCGTATAAAACTTTCTAATCTGATCCAGATGGTTTTGCTCCAACTTAAAAACAAAGTCATGTTTTTAATTCAGTTGTTTCTTTATTTCAGCAGATGTTATTTGGCAGGAGGTTCTAAAGGAACATAAGATCAGTCTGAGGTGGAGATGTGAATGTGTGACTGAAGGAAGTGATGTAACAGGAAGTAGAACCCTCCTCAACAGGATCTACACTGATCTCTACATCACAGAGGGATGGAGTGAAGAGGTTAATACCCAACATGAGGTGAAGCAGCTGGAAAGAGCTTCCAAGACCCAGAACCTCCATGACTCTCCCATCAGGTGCCATGACATCTTTAAATCCTTCCCTGACCAACATGGAGCCATCAGAGTGGTTCTGACCAACGGCGTCGCTGGTGTTGGAAAAACCTTCTCAGTGCAGAAGTTCACTCTGGACTGGGCCGAGGGCTTGGAGAACCAGGATGTCAGTGTGGTGGTTCTGCTGTCGTTCAGGGAGTTGAACCTGATCAGAGATCAGCAGCACAGTCTCCTCTCACTGCTCCATGTTTTCCATCCAACACTCCAGAAGCTCCCAGCAGAGCAGCTGCATGTCTGCAAACTGCTCTTCATCTTTGATGGCCTGGATGAAAACAGACTTTCACTGGACTTCAGCAGCAGGCAGCTGGTTTCTGACGTCACACAGACGTCATCAGTCAACGTTCTGCTGACAAACCTCATCGAGGGGAACCTGCTTCCCTCGGCTCTCATCTGGATAACTACCAGACCTGCAGCGGCCAATCAGATCCCTGCCTTCATGTGTTTCCAGGGCAACAGAAGTACGAGGCTTCACCGACGCCCAGAAGGAGGAATACTTCAGGAGGAGGTTCAGTGATGAAGATCTGTCCAGCAGAATCATCTCCCACATCCAGACCTGCAGGAGCCTCCACATCATGTGTGGAATCCCAGTCTTCTGCTGGATCACTGCTACGGTTCTGGAGAACATGTTGACCTCAGAGCAGAGAGGAGAGCTGCCCAAGACCATGACTGACATGTACTCACACTTCCTGCTGGTCCAGACAAAGAGGAAGAAGAACAAGTACCATGGAGGACATGAGACAAGTCCACAGGAGCTGATGGAGGCTGACAGGGAAGTTCTTCTGAAGCTGGGGAGGCTGGCGTTTGAACATCTGGAGAAAGGAAACATCATGTTCTACCAAGAAGACCTGGAGCAGTGTGGTCTGGATGTCACAGAGGCCTCAGTGTACTCAGGAGTTTGTACAGAGATCTTCAAAAGAGAGACTGTGATCTTCCAGAAACCAGTTTACTGCTTTGTTCATCTGAGCATCCAGGAGTTTCTGGCTGCAGTTTACATGTTCCACTGTTTCACCAGCAGGAATACAGAGGTGGTGGAGAAGTTCCTGGAAATATATTACAGTGAAACATCTCTGGAGGGTTTCATGAACAGAGTCACGTCTAAATCCCTCAGCAGTAAAAATGGCCACCTGGACCTGTTTGTCCGTTTCCTTCATGGTCTCACTCTGGAGTCCAACCAGAGTCTGTTAGGAGGCCTGATGGGTCAGACAGAGAACAGTCCAGAAACCATCCAGAGAATCATCAACAATCTGAAGAAGATGAACACTAATAGAATCTCTCCTGACAGAAGCATCAACATCTTCCACTGTCTAATGGAGATGAACGACGTCTCAGTGTTTCAGGAGATCCAACAGCTCCTAAAATCAGGGAATAAACTCTCAGAGATCCAGTGTTCAGCTCTGGCCTTCATGCTGCAGATGTCAGAGGTTCTGGATGAGTTGGACCTGGAGAAATACAACACATCAGAATCAGGCCGACTGAGACTGATTCCAGCTGTGAGGAACTGCAGAAAGGCTCGGTGAGTCCAGACCAGTGATGGCGAAGTTACTTTGAAAAAGTAACTATAATCAGATTATTGATTACCTGATTTGGAAAGTAACAAAGTTACATTAAAAGTAACTTTTTTAGCTACTTTCAGCAGCTGCTAACAGCAACGCTACACCACATGTGAAAATTACATTAAGCTTTGCCAAAAATTAATTACAAGTTATTTTATAATAGTAACATCAACAATGTGTTTCCACTTATGAGGTTGAACTGAAGGTCAGATTGTTTAATGTTACAACAGCACAAAAAAACTGTAGTGATCTTTGTGTTTTCCTCTATTGTCTATAGTCTCTAAATAGTATTTTAGCCCCCCCCCCCCCCCCCTGCCCCAGCCTCCAGGTTCTGTGTTACGGCTCTGTTTGCTGTCATAGTGCAGCACACAGAGCTTCTCCTGCTGCTCCACAGCTCAGATCACATTCTGCACAGATTTGTGACATTTATCTTAATATTAATAATTATATTGGCGTTTAGTTGCACAACTTTACAGACTTGTTCATTTATGGCTGTTTTCACGTTTATTGCTGTTCATATTAGTCTCAATGTTTGAAGTTTTCTGGAGCGCAACGTGAAGCTCGAAGTCAATCAGAGCAAATATATTAACTTGACATTAACAAAGATGCTGCAGTGTCTCTGCTTTTTTCCAAACCCAAATGAGTAACTTCATGTTCAACAAGCCAAAAAACCACAACCCGTCACTCATAAATTTGCAAGTGACTTTAGAAAAAACAAGCCGAGAGTCTCTTATAATAATTGGACTTGGTGACAGAAAGTCAATTGTTCCAGATTTTCCTGCAACAAAATGTTCATCTCCCTCCATTGTTTACGTTCTGTCACTGCTGATACTGTCGCATTGAAACGGCTTCGCTCCCCAAGACACATAAAGGAAATAAAATTCAATTACAAAAGAAAATAGTACTGCACAGTAATTTGGGTAAGTAGCTTTAATCTGATTTCTGTCATGATGGGCTCTTGTTTTCACCAGGCGGACAAAACAAATCAGTTAAATGGTTTATTGTAAAAATAAACAAACAATAATCACAACAGCAGGTTCAGGGTATGACTGCAACTGGGAACTGGATCACTGGAGCGGGAGAGAAGTGGAGGTGTGTTTGAGGAACGTAGGAAATGAGCAATGTGAAAACAAATGGACTGGTCTCACTTGGGTTTGTGGAAAATGATCAAGGGGGAGTTTACTGAGGTTAGCAGGGTGGAGATGGTGGAAGAGGGTTTTCTGCTTAGACTGATGGAGGGACAGTGATGGAGGGTGGGCAGGTAAGTTCTTGAGTTTCCGGCCGAGAGGAGCAAAGGAGAGATCAGCCAACTGAGAGATCCTGGGAGGTTTGAGTAACTGTGGGGTGGAACTCGGGCAACCAGTGGGTAACATCCAGGGTGTCACGAAGCTTCACCTGAGGAGGAGACACACAGAGATTTACTGAGAGATCCACAATGAGGAAATCACAGAGAGAAAACGCTGAAGCCTGAAGTACCAAACGTTGACTAACACTGGCAGAGACGTGTTGGCTGCTCCTTCCTCTTATACTCCTCTAGACCAGGGGTGTCAAACGTACGGCCCGCGGGCCGCAAGCGGCCTGCCGAACAATTTAGATCGACCCGGCGGCTAAATTTGTCATCATTTTTCATGTAATCATCTAACAGCAGAGGCAGTTCTGAGCTTCAGGTTCTGTAAACAAGTTTGATTCTTTCGCTTTACCACGTTTTTATTTTGGCCCTGGCAATCTCATATTTCTTGTGCATGCTGACTTGCATACATGTAATGTATGTACGTTTTTCTATATGTATACATTTTATGCATCAACAAATGTTCTTAATCAGATGTCCAGGGTTTCCCCCAAAAACTTGCTAAGCCCTGTGGTCGAGGCGGTCCATCGTGTTTTTGTATTAAAAGATATTAAGTTGACAGCAAATGTAAACGTATTACTGTGTAATTATATGTTACGGGAAAATATCTCCAGTGAAATGCTATTTAAACCCACAACTAGTCTATAAACAACAAATTTGCACTTCTGTTAATCCAATTTAAGTCAGAGGCTCCATCAGGCCCCCAGGGCTTCAGAGGCCCCATAAATGCTAATATTTTAAAACAGACCACAAATACATCAATGTAACACTTGTAGATTATCAATGCTGTTAAATTTTATTCAATTGTTTAGGCATACATAATAAGTTAAATTATTTTAAATTGTTTAACTTTTAAATACAAAATTTTAAGGAGCTGGCAAGTTTACTTTGTAAAACTTCAAAGAACAATGTTCATAGGTAGTGTTGAAAAGGAATAATTTATCTAAATTAGAAAATACAATTCTGTTCTTTTCCTTTCCCGGTCCTGGATTCTCGCTACCATCTTGGAGCCGACGTGAGGAGACAGAGGCGTACGCAGCGTGTTGGCGTCACAGAAGTGCAGAATTTAATCCAATCAGAAACAAAGTATCAGACATAACAGAGCATGACAGAAAAACAAACAGACTTACATTTCGTTACCTGAGTCAGACAGACAAACATATACAAAGACGTCTTTGAGAAAAGAGCCAGAGCAAAAGCAACAAAGATCGGCTATTTTTCTGAATTATTTCTTCCTATCCTCAGATTATATTCTTGTGGGAGGTTCTCGCTTCAAACAAGGCGTCCCTTGTCTCGACCAATTAGAAGTTGTCTCCGACCGCCTTCGAAAACGGCACCTCCCTTCAATTCTGTTCGAGCGATCAAAGAAAAGTTTCTTTAGTGAAGTTAAACAGATCCCTCAAGTCCTGCTAGGTTTTATGACTTTTGGATGTCTCAAGAAACGTATTTGGAATTCCCTGTTAATCCACCCAAACAGATAAAGGCACATTTGTAAGCTTTTAAACAAATACTTTTCGGGTAAACTGCAGGTCAATGTGCCAGAATAAGTTATAACTTCCAAGATATATTCAGGTTTATTTCACTAAATGATGTTATCTCCTGACTCCTGCAGAGTTTTCTCCAGGATCTGGCTCCTTCCTGAGCCAAGAGCATCAAAGCATTTCACAGGTCTCTGTGAAACTCTGGTTTTCTCCTTTTCTCCCAAAACAAACCCTTAATCCTATATTTGATTCAATAAGAGTTATCTCTGAACTTAATATGCTTTTGCTCTGTTATTCCTCCCGAAGCCTCCCTGACATTAAACTCATACAATAACTATATTAACTGCAAAAAGTAATTAGATACAATTCCTAATCTGCCCTACACCATTCATATAAAATTAAACCATCCTAATCATTTTCCAACTACCTTAATTCTACAGGTAAATAATACATTTTAATCCGAGCATGCAATACTAAGAGTAATCTATATGATATTAGTAGTTTAAACAGTTTAAAGTTCACAGCTCTAAAGTTCATAAGTTTACAGTTCAATAGTTTAACATGCCTGAAGGCTCTTTATTTCCTGAGACCTGAGTATCTCCTGTCCTCCCAAGATGTCTGAAAAGATAGGAGCCTATAGCTCCACAGATATATTGTTTAACAACGTCTTAAAAGGTTTTCTCCATCCATCACTTGTTCTTTGATATTTTGAACCCAGCCATGGCTCTTCCTGCCAATTGAACTCACCCACACAAACTTCTTCAAAATTTAAGTAAAAGATTCAGCTAACTAAACACAAAAAGATGGTTATATTTTCTACATGCTAGAAACGATTATATTTCCTCAACAGTAGATTATTGTGTTACCATAGCAACAATCTGATGCTGAGTTTAATCCTTGAATTTACAAATACAAATTAGTAATCTCAATCAGGGATTTTCCCCGACTGGGAGTTTAACGCTGAATGTGACAGGCAGCCAATCAGAAAGCTCGGATTATCCGCCTGCTTTCTGAGGGGAAATGACCGAGGGGAATCACAAACAACTGAAACGGCGCAACGCTAAGCCTGGCGGCGGGGCTAGCAAAGCATGGCGACCCGCCAAGCTTATAATACACTGGGGGAAACCCTGGAAATGGTTTGATGCAAAGTGTAACTGGAAAAATATGTAAAAAATTAACAAAATAATATAAAATCAGCGTGACTCTGAGCAGAGCGTTAAAGCTCCTCACCAGGCTGGACCTGCATGATGAGGTTAGCGCTGCTCGTTATCCACAAAAGCTCCGGCCAACCGGGACCTCAGACAAAAACGTTACAGGGAAAACAGACACAGAGCCAATGGCGCAAAAAGTGGGTATGCAGCGCATGCAACGCGTAGGGGCGCAGCACCACAGGGGGCGCCAAAACCCCGTCTGGAGGGGAAACGCGCCCAAACACTTTAGCGCCTTTCGCTCCTTCACCTCACGCACATAACGAGGTAAATGTAGCGAGTTTTACCCTTCAGGTATCGTCTATGTTTTCTGCGCTCCTTCACCCTGACGTTCCTTCCTTCGTGGGGGGCTGGAGGGGGGCGCCGATTAATGGTTTTGCATTGAATAATGTGTAGTTGCGCCGCTGCACAGAGGCGCACGCGATCTGCGCTGAGGAAAAGCAGCGGCAGCGCGTGAGGCAAAGCGCAGAGGCGGCAGCTGTGTGATTGGTCCGCCTGTCTGGTTTAAATGCATAAACTATAAACCTATCATTTAGGAATAACTCTGCTATGCTAGTGAAATGCTAAGAGCAGAAGAGACGCTACACGTTACATTGCTTAGCCAATCAGAGCTGAGGAGGAGCCTGATTGGAGGAGCTTCACTCTCAACAGGGATTTGAACTTGTGTCTTTAATTACTTCAGCAAAGCTCACAGTTTTTACCAAACTCTGTAGTTTTCTGTGTTCTTCTAAATCTGCTCTTTAGTCGCATCTTTTCGGGGTTGGTGCTGCCTCTAGTGGTGTGGAGGTGGTAACACAACTAATATAATTACATTACTAAATCAGAATACCGCAAAGTCTTTATTATTTATTATTCATTCTCTTAAGAATGTAGAGCTAATTAAATGATCTAAACCTTAAAGTGGTTCCAGTTTCTCTCGATGGCCAACCTGTTGAAACTGTGACACATTTTAAATACTTTGGTTCGTTCCTGGACAGTCGGTTCAACTTCACTGAAAACACTGACTATATTTTGAAGAACTGATCTCAGAGACTAAACCTTTTAAGAAGACTTGGTGATCTTGAATTTGGGGGGGAAAAAGATCATATTTTATTTATCACTACAGAAGGGTTCAGAGAAATGCGCATATGAAACTGGTGGGTTCGGTATCTCTAAAAAGGTTAAGAACCATGTTTTAGACATTCAGCTGCTCCAGGACAACATTGCTCCAGCTTTTAATGTTTAGAGGTTTTTAAAAATATTCCACTTTTAATCAGTCTTCATGTATTGAATTCTATAAAACAGTTTTTTTTCTGACAGATTCAATCAATCAGAGAAACATTTTTAACTTTCACTCATTGGGCCTGTCATGAAACCTGGTTGGAACTGATTGAGATCTTTCCAGGACACACAGAAAACAGATCACAAAAATCCAGAGGCAACAAGTAGTCTTGAATTATGATTTAATGTTGATTGAAACTTATATAATCTTTATTATAACAGAACTTATATAATTTTTATTGTAATAAAAATCTAGAAGAAACAAATGATTCAGTAGTATGATTTGATGTGATTAAAACTCGTGTGATCCTTATTTTAAAAATGTACTACTAATTAATGTGATGGGTTATGTGAACTTGATTTAAGAAGTAAATGGATAAAATTATAAATGAATATTCTTGTTCAAAGTTAGATGAGGAAAGTCTCATACTGTGTCGCAAACCCACGAGGCTGAGTGGGAGGAAGAACTGTGAGCACAGAAGAAACAGAAAGTGGGATTGTGAAACATAAAGAGCAACAGATGTTGAGAACAAGATAAGAACTTCAGCAAGAGTAAAAGAGGAAGTTCAAGAGCCGAGTCATAGGAATAATAATTCTTTTGGTTAATGTAAAATCGTTGTTTATGATCCTAGCGACTTGGGGGACTTCAGATGTTTCTTTAGTTATGATAAATAATGACCTTGGGACTTGCACCGAGTCTCTAAAGTTATCTAGACTGTAACAAGTGACGTTATTATTAGAGGAAGAGCTGCTGTTAACTGGAGTGGTTTCTGAAGTCAGGCATTTACAGGATACTTAAATGTCTGTTTCATTAACTGTAAAAGGTCATAATCTCAGGATCTGAAGGTGGTTAGAGTCTAGACCAGACATGGGCAAACCACGGCCCCCGGCACACATACGGCCCGTTAGGCTTTTTAATCTGGCCCGCCGAACTTGTCCAAATTATCATAAAAATGTATGATTGTGTAAAAACCACATTTTTTTTAACATCTCCCTTTCCCCTGAAATACCCCAGTTTCCCCGGTAGATGGCACACTAGTCTACTCTAGACACATTTATCTTGGAGCGTCCAGCTGCCGTCCCTCCTCCTTCCATAAAAATGAATGGACCAAAGAAAAGAAAAGTGGACACTGAGTGCCGAGTGTTTAAAAAAGAGTGAACAGAAAAATGTTTTTTTGCTGAAGTCCGATCAACGTATTTCTGGTATGGCAAGAAACGGTTGCAGTTTTTAAGGAGTACAATATCAGCCGTTACTTTGCCACAAAGATGCTAACTATGCTAGCAAGCAATCATGCTAACTACACTAGCAAGCAATCATGCTAACTACGCTAGCAAGCAATCATGTTAACTACGCTAGCAAGGAATCATGCTAACTACGCTAGCAAGCAATCATGCTAACTATGCTAGCAAGCGATCATGCTAACTACGCTAGCAAGCAATCATGCTAACTACGCTAGCAAGTAATCATGCTAACTACGCTAGCAAGCAATCATGCTAACTACGCTAGCAAGCAATCATGCTAACTACGCTAGCAAGCAATCATGCTAACTACGCTAGCAAGCAATCATGCTAACTACGCTAGCAAGTAATCAACACAAGAACGCGCGGCTGCTGCTCAGAGGTTGGTAGCTAATTTAAAGACTCAGCAGAATTTTTTTCACCGACAAACTGCGATTCAAGAGTCAATCACCAAGGCAAGTTTTTTGCTGGCATTCAAGTTAGCAAAGGCTAGCAAGCCTTTCTCCGAAGGCGAGTTTTTGAAAGAATGCATGTTAGAGACAGCAGATCTCTATTGTCCGGAAAGCAAAGGCAAGTTTGAACAAATCAGCCTGTCAAGCAGGACAGTGACTCGCCGTGTGGAGCTGATTGAGGAAGATTTAGTCAGCGAGTTAAACAAAAAGGCTTTTAATTCATATTCACTAGCACTGGATGAAAGCAACGATATAAAAGACACTGCTCAGCTCCTAATTTTTATCCGAGGCATAAATGACAGTTTTGAGATTACAGAAGAACTTTTGAGCTTGGAATCGCTGAAGGGGAAAACGCGTGGAGAGGACCTGTATGAACAGGTGTCTGCTGTCATCGAGAGAATGAAGTTGCCTTGGAGTAAACATGGTGTCACCATGGATGGATCACCAGATTTAACTGGAAAAACCGTCAGGCTGCTGAAAAGAATTCAAGATAAAGTGAAAGAATAAAACCCTCAGCAGGATGTTATTTTTCTTCACTGCATCATTCATCAAGAATCTCTGTGCAAGTCCGTATTGCAGCTTAACCATGTTGTCGATCCAACTGTAAAACTTGTTAACTTCATACGAGCAAAGGGGCTGAATCACCGTCAGTTCATAACGTTTCTAGAGGAAACCGATGCGGATCACCAGGACTTACTTTACCACTCTGTGTCCGGTAGAAAAGTGTGTAAACGAGTTTGGGAGCTCAAAGAGGAGATTCTTTCATTTGTGGAGCTCATGGGGAAATCTGATGAATTCCCTGAGCTGAGAGATGAGGACTGGCTTTGTGACTTTGCATTTACTGTGGACATATTGTCACATGAATGAGCTGAATGTTAAGCTGCAGGGAAAAGATCAGTTTGTTCATGACATGTACACAAATGTGAGAGCCTTAAAATCCAAGCTGGCTTTATTCGCGAGGCAAATATCAAACAAATCTTTCACTCATTTTCCCACACTGGCCATGCAGAAGCTACCCGAAACGTGAAGAAATATTGCAAATCACTGGAAGACTTGCACAGAGAATTCTGCCATCGGTTCACAGATTTTGAAAAAATCGACAACTGACTTCAGCTGCTGTCTTGTCCCCTGTTACAAGACCCTGAAACCTGATGAGCTCCAACTGGAGCTGATGACCTTCAGTCTGACTCCATCTCAAAAGAAAATTTCAAGTCTCTTAAACTGAATGACTTTTATGCTTCAATTAATGAAGCCATGTTTCCAAACCTCCGGAGGATTTCCCAGAAGATGCTGGCATGGTTTGGTTCTACCTGTCTGTGAGCAAACCTTCAGTGTCATGGACATCAACAAAACCCGTCACAGATCCCAGTTAACTGACCAACACCTCACATCTATTTTGAGAATTGCCACAACAAAAATAACCCCAGACTTTGATGCGCTGGCAGAAAAAGGAGAACAACAACATTGTTCCCACTGAAATGTGTGTTTCTCTACCGTGTTATAAAAACAACAGCAGTGCAGCAGCTTAGTTAACAAGCTGCTCATTGCTCTCAATTCATAGACCCTTTTCTTGCTGGGCAATCATATGTTTTGAATGTTGAAAGATTCCATTGATCTTTTTCCACTAAATGTTGATTTCATTAAATTAGCATCTTTATTTGTGTCTGTTTTTTGTAAATTTTAACCCCCAGGTTTGATAAATTACATTGTGTGTCCAAATGGTCCTGGTCCGGCCCGTCTGTCAAATTTTAGAACCTATTCTGGCCCAAGAGTCAAAAGGTTTGCCCACCCCTGGTCTATACACTCATCTGTGGTAAAACCCAGGAGTCAGAGGCTTCATGGACCCGTTAGGCGGAGAGCTGGTCAGTAGTCAGTCAGTAGGAGTCTGAGAGGAGGCAGGATGTGGCTGACTATTGCGCAATAACAGGCGGCTACCCCATAATTCACATCTTTGGATCTTTGGCTCTTTATTATAAAATCTCCGTTTAGGTTTGATGGAAACTTGGACCATTAAAATAAACTCCTGCATCAAAATTGTTGCCCTTTAATCTAGTTGGAAACTTTGTGAACCAACTTTTCTTCTGCCCACTAGTTTCCTCTGAGTTTATAAATGAAAACAACATGAATGGATTGTTCTGTGATCTCTGTCTGCTGCCAGTTTTGAACAGAACCAGAACCAGAACCAGGATGTTAATTATGAATTGATCAAACTCAGTAAATTGATGTGAAGACCAGATGTTCATCAGATGATATCAATGTTATCATGTGTTTATATAGATTATCTGGTTTAATTAGAACTGACTTTATTTCTTCTCTAATCACAGACTTGGTGGCTGTAAACTCAGAAAGGCTGAATGTGAAGTTGTGGCTTCAGCTCTGAAGTCCAACCAACATCTGACTGAACTGGAAATAAGTCGGATCAACATAGAGGGAACTCAACATAAAACCATTACAGACTCTGAACTGAATCGTGTGTTTGAGATCCTGCAGAGTTCAGTCAGTAAAGTGAAGAATCTGAGGTTTGTTTTCGCTATTTATCCTATAAAATGTTTCATTGATACTTTAATATTTATTTATCTTCACATTTATTCTGTTTTCTTTAAAAACAATCTGCTCTCAAAATGTCAGAATATAATTTCTAAAATCTTTTGCTTTGTAAATGAATTATTTTCCTTTTCAGACTTTGAGAATATTGATCTTTATTTTTCACTTTAAAATGTTTTGGACTGATGAATAAAAATAAGTTAATAAGTCAAATGATGATAATTAATGATGGAGATGTTTCAGTTTGTTCTAAAAAGATTCAGATGATCAGGTTGATTTATTTCTCTTTTCTTCTTCACATTAATAATGAAAAGTTCCTCCAGAGTAAAACCAGAACCAGAACCAGACCAGTTATGTTTAATAATCAGAAACTCTAACATGAATAAAAACCGTCAGCAGCAGCCGGTTCCTCCAGCTCAGCTGTGGTTCTGTTGGACCGGGTCAGAGAAGAACCGTCTCTTCAGTCTGTCAGTCGGTTGGAGCCTCAGAGACGCTTCATCAGGTCACTGATCAGAAACTTTAGAGCTATTCAGAGATAATCCATCGTGTTTCTGATGATCAATAATGATCAGATGTGATCATGTGAAGAGGCCTGAGTCTCACTGCAGCAAACATCTGGTCCTCGTCTCCAGCTGTCCTCTGTCTCTGCTGTCCATCCTCTGCTGGGATGTCACCAGGTAGATGACCACAATGTCTGCTTGCTGTGATTGCTGAGCTGTTGTCAGGAAACATGCAGGTAACCAGAAGGCAGCATAGCAGCTCTAACCAGACTCTCAAATCCAGGCCTCCGTTCTGTGTCCTCAGCCTTTAATGTTTCTGCTTCAACCCTGAGAAGTGATGAATTGTCCCTCAGGACACAGTCAGTTCTCCAGAGTCCTGCTGAACTTTGACCTCTGATGGACTCAGGGTTAGGTTGCAGGATGTCGCCATCAGGCTGAGGTGAAGATCCCTAGTCTGGACCGAACCAAATAAGTTCTCCAAGTATTACTGTCCCCATAGTTCAGTAAATACTTTGACTTTAGAACAAAGAACTGAGAACCTGATCACCAGCAGAGCAGCGACACTGGTGGATCAACAGAGTCACAGGTTTCTACCAGATACCTGAGATAAACCAACTTCACTTGACTCTGATATGAAACATTTAATATTTAAAGTCCATTTTAATTCCCGACCAGAACCACTGAAGCCCGACTGAAATATTCTAACACACTCTAATAACATGTTCTGGTTCTGCGGGTTGGACTCTATAAACCAGTTTTACTGGACAATATTAAACATCAGTTCCTTTTCTTTTACATTCAGTCAAATTAATTTTCTACATTTTTATCATTAATTTGTTCATATTTCAGTTTAAAACCTGCATCCTGTTGCTTCAGCTCACATCTTTATTCTTTATTCAGATTGAGGAAGCTGCAGTTGTCAGAGATCAGCTGTTCTTCTCTGTTCACTCTGAGTCCAACCAACATCTGACTGAACTGACCTGAGCTGGAACACCTGAGAGATTCTGGAGTGAAAGCTCTGTGTTTACTACAGATCCTGAATGCAGAATACAAACTAATGTAAAAACCATGTTTTATTGTGGATCTGATGTTTGTTGATGTGAAATGTTTTGTTCACAAACTGCAGACAGATCTGATATTCTACTGATCCATTAGGATCTTCATGGTAAAGTCTGATTTCTTCTTCTGTTGCTTCAGCTCACATCTTTTATTCTTTATTCAGATTGAGGACTGCAGTTTTGTCAGAGATCAGCTGTTTCTTCTCTGGTTCAGCTCTGAAGTCCAACCAACATGACTGAACTGGACCTGAGCTGGAACGACCTGAAGATTCGGAGTGAAGAGCTCTGTGGTTTACTACAGGATCCTGAATCAGAATAAAACATTAATGTAAGAAACCATGTTTTATTGTGGATCTGATGTTTGTGATGTGAAAGTTGTGTTGCCACTAAACTGCAGACAGATGCTGATATTCTACTGATCCACTCTGAGGATCTTCATGGTAAAGTCTGATTTCTTCTTCTATGGTTTGGTCCAGTTAATGTTTCTGTGTTTTATAAAAGCACCAGCAGTTCCTCCTCCCACCATCACATCCAACCAATCACAGCCTTCATTTCACAGACACCAACCACACCTGCAGAGAGAAGGTCAAAGGTCAGATTGGAGACTAAAGGCTGATAAAACTCTGATATTAGGACCATTAAATGTCTTAATATCTACAATCAGATATAAAATCTGATAAAATGTCTTTATATCCAAGACAGACTGAGGCTGAATTCACTAAATAATGATGTTTCATCCACATCTCTGACCTTCTGATCATAAATGATCAATAAACCATCATTGATAAAACCACAAACTTTATTAACCTGTAAAGATGAACAGATGTAGAAACATCAGGAATCAGTTTGACATTTAAAATGAATCTGAACTGAAATATTAGAGCTTTAATTACCGACCAGAACCACTGAAATATTCTAACAACACGTCATAATAACATGTTCTGGTTCTGCTGGTTTGGACTCTATAAACCAGTTTTACTGGATCAGATATTAAACATCAGTTCATCATGTTTCTTTTATATTCAGTGAAATACATTTTCTACATTTTTATCATTAATTTGTTCATATTTCAGTTTTAACCTGCATCCTGTTGCTTCAGTTCACATCTTTTATTCTTTATTCAGATTGAAGTCATGCAGTTTGTCAGAGATCAGCTGTTCTTCTCTGGCCTCAGCTCTGAAGTCCAACCAACATCTGACTGAACTGAACCTGAGCTTCAACAACAACCTGAGAGATTCTGGAGTGAAGCAGCTCTGTGGTTTACTACAGGATCCTGAATGCAGAATAAAACGATTAGAGTAAGAAACCATGTTTTATTGTGGATCTGATGTTTGTGATGTGAAAGTTGTGTTGCCACTAAACTGCAGACAGATGCTGATATTCTACTGATCCACTCTGAGGATCTTCATGGTAAAGTCTGATTTCTTCTTCTATGGTTTGGTCCAGTTAAAGTTTCTGTGTTTTATAAAAGCACCAGCAGTTCCTCCTCCCACCATCACATCCAACCAATCACAGCCTTCATTTCACAGACACCAACCACACCTGCAGAGAGAAGGTCAAAGGTCAGATTGGAGACTAAAGGCTGATAAAACTCTGATATTAGGATAATTAAATGTGTTAATATCTACAAACAATCAGATATAAAATCTGATAAAATGTCTTTATGTCCAGTTAAATTTTAATACAGCAGCATCAATTTAAGTAAATTATCTGAAATAATATGTAAACATTTTCCAAGCTGTGAATAAATGTGAGGTAAACAAAGTTTTCCCTCCTTTCCTTGGTTGTTTCTAACCTCCAGTGTCTGAGGTGAAGCAGCAGGAATCCTGTGAGTTTGTGACAGATGTAGCAGGAAGTTGTGACGTTGACAGAAGGAGCTGGATGGACGACGGAGGGACAGCTGATAGCAGAGCAGCTTTATTTCTAGACAACTTTAAACAGGACCAAAGAGACATGAAGCAGCATCACATGATCCAATAATCAACCAATAAACCATCAATAGGAGATGAACATCAATACAACAGCCCTGATTAAAATAATAAGATAATATAGAGTCAGAATGAAGTAATGGAAATAGAGCAAAATAACAATAAATTCATTTAATTCAAACAGACAAAAGTCAACATTTGGTTTGAAGCAGGAATTTATAATCAAACTGGGCTATTGATCCTTAGATAAACCAGTCAGTTCAGTTTCCACTCATGTGTTCATGTGTTTATGAATGAGTGAAGTGTAATTATTGATCCTCCAGATGATGAATCAGTCAGTTCCTCTCAGGTTACTGTCACTGTGGAAATGAGCTGCTTCATTAAATCACTGCAGCTTCATTAACATATTTAATGTCTCACTTTGGTTCTTAACGTCCATTTTAATTCCCGACCAGAACCACTGAAGCCCGACTGAAATATTCTAACAACACGTCATAATAACATGTTCTGGTTCTGCTGGTTTGGACTCTATAAACCAGTTTTACTGGATCAGATATTAAACATCAGTTCATCGTGTTTCTTTTACATTCAGTCAAATTAATTTTCTACATTTTTATTATTAATTTGTTCATATTTCATTTTTAACCTGCATCCTGTTGCTTCAGTTCACATCTTTTATTCTTTATTCAGATTGATGGGCTGCAGTTTGTCAGAGATCAGCTGTTCTTCTCTGGCCTCAGCTCTGAAGTCCAACCAACATCTGACTCAACTGGACCTGAGTTTCAACAACCTGAGAGATTCTGTAGTGAAGCAGCTCTGTGGTTTACTACAGGATCCTGAATGCAGAATACAAAGATTAGGGTAAGAAACCATGTTTTATTGTGGATCTGATGTTTGTGATGTGAAAGTTGTGTTGCCACTAAACTGCAGACAGATGCTGATATTCTACTGATCCACTCTGAGGATCTTCATGGTAAAGTCTGATTTCTTCTTCTATGGTTTGGTCCAGTTAAAGTTTCTGTGTTTTATAAAAGCACCAGCAGTTCCTCCTCCCACCATCACATCCAACCAATCACAGCCTTCATTTTACAGACACCAACCACACCTGCAGAGAGAAGGTCAAAGGTCAGATTGGAGACTAAAGGCTGATAAAACTCTGATATTAGGATCATCAAATGTCTTAATATCTACAAACAATCAGATATAAAATCTGATAAATGTCTTTATGTCCAAGACAGACTGAGGCTGAATTCACTAAATAATGATGTTCATCCACATCTCTGACCTTCTGATCATAAATGATCAATAAACCATCATTGATAAAACCACAAACTTTATTAACCTGTAAAGATGAACAGATGTAGAAACATCAGGAATCAGTTTGACATTTAAAATGAATCTGAACTGAAATATTAGAGCTTTAATTCCCGACCAGAACCACTGAAGGTCCGACTGAAATATTCTAACAATGTCAGGATCTGTGTTTTCTGGGTAGTTAGTTTGAGTTTTTTCTGTGTTTAGTCCTTTTTCCCTTTGAGTCTCTGTCCTGTCCTCCCTGTTTATTGATCCCAGCTGTGTCTAGTTTCTTGATTACCCTCTACATGTATTTAAGTCCACCTGTTGTCTTTGTCTCTCGTCGGATCCTTGTCGTGTCACCGCTCTGTCTCCTTGTGCTCCCTGTTGTTTAGTTCCGTGAGTTTATTCAATAAATCCTCATTTTCATTCATTTCATCCTGGGTCTGCCTGCGTTCTACTCACCTCATTCAAACCACATCATGACAAACAACACGTCATAATAACATCTTCTGGTTCTGCTGGTTTGGACTCTATAAACCAGTTTTACTGGATCAGATATTAAAATCAGTTCATCATGTTTCTTTTACATTCAGTCAAATTAATTTTCTACATTTTTATCATTAATTTTTCATATTTCAGTTTTAACCTGCATCCTGTTGCTTCAGCTCACATCTTCTATTCTTTATTCAGATTGAACAGCTGCAGTTGTCAGAGATCAGCTGTTCTTCTCTGGCCTCAGCTCTGAAGTCCAACCAACATCTGACTGAACTGGACCTGAGACTTAACAGACTGAAACATTCAGACGTTCAGCAGCTGAAACATTTTGTAAAGGATGTAAAGTAAGTAAATGTATAGTGAGTCCAGCTGCTGTCAGCATGTTGAACTAAATCAGTTCCCATCAAAGACTCCAGTTTTCCAGTAAAGCTGCAGCTTCTCAGTGGGAGGAGATGCTTCAGGCTTCCTGATTGGACACAGAGGCAGCAACCAGCCAATCAGAGCAGCAGCAGCTTGCTGCGTTCCTGTGTTTGTGTTGGTGTGAAGATGAGTGTTGTTGCTGTGTCCATGTCTCCAGGACGTCCAGCTGGACTCCAGCGTCCAGCATGTCTAGAGACTCTGGTCCTCATTCATCAAACTGTGGCAGCAGCAGATCTGATCTCAGATCTGCTTGTTCTCTCAGTTCAACAGGAAACAAGTGATCAGGTTGATGTTGGTCTCAGCTCTGAGATCAGTCTGACTGCAGCCTGGAAACCACTGGAAACTCTGGTTTCACAAACCATCATTCATTCAGGCAGCAGCTGCTCTTCCTGCTCCATCCAGTCCTCACATGTGGACATGTGTCCTCCTGTCCTCAGTCTCATCCAGATGTGTTCAGGGACAGACAGCCTCCATGTTGCTCAGTCAGCTGATGTCCAGCAGCAGATGTTTGTTGATCAGCAGCAGTTTGTGTTGAACTGCAGCAGCAGCAAATCCATCCCTCCAGTGTTGGAGCAGCAGTGAAGCTTCAGGCTCTCAGCAGTTTGTTTCCACTGTGGACTTGAGTGGAACCTGCAGAGGAAGCAGCCTGGATGCTGAAAGTGTGTGTAGGTGTGTGAGCTTGGAGCTCAGTGTGTCACTGCAACACGTTAAGATGAGAGCTGAGAGGAAGCTGCTCTGAACACGACTGAAGGTCCTGCTGCTCTTTCTACTGGATGTGCTGCGTCACTGACTGCTGCTGCTGGAGAGAAGCTGAACTCTGATCTGATCTCTGGTTCTTTCTTCTCTCTGCAGGTGGGGGTCATGGTGATCTCTGTAAGAAGAGAATCGTCTCTGTTTCCTGCTGATCCTCAGAAGCTGCACCAGTTTGAGTCTAAAGAGACTCTGACTGGATCATGATGACCTTTGACCTGAATGGTTTCCATCCTGTTTATTTCCTCTTGTCTGTCATTTTGTAACTGATGTTGTTTTTCTCTTTGGATGGATGAAGATGAAATTGTAACTCAGCTCCATTAATATTTTTGTAAAATCATAATGTTAGAATATCATTTTTAAAAGAATCAGTGTGAATATCTTCCTGTTCTGTTGAGTTTCTCTGTTCTAAGTTTGACATAACGGCCTTTAATAGACCGTTGCAGTTTTTAGGGGATCAGAGAAATGGGTCATAAAGAAACTCAGGTTTTGTAATCAAGTCCAGCCAAATTAGTTTTAGCATGTTTACTGATGAATTTTATAACAACTGAAAATAATATGTACAATGGAAATTATCTTTTAATACAAAATTTAAAACAAATACTTATTTACATCACAAATTTACTTTTTGTCTCCATCTTGGTGGTTACAAATAATATACATTTTATAAGCTACTTTATAATTTATCTTTTGTCTTTTTGATTGTCATTAAGCTGCTTTTACACTGACCGTTAAACTAGAAATTGTCCCTTCAAAACAAAAGCATCACAACTCAAACAGGAAGTTAACTGTAGGTAAAACTAATGAAGGATCTTCTAAGTTATTAGTATAAATTATTTGCACATTGTTGTCAACATTTTAACCACAAACTTCCCAGAAACTGCAAATGTTCTTATATATAATCTGTTCATGTTTGTTCTGTATAAATAAGTTGTGGATCAGAAAAGAGGAACATGAATTAATCTGCTGCCAGATTCACTCGTTATATTAACTTCCACTGTTTATAAGTTTATTTGAGCAAAGGACAATAATGATTATGATTTTTTTAAATTATTAATGGTTTAGGAATGTATGTTTGGGCTAATTACACATTTAAATTAGCTGCTATCATTTGCTGTTATAGCAGCAGTTTTTTATCAAGTGTGATAAAAATTCAGTTCCTCATAATAATAATAGTTATTATAATCCTCCATCAACATGTTGGTTTGGTGTGATGGACGGTGAACACAGTTTATCTACTGTAGCATCAATGAATCTGTGATTGATCTCATTGATCTGATGAATAAATCTGTTGATGCACCTGAATTATTTAAACCTGTATAAACATAAAATCACCTGAATCTGGTTTGGTCTTTGTGAAACTGATGGATCCTGGATGAAAACATGGAGTTTTGTCAAACCCGACTTTATCTTTGATCCTGGATTTCAGAATCCGACTTTGTGAAACAAAATCTCCTCACAAAAAGGTCAAACTCTGAGACAAAAACACTTTCATCATAATTTATTTAATAATAACTCTGTGGCTCAGTTACACGTCTCAAAATATCATAAATAATAAAACTTTCTGTACAAGTTCAGGAAAATAAATAAATTCATGAAGAACCTCAGATAATTCAAACTACAAATTCTTACAGTTCGTCCATAAAAACTGATTTTTTATGTTTTTATAAACTAAATGCAAAGAGAGAATGTAAAGCTTTAAATATACAAAAACACGCAGCTTCAAATTTTATATCTCCAACAGCAAAATGAAGAGAGGAAACGTCTTAAAATAACTAAAATATTCAGATTTTCACCTCATTACAGAGGAAACATCAGGAAACACTGAATAGAAAAAATGAGTCAATTTCAGAGGAAAAACTCAGATTTTGAGATTAATCTCAGAAATCTGCAAGAAAAACTCAAAATCTCAGATTAGGTTCAGAAATTGAGATTAATCTCATGAATTGTCAAGAGGGGAAAAAAACGTATTTTGTGAAACTAATTTCATAAATTTGAGTTTGAAAATTATATATTTCAGAGATTGATCACATAATTTCTGAGTTTTTTCTAGAAATGTCCTTTTTGTTGTGCGATGCTCTGATACGCCGTCACAAAAGTGAAACTTTGACCCATTTTTACAGAAAACTAGAAATAAGCTACTGTTCTGTTTTTGTAGTGTTCAGCTCCTTTAACTGATTCTGCTTACTTTGACTAGACCTCATGACTCAAGTAGATTTTCCAACATTGGTCCTAAAATTCCTTCCAGTTTCTTTTTAAAACCTCCAGCAGGATGTTGGACTCGGGTCAGAAATGAAACCTTCTCGTTGTGCGTCTGTTTGCAGGACGGCGGGTCCAGATGAGAAGCTAATGTTTGTGTTTCTGCGCCGCTGGCAGCCTGGTCCGACTCTCAGCTCATTAAATAATTTATATTCCTAATAAAAACAGTTTCAGGTAAATAAATACTGGCAGGTTTGATTCACAGTCAGGAGGTTTCAGCTGATGGATTTCAGTTTGGACCAGGGGTTCGTGCCTCGGACCTCCAGCGGCGGATCGTTGGAGAAAATATGGTAGCAGAGCTCCTCCAGCGGCGGCTCGGGGTCAGAGGTCGCGAACTGAGCCGCCTCCTCCACCTCCTTACGGATCTGGATGTCGATTTCCTGAAACAGGACAAGATTTTCATCGGTTCCTGCAGGTTTCTCATGTTTTCAGAGCATTTTTTCAGTAAAACTGGAAACATGTTGCAGCATCTAAAGTGAAATAAAAACGTTCTGAGCCGTTGAGGTTTCTGGATTTCAAAACTCCTGATTTTATGAGCAACAAAACGAAGCCGGTTCCTGTTTCTCTTTCTACAGAAACGCAAAGTTACACAAGAACTGAACCAGAAAACTTTTCACAGGAAAAATCGACCGACTGATTTCAGAAGATTAAAATAATCGACTGACTGATCAGCATCTAAATCCAGATGTTCTGCTGCTCTGGAGCCTCCAGATGTTTTAGCACAACGCCAAGGCGGAAAGCCAACAGCAATCACCATGGAGACCGTCTGCCTCTGGACGTAACTGGGTCCTTGTTGGAGTAATATGACCCGCAAGACCAGAACAACAACATTTATGAAAGTAAAAATGGCCGCTGCCATCTATGGATGAATTTTAACGTTGCTTAGCAACAGAGGTTGACGTCAGATCATAAGATGAAGGAAGCTAATAAAAGAGCCAAGTGTTGACTTCTCTTCTTTCTTGTATTATTACTTTTCTTGAATTATGATTTTTTTCTCATTACAGATTCTCATATTACTGTAAGTAATATGGAATTGGCCCATTCAGACTGTTGTGAATAACTGGACACTTGAATTAGGATTATTGTTACGATTTTTTTCATGTTCTCTGGTGTTAATAAAACTTATCGCGGTTAAAAGGTCGTGTCTCCATGGCAACCGTTCCTACCTTCAGCTCCTCCACTGACGCCATGTTGTTGCTGAGCAGCCGCTCCTTCAGCAGGGAGATCGGGTCGCTCTTACTGCGGACCTCCTGGATCTCCTCCCGGGTCCGGTAGCTGCACAGCGGCACATGGTGAACAAAACAAACGCTCAGCCGATTCTTCATCTCACTCAGGTGGATCTGAGACTCACCTGACGCCCGGGTCGCTCATGCTGTGTCCATGGTAACGGTAAGTCTGGAGCTCCATGATGATTGGCCCCTGGAAAACAAACAGGAAGTGATGTCACCGCGCCGGAGAGCAGCAGCAGAAGAAGAGCTTCGCTCACCTTCCCGGCTCTGCAATGATCTGCAGCGAACTTCGCCGCCTCCCTGACGCACAGCACGTCCATCCCGTCCACCTGCGGAGAAAACGGCGTCACTAACGCAGCGTCCCGCCCCGCGCCATCACGGCGAACCCGGACGGACTGTGTGCAGCATCATACATGAGCAGCGGACGGCTGGACGCATGATCACACCTGCAGCTGCCAGGACGGCGCCGCAGCGACGCGTCCCGGTGTAATCTAGGTCTGGAGGGCGGCGGCCGCGGCGTACGGCCACACGCTGCTGCTGCCACCCGGGACCACATGCTAACACTGAGCTAACATCATGCTAACACTGAGCTAACACCATGCTAACACTGAACTAACACCATGCTAACACTGAGCTAACATCATGCTAACACTGAGCTAACATCATGCTAACACTGAGCTAACACCATTCTAACACCGAGCTAACATCATGCGTAACACATGAACGTAACACACCTGTATGCAACACTGAGCTAACATCATGCATACACACCGAGCTAAGATCATGCTAACACCGAGCTAACATCATGCTAACACCGAGCTAACATTCATGCTAACACTGAGCTAACACCGAGCTGACACTGAGCTAACATCATGCTAACACTGAGCTAACACCGGCTAACACTGTTCTAACACTGAGCTAACGCTGAGCTAACACTGAGCTAACTCCATGCTAACACCGAGCTAACACCATGTTAACACCATGTAACTCCATGCTAACACCATGTTAACTCCATGCTAACTCAATGCTAACACCGACTAACACCATGCTAACTCTATGCTAACACCGAGCTAACCCATGCTAACGCCAGGTCTGAGCCTCACTCTGAGTCCGGGGATGAAGTCGCCCCTCTTGTAGTAGTCTGTGCTGGCCGCCGCTCGCTCACACCGACGTCCCCATGCCGTACTTGTTGTTCTCACAGATGAAGATGCAGGGCAGCTTCCAGAGGGCGGCCATGTTGAAGACTCAAACAGCTGACCCTGATGACGTCACACAGGATGTGCAGGTTAAACTGACTAAATAATCCAGGAACTGAAATCTAGTTAGATTAACTGATAAACAGTTTTCCGAAAACAGTTTTCCTGTTATTCATCCGCCATCAGGTTTTTAAACATACATCCAGTTATTAGATCGATTTTCAGACATTTTTCTGCACCAAAAAACAATTAAAAATGTATGAACAAGTTATATACTGTAAAAAGTGAAAACAGGCAAATTAAAAGGAACATTTTTAAACTGAACTAAATTATGATGAGGCCAGAAAAAGAAAAACATTTAATTATGACAATAATTACATTAGGTCCTAGTAAAACAACTTCTCTATTATTACAGCTGTTTTCTCGTACTGGTTAATTATAGTGTTATTATGACTTTTCCTTTATTACTCTTTCCTCATACTACATATTCAGTCGTATTACTATGATTTTTCATGAATGGTTGTAAATACTTGTTCCTGTATGTATATTTCTGACCTCATATGAACCAGATCAAATCAATAAGTTCAGGTTTGTGCATCAGTTTCTCGTTTCTCTTCTCTGAACCTTTACAGTAAATTTAACGACCTTCACCACCTGAACTGGATAGAAACAGGAAGTAGTTCTTCCCTCACCTGGTTGGCGGCTCCGTCTCCGTACAGCGTCACACAGATCTGGTCGTTTCCTTGGTACTGGCAGGCCAGAGCGATGCCGGCGCCCAGCGGCACCTGGACGGGTCACACAGGTGACATCATCAGCCGGTGACATCATCAGACAGGTGGCGGAGCCTCATGCTGACGTCCTGTAGCTACCTGAGCGCCGACGATCCCGTTGCCGCCGTAGAAGTGAGGCGCGTACATGTGCATGGAGCCGCCCTTCCCTTTGGCCACGCCCCCTCTGCGACCTGCACGGTGCGGAGGGAACACGGCGTCAGCCACCAGAACCGGCCGGACCCGGCGGGTCGGCGCCTCGCCCGCCTCACCTGTGAGCTCGGCCAGGATCTCTCTGACGGAGACGCCGCGGGTGAAGGTGAAGCCGTGAGCTCGGTACGCCGTGATCAGGTGATCCGACGGGTTGATGGCGGCTTCGATTCCTGCAGCGCAGGCTTCCTGTCAACAGAGACGACGTTACCCAGAACCACAGAAACATCCAGAACCACAGAAACATCCAGAACCACAGAAACACCAGAACCACAGAAACACCAGAACCACAGAACACATCCAGAACCACAGAAACACCAGAACCACGGAAACACCAGAACCACGAAACTCCAGAACCACGGAAACATCCAGAACCACAGAAACATCCAGAACCACAGAAACATCCAGAACCACAGAAACATCCAGAACCACAGAAACATCCAGAACCACAGAAACATCCCCTCCAGAACCACAGAAACATCCAGAACCACAGAAACACCAGAACAGAAACATCCAGAACCACAGAAACACCAGAACCACAGAAACATCCAGAACCACAGAAACATCCAGAACCACAGAAACATCCAGAACCACAGAAACATCCCAGAACCACAGAAACATCCAGAACCACAGAAACATCCAGAAACCACAGAAACATCCAGAACCACAGAAACACCCAGAACCACAGAAACATCCAGAACCACAGAAACACCCAGAACCACAGAAACACCAGAACCACAGAAACATCCAGACCACGAACACAGACACAACACCCCGAACCACAGAAACACCCAGAACCACAGAAACACCAGAACCACAGAAACATCCAGAACCACAGAAACACCCAGAACCACAGAAACACCCAGAACCACAGAAACACTCCAGAACCACCACCAGAAACACCCAGAACCACAGAAAACACCCAGAACCACGAAAAAACACCAGAACCACAGAAACATCCAGAACCACAGAAAACCACCCAGAAACCACAGAAACATCCAGAACCACAGAAACCCAGAACCACAGAAACATCCAGAACCACAGAAACATCCAGAACCACAGAAAACATCCAGAACCACAGAAACATCCAGAACCACAGAAAACACCAGAAACCACAGAAACATCCAGAACCACAGAAACACCAGAACCACAGAAACCACCAGACAAACCACAGAAACACCAGAACCACAGAAACATCCAGAACCACAGAAACATCCAGAAACCACAGAAACATCCAGAACCACAGAAACACTCCAGAACCACAGAAACATCCAGAACCACAGAAACACCAGAACCACAGAAACATCCAGAACCACAGAAAACATCCAGAACCACAGAAACATCCAGACCACAGAAACATCCCAGAACCACAGAAACATCCAGAACCACAGAAACATCCAGAACCACAGAAACACCCAGAACCACAGAAACACCAGAACCACAGAAACACCCAGAACCACAGAAACACCCAGAACCACAGAAACACCCAGAACCACAGAAACATCCAGAACCACAGAAACATCCAGAACCACGGAAACATCCAGAACCACGGAAACATCCAGAACCACGGAAACATCCAGAACCACGGAAACATCCAGAACCACGGAAACACCCAGAACCACGGAAACATCCAGAACCACGGAAACATCCAGAACCACGGAAACATCCAGAACCACAGAAACATCCAGAACCACAGAAACACCCAGAACCACAGAAACACCCAGAACCACGGAAACACCCAGAACCACGGAAACACCCAGAACCACGGAAACATCCAGAACCACAGAAACATCCAGAACCACAGAAACACCCAGAACCACAGAAACACCCAGAACCACAGAAACATCCAGAACCACAGAAACACCCAGAACCACAGAAACACCCAGAACCACAGAAACATCCAGAACCACGGAAACATCCAGAACCACGGAAACATCCAGAACCACGGAAACACCCAGAACCACGGAAACATCCAGAACCACGGAAACATCCAGAACCACGGAAACATCCAGAACCACAGAAACATCCAGAACCACAGAAACATCCAGAACCACAGAAACATCCCCTCCAGAACCACAGAAACATCCAGAACCACGGAAACACCCAGAACCACGGAAACACCCAGAACCACGGAAACATCCAGAACCACAGAAACATCCAGAACCACAGAAACACCCAGAACCACAGAAACACCCAGAACCACAGAAACATCCAGAACCACAGAAACACCCAGAACCACAGAAACACCCAGAACCACAGAAACACCCAGAACCACAGAAACATCCCTCCCTTCCAGTGTTTATAGTAACAAAGCAAAAACACTTCTCTACTTTACTCAAGTATATCTTGGAGTACTTCATACCAATGTTGTATAAAGTACTGAAATCTCAGAGTCCAGTAAAAGTTTAGGTTCATCTCCAAAATATGACTTTGGTAAAAGTCCAAGTCACTGACTGAAATGTTACTTGAGTTAAAGTCTTCAAGTATCTGAATTTTCTTGTACTTAAGTATGAAAATTACTGTAAAAATGGATGAACTCAAGTATATCTTGGAGTACTTCATACCAATGTTGTATAAAGTACTGAAATCTCAGAGTCCAGTAAAAGTTTAGGTTCATCTCCAAAATATGACTTTGGTAAAAGTCCAAGTCACTGACTGAAATGTTACTTGAGTTAAAGTCTTAAAGTATCTGAATTTTCTTGTACTTAAGTATGAAAATTACTGTAAAAATGGATGAACTCAAGTAATGTAATGAAAAGTATAAGTAAAAAGCAAAACAAGGCAAATGCAGTTTGAATGACATTTTTTATATTTTGGTAAACTTGTCAAATACAGTTAAAGTAATAAACACAACCAAGTGCAGGCAAAATTAAACCTGCTAATAGATAAACCTGCAGCATCATTAGGTTCTTTACCTACAAGGTTAATAACCTGGTTTACAACTGAACCAGCTTCTTAGTTTCCCCTCCAGGACAGAAAATACAAAGTTTTTATAAGCCTCAAGTTTTCCCTTCAAGTGGTCAGAGCTGAAAATGAGAAAAATAAATAGTCAGTACAGAAAATGTGGCCAACATGAAGAAAAGTTGTTACGATTAATTTCTCTACTTCACAAACTATTGGTGCAACAACTGGTCATTATGTGGCATTAGGAACATGAGGCTGATGCTCATCATGAGACTTTGTTAATGGGAGAAGAGAAACAGGTGTTTCCTATTGGTGGAGATGAACAAACAGGTGTTTCCTATTGGTGGAGATGAACAAACAGGTGTTTCCTATTGGTAGAGATGAACAAACAGGCCTGCAGGTTTATCTATTAGCAGGTTTAATTTTGCCTGCACTTGGTTGTGTTTATTACTTTAACTGTATTTGACAAGTTTACCAAAATATAAAAAATGTCATTCAAACTGCATTTGCCTTGTTTTACTTTTTCTTATACTTTTCATTACATTACTTGAGTTCATCCATTTTTACTGTAATTTCCAGACTTAAGTACAAGACGCTTCAGATACTTTAAGACTTTAACTCAAGTAACATTTCAGTCAGTGACTTGGACTTTTACCAAAGTCATATTTTGGAGAGAAACCTAAACTTTTACTGGACTCTGAGATTTCAGTACTTTATACAACACTGCTCCCCTCGTGGACTTTGACTAGGCCACTGTTAAACCCAATCATGTAAGGTGTTGACACCTGTCCGTCGTAGAGGTGGCAGAAACCCCGGATGATCTTCTGCTTGTACAGCTGGTCGGCTTTCAGCTCCATGCGCCGCACCGTCTGCATGGTGCGGTAGAACTGCAGGCCCTGCTCCCGCGTTAGCTCCGCCCTCACCGGAGGCTCCGCCTCCAGCCGGTGCACGTCGCATTTCTACAGCCGGGAAGAGACGTTTCCACAAACAGACGGTTAATTTGGTAAGTTACAGCAGAGGCCGAGGTCAGAGGGCGACTGGCTCCTTCTCACCTTGATGTCAAAGGTCGCCTGAGGAGTGAAGTCGGATAAGGAGCGAGAGGCGACGACTCTGCCGCCCTGAAACACATCAACGCTCGATTAGGATGACGGCAGATCACAGCAGATCCCGGCTGCCTTCCTCTTCACAGTGGGGGTTCTGGGATACGACAGACGGGCTGGGCGGGTTCTGGTTCTGGTTCAGGTTCTGGTTCAGGTTCTGGTTCTGGTTCAGGTTCTGGTTCTGGTCGGGCTGCAGCTACACATCCATAATGCTGAAGGCAGCAACAGGCCAGGAGAACCAATCAATTAGGGCTGTAGTGATACAATAATCTCAAGATACACGATATTCTGCCCACGATACGATATATATTGCCACATTCAGCAAACGATACAATTCAATACATTTTTGTGATTTTCTGAAAGATTCTAGAGGGACAGAGTGATTTTGGTGACATTTTGTGACTGTTATAAAGTTGGACTGAATTAATTTAACTGAAAACTGATTAAAAGCTCCAACTACACAATACCTGGCTCTGGTTGGACACAGACTTAAAGTGGACAGCTGGACAAAATGAATCAAAGAAGTGGAGAGAAAACATGTTTCTTTTAGTTGAAACAGTCCAAACTGTAGCTGACATGCATTAGTAAAGTAAATAAAGTGAACCAAGTTCCTGCTCTGAATAGTTTGATACCTTTTTAACCTGAACATCTGAAGGAATCACTCTAAGCCTGATGACCTGGTGAAGCCAGCAGTGAGTGAACAAGGGGACTTTGGACGTTACGATACTTGAGGATGAATAGCGATTTTTTTCTAGGAAAGAAAATATCGATATATATTGCGATATTGATATTATTATACTGCCCTACAATCAATCCTCAGCCTTCAGTTTCTGTCCAGTTTGTTGCCAATAAACATCCGAGACGTAAATTTAATGGATTAATTTTTCTAGAAAATAATTTACTAAATTGGACATTTTAACATTCTGCTAGTTTTTCTTCTTTCAGATATAAAATACATTCAAATTCGCTCAGGTTTCTTTAAGATCCAGATGTTTGGTTTCACCGGGTTGTCGGTTCAGACAGTTTGGTTCCTGCAGCTTCCAGTGGCCTAAAGATACTAATAATGACTGATAAAGACCCGATTGGTCTGAAATATCCTCCTATTTCCACCTCAAATCTAAAATAATTGAGCCTTAAAGTCCTTATTGGTCGTTTTTCCTCAACACAGTGACTTAATATGGTCTCTAGCGCCACCAGCAGGTACAGGATGGTTTTAATCAACTTTCCTCTTCAGCTCTTTAATCTGTTTTCTTTATCTCATCGTTTGCTCTGGAAACCAATTTAGTCCCAACAGAACCGAACAGATTCTAAGAGATATTTGGGTTGTTATACTCGTTATACTTTCATTAAATGAAATTAAATGTTAAAACCTGAGATGCCATTAAGTAAATAAAACCCGTTTAAAGTGTTTAGTGATTTCAGGGTTAATATTTTAGTTCTAGATGTTTCCGGTCCAGCAGAAGCTCTTCGGTTCTCCGGCCCGGTTAGTGAGCAGCCAGACAGAACCGGAGCAGCAGGAGGTTCTTACGGGTCGGTCCTGGTCCGTCCGGCTGCTCACTAACCGGACGGCGCCGCCTGCTGGTGCTGGTGGTTCGGGTGGGGGAACCGCCGCCGCCGCTGGAGGAGACGTCAGACTGACGTATTCTGACAGGCCAATCAGCAGCTGGGGAACAGAGACCCAACCAATCAGAGCCGAGCACAGCCAGGCGGCGCCAGAGGCCACAGGTGAGGAAACTGGAGGCTAAAACTGGGAACCAGAGTCTAGACTGGGAGCACAAACTACTTTATTTATAGTTTAGTCAATCTCTGATATTTAACCTGTAATCTTTACTAATATCATCTTTGAGTTAAATTAAACCTCAAATTTAAGCATCATTTTACAAAATACTGCAATGATTATCTCCTTTTCTCCTCATCCATCACTCTGACCTGCAGCATTCTGGGTAATCTCATTTGAGTTCAGCATATTCTTCTGCCCACTTGGCTAAATTTCTGACGTAAATATTGCAACAACTAAATATGGAGCAGCTTTATGTGATCATATAGTTAAAGGTTTTATATTTTAGGTTTTCTGGTTGTTTGTAAAAAAAAAAAAAAAAAAAGGAATTTCAACCAACAATTGGAAACTAATGAATAATGTAGACTCAAATGTAAACAACAAATGTAGCACAAATGCTTTAATCACAAAAAATGCTGCAACCACAGTAGATTAAAATGCAACAAATACTAAAACAGTGAATATAAAACACTGCAACCATAAAACCTGAAGTCCTCCAGACCACCAGGGGGCGTCGATCATCAGATCACCTGGGACCAAACTCTCAGTAAAGACGAGACGTCCAGAAGAAAAGCTGGTTTATAGTTCACGTCTTAAATATTATAGAAAAACTTTAAATTTAAGTAGATAATCATTGACTCTAGTCTCCCCCTACTGGCCTGGAGGACTTCATGTTGTCGAGCGAATTAGCAGCGTTATACTTGTTTTTGAGACATTTTCCATTTCCAGAGGATGTAGCATTTTTCTTTTGTGTTTATTTTAATGATTGCAAATTTTAACTTTTATTTTTTGATTTCAGAATCCAAAATCTCCCAAAACATAGAAAACATTTTTTAAATTCTGTTAACAGACATTTATAATAGAATGAAATACTCACGTTATTAAAATGTCATTAGATTCATTTAGAGCAATAATTTCCACTAAAAATAATGGGAAACATTTTTATCATTACTTCCAAACATAAATGTTTAGTCAATTATTTTTCACATATTAATTTCAGCCTCATTTGAAATTGTTGAATTAATTACAGCAGTAGTTAGAATGAAACAAGTCAATCTTTTTTTTTAGGGGTGGACCGATTTATTATTCTTATGACTTAAGGACTAAAACCAGTGTCAGTCCCTCTGTTGAGTTAAATCCTGGAAACTAAAACACAGCTTAGAGGAAGAACATCTATCATTAGAGGAACAACAACAGTGGAGATGAACCTGGTCACTGCAGAGGGGAGGAAGTCTGGGACCAAAGGTCAGCAGCTGCTTACCTCCGACACGGTTTGCTCTCCCTACGTTCGGTGCAGGGGGGGAGGAAGGGGAGGGAGAGGAGGGAGAGAAGCAACAAATGAATCGGGGATGTTGAGTTTGTGACGACTGAAGGCGGCAGAGCAGGAGGAACAAAAACTGGAGGGAAAAACAAACAGTTCCTACAGTCAGGCTGGTGGTTTGGGTTTTAAGGGTCAAAGGTCAAAATTAGCAGCAGAATTGAACCCGACTGATCTTTGGGTTCATTTCCAGAGGCTGTAGGAACCTGCTGTCCCTGAACGCACCATGAGATTCAGCTTTACTGCTGCGTTCAGGTTCACTACTGACAGAGATGCACTGATTGTGTGGAGTGTTTTTCTTCATAACGTCCAAATAATCAACAGCTTCCTGGGGTCATTCCATTTGGATCAATATTAAACATGTCATAGTGAATCAGACAGTTTCTAAACTTAAAACTTTAGTTATTTTCTCTATAATCCAGAGCTGAAAACGCCTAAAAATAAATCTGTACAATAATAAACCAGCTCAGAATTGAACAGTTTTTATAAAGAAACTTCATTATTCAGTTAGTCTGATTAAGGATTAAAGATAATTTCCTTTGTTAAAAGAAGATCAAGTGATTCAGATGAAAATCAAGCTCCTGAAAGCTTCGCTGCATTTTGAGCAATAAGCTGCTAACAAGATGGTAATCAGAGCATCTTTATCAGGACGAGCTGCTGAGAGGAAGGCAAACCACCACAAACACAGAACATTATCCACATTACAGACAATAAAAACATAAAAATCATAACAAAGAGCCCACCAAGTTACCCTGACATTAAATAACCCAGACACGTGTTCAGACAGCGACATCGGAGCAGAAACACATAACCGCAGGAAAACATTAGCGGGCATTAAACAAGGTCAGCTACCGGTTAGCAGGAACCGGATCCGTCCGGAACCTCCGAACCAGAGCCGAACCACTTACCGCAGTTCTCCCGGTGATCCGGCACAGAGCGTTAGAAATGATCGCCAACATGGTTTTCATGCTACTGAAGGACGAGGTGACAGCAGAGAGGATTAGCTGCTGCTGCTAGCGGCTAAAGTCCGCGCGCTTAACGTCCGGCTGGAAACGGCAGCCCGTAAATAAAGGTTCCCATCTAAATAAGCGGGGAAAACCATTTATTTTGTCGTGGATGTTTGTCTTAACATCCAACATCTACGACTTAAATCTACGTAGATGGATAAAACAAGAAATTTGACGTTTCATAAGTAGAATAGACCAGAACCAGCTTTGGTTGTGTTTTTCTTGAGTTCTGAAAAATGGCGACTGGTTTATTTGGGCCGCTGTAAAAACAAGGATACGTTTCCTGGAAATGTTCTAGAAAACATTATAAATGGTCTGAGATCAGAAGTCGTATATTTGAAAGAAAGGCTCAGTTTCTCATTAGTCTCAGAAATATTCTCGGAAAAAAACATGCAAATTTTGAAAGCCAGAAATTTTCCAAATGTCAAAAACTGTCACGATTATGAGCTCAGGAAATTCTACAAAATATGTGAAATAAATCTCAAAATTAAAAAAAAATTTCTAGCAAATTTTTGACTTTTGTGGCTCAAAGATTTCCATATTTTTACTAGAAAATTTCTGAGATTAGTCATAAAGATATTTTTTCTTTCCGAACATTTACTGCTTTTATTCTTTTTCTCCCTACAACTCCAAATCAGTTCTAGGTCATGTTTATTGGGCAATGTTTTCTTTAAATGTGGGCACAGAACAAAAGAGGGACAAATAAAACAATTCAAAAAGGTAATATTTGATCATTTATCAGAAGTAAGCAAAAGAGCCACTTGTATGGAGAAAATAGGTAAATTAAAAAGAGAAATTGAGAATATGGAAAATAAATAAATGAAAAATTGGGTTAATGGAAAAAGCTAAATTACAAAATGTTTAAATAAAAAATAGATTAATGAAAAATGGGTAAATTAAAAATAGGTTAATGAAAAATAAATTATAAAAGGGAAATTGAGAAGAAAAATAAATAAATGAAATTGGATTAATAAAAAAGCTAAATTATTTATTTAACAATTTTTTTATTTCACTCGTTTTCTTCATCTTTTGATTTATTTTACTCATTTTTTATTTATTTCACCCATTTATTTATTTAATTTTGGCTGAAATGGCTCTCCATACACTTGTAGCTCTAACGCTGCAGATCCTGATGTTACATATAAAAACTCAGAAAATGTGTAAAACAACCTGCCTGGAGAAAATTCATAAACACGTGAACAGATTGAAAGAAAGAAAAAAACGAAGAACAGTAATTCAGAACCAGGAAAATCAGAAACTGTGAAATAAAACGGAACCGAACGAATAATCGAAGCTCTGCGAACAGATAAATGTAAAGCTGACATTCAGATATGATGAACAGCTAAATGGGAAAAGATAAACAGAAAAGCAACGGAAACCCCGAACAGTAACATACGTACAGATAACCTGGATCTTCGAACCAGTAAGGAATCCAGAGACTGAAGGAATCAGACAGGTAGGAATCAGACCTGGAAAACAAACAGAAACCAAGACAGATAACGATGTAACGACTCTAGAACAGACCGAACCAGAACAGAAAATCCAGAACGACGAACCAGACGGAACGGAACCAGAACCGAACCAGAAGAACGAGAACCAGACGGAACCAAGAACACAGAACGACGGAACCGACCAGAACCAGAACGGGAACCAGAACCGGAACCAGAACAAGAACCGGAACCAGAACCGAACGGAACCAGAACGACAGAACCGGAACCAGAACCAGAAGGAACCAGAACCGGAACCGAACCAGAACGCGAACGGAACCAGGAACGAGGAACCAGAACCGACGGGACCAACCGAACCAGAACCAGAACGGAACCGACCAGAACCAGAACGGAACCAGAACCAGAACGGAACCAGAACCGGAACCGAACAGACGGAACCAGAACCGGAACCAGAACCAGAACGGGAACCAGAACCGGAACCAGAACCAGAACCGGAACCAGAACCAGAACGGAACCAGAACCGGAACCAGAACCGAACGGAACCAGAACCGAACCAGAACCAGAACGAACGGAACCAGAACCGGAGACCAGAACCAGAACGGGAACCAGAACGACAGAAACGAACCAGAACCGGAACCAGAACCGAACGGGAACAGAACCAGAACCAGAACCAGAACGGAACCAGAACCGGAACCAGAACAGAGAACCGGAACCAGGAACCAGAACCAGAACCGAACGAACCAGAACGGGAACCAGAACCGGAACCAGAACCAGAACGGAACCGGAACCAGAACCGGAACCAGAACCAACCGGGAACCAGAACCGGAACCCAGAACCAGAACGGGAACCAGAACGGAACCAGAACCAGAACGGGAACCAGAACCGGAACCAGAACCAGAACGGGAACCAGAACCGGAACGAACAGAACCAGAACCAGAACCAGAAACCAGGAACCAGAACCGAACCGAACCAGAACCAGAACGGGAACCAGAACCGGAACCAGAACCAGAACGGGAACCAGAACCAGAACGGGAACCAGAACCGAACGAACCAGAACGGAACCGAACCAGAACCGAGAACCGGAACCGAACCAGAACGGGAACCAGAACGGAACCAGAACGGGAACCAGAACCGGAACCAGAACCAGAACCGGAACCAGAACGGAACCAGAACCGGAACCAGAACCAGAACGGGAACCAGAACCAGAACCGGAACCAGAACCAGAACGGACAGGAACCAGAACCGGAACCAGAACCAGAACGGAACCAGAACCGGAACCAGAACGGGAACCAGAACCAGAACCGGAACCAGAACCAGAACCGAACCAGAACCAGAACCAGAACCAGAACGGGAACCAGAACCGGAACCAGAACCAGAACGGGAACCAGAACCGGAACCAGAACCAGAACGGAACCGGAACCAGAACCAGACGGGAACCAGAACCAGAACCGGAACCAGAACCAGAACCAGACGAACCAGAACCGGAACCAGAACCAGAACGGGAACCAGAACCGGAACCAGAACCAGAACGGGAACCAGAACCGGAACCAGAACCAGAACGGGAACCAGAACCGGAACCAGAACCAGAACGGAACCAGAACCGGAACCAGAACCAGAACCAGAACCAGAACGGGAACCAGAACCGGAACCAGAACCAAAACCGGAACCGGAACGGGAACCAAACCGGAACCAGAACGGGAACCAGAACCGGAACCAGAACAGAACGGAACCAGAACCAGAACGGGAACCAGAACCGGAACCAGAACCAGAACGGGAACCAGAACCGGAACCAGAACCAGAACGGGAACCAGAACCGGAACCAGAACCAGAACCGGAACCAGAACCAGAACGGGAACCAGAACCAGAACCGGAACCAGAACCAGAACGGGAACCAGAACCGGAACCAGAACCAGAACCGGAACCAGAACCAGAACGGGAACCAGAACCGGAACCAGAACCAGAACGGGAACCAGAACCAGAACCAGAACCAGAACGGGAACCAGAACCGGAACCAGAACGGGAACCAGAACCGGAACCAGAACCAGAACGGGAACCAGAACCGGAACCAGAACCAGAACCGGAACCGGAACCAGAACCAGAACGGGAACCAGAACCGGAACCGGAACCAGAACGGGAACCAGAACCAGAACGGGAACCAGAACCCGGAACCAGAACCGAACCAGAACCAGAACGGGAACCGGAACCAGAACCAGAACCGGAACCAGAACCAGAACGGGAACCAGAACCGGAACCAGAACGGGAACCAGAACCGGAACCAGAACCAGAACCGGAACCAGAACGGGAACCAGAACCGGAACCAGAACCAGAACGGGAACCAGAACCGGAACCAGAACCGGAACCAGAACCAGAACCAGAACGGGAACCAGAACCGGAACCAGAACCAGAACGGGAACCAGAACCGGAACCAGAACGGGAACCAGAACCGGAACCAGAACCAGAACCGAACCAGAACCAGAACCGGAACCAGAACCAGAACCAGAACGGGAACCAGAACCGGAACCAGAACCAGAACGGGAACCAGAACCGGAACCAGAACCAGAACCGGAACCAGAACCGGAACCAGAACCAGAACGGGAAACCAGAACCGGAACCAGAACCAGAACGGGAACCAGAACCGGAACCAGAACCAGAACGGGAACCAGAACCGGAACCAGAACCAGAACGGGAACCAGAACCGGAACCAGAACCAGAACGGGAACCGGAACCGGAACCAGAACGGGAACCAGAACCGGAACCAGAACCAGAACGGGAACCAGAACCGGAACCAGAACCGGAACCAGAACCAGAACCAGAACGGGAACCAGAACCGGAACCAGAACACAGAACGGGAACCAGAACCGGAACCAGAACGGGAACCAGAACCGGAACCAGAACCAGAACCGGAACCAGAACCAGAACCGGAACCAGAACCAGAACCAGAACGGGAACCAGAACCGGAACCAGAACCAGAACGGGAACCAGAACCGGAACCAGAACCAGAACCGGAAACCAGAACCGGAACCAGAACCAGAACGGGAACCAGAACCGGAACCAGAACCAGAACGGGAACCAGAACCGGAACCAGAACCAGAACGGGAACCAGAACCGGAACCAGAACCAGAACGGGAACCAGAACCGGAACCAGAACCAGAACGGGAACCGGAACCAGAACCAGAACGGGAACCAGAAACCGCAAACCAGAACCAGAACGGAGAACCAGAACCGGAACCAGAACCGGAACCAGAACCAGAACGGGAACCAGAACCGGAACCAGAACCAGAACCGGAAGACCAGAACCAGAACGGGAACCAGAACCGGAACCAGAACCAGAACGGGAACCAGAACCGGAACCAGAACCAGAACGGGAACCAGAACCAGAACCAGAACGGGAACCAGAACCAGAACGGGAACCAGAACCGGAACCAGAACCAGAACGGGAACCAGAACCGGAACCAGAACCAGAACGGGAACCAGAACCGGAACCAGAACCGGAACCGGAACCAGAACCAGAACGGGAACCAGAACTGGAACCAGAACCAGAACGGGAACCAGAACCGGAACCAGAACCAGAACGGGAACCAGAACCAGAACCAGAACCAGAACCAGAACGGGAACCAGAACCAGAACCAGAACGGGAACCAGAACCGGAACCAGAACCAGAACCGGAACCAGAACCAGAACGGGAACCAGAACCGGAACCAGAACCAGAACGGGAACCAGAACCAGAACCAGAACCAGAACGGGAACCAGAACCGGAACCAGAACGGGAACCAGAACCGGAACCAGAACCAGAACGGGAACCAGAACCGGAACCAGAACCAGAACCGGAACCAGAACCAGAACGGGAACCAGAACCGGAACCAGAACCAGAACGGGAACCAGAACCGGAACCAGAACCAGAACGGGAACCAGAACCAGAACGGGAACCAGAACCGGAACCAGAACCGGAACCAGAACCAGAACGGGAACCGGAACCAGAACCAGAACCGGAACCAGAACCAGAACGGGAACCAGAACCGGAACCAGAACGGGAACCAGAACCGGAACCAGAACTAGAACCGGAACCAGAACGGGAACCAGAACCGGAACCAGAACCAGAACGGGAACCAGAACCGGAACCAGAACCAGAACCGGAACCAGAACCAGAACGGGAACCAGAACCGGAACCAGAACCAGAACGGGAACCAGAACCGGAACCAGAACGGGAACCAGAACCGGAACCAGAACCAGAACCGGAACCAGAACCAGAACCGGAACCAGAACCAGAACCAGAACGGGAACCAGAACCGGAACCAGAACCAGAACCAGAACGGGAACCAGAACCGGAACCAGAACCAGAACCGGAACCAGAACCAGAACGGGAACCAGAACCGGAACCAGAACCAGAACGGGAACCAGAACCGGAACCAGAACCAGAACGGGAACCAGAACCGGAACCAGAACCAGAACGGGAACCAGAACCGGAACCAGAACCAGAACCGGAACCAGAACCAGAACGGGAACCAGAACCGGAACCAGAACCAGAACGGGAACCAGAACCGGAACCAGAACCAGAACGGGAACCAGAACCGGAACCAGAACCAGAACGGGAACCAGAACCGGAACCAGAACCAGAACGGGAACCAGAACCAGAACCAGAACGGGAACCAGAACCGGAACCAGAACCAGAACCTGAACCAGAACGGGAACCAGAACCGGAACCAGAACCAGAACGGGAACCAGAACCGGAACCAGAACCAGAACGGGAACCAGAACCAGAACCAGAACCAGAACGGGAACCAGAACCGGAACCAGAACCAGAACGGGAACCAGAACCGGAACCAGAACCAGAACCGGAACCAGAACCAGAACGGGAACCAGAACCAGAACCAGAACCAGAACCAGAACGGGAACCAGAACCGGAACCAGAACCAGAACGGGAACCAGAACCGAACCAGAACCAGAACGGGAACCAGAACCGGAACCAGAACCGGAACCAGAACCAGAACGGGAACCAGAACCGGAACCAGAACCAGAACCAGAACCAGAACCGGAACCGGAACAGAACCAGCTCACCTCCGTATGTCCGGGGAACGATGCTGGGAACGTCGCGGTCCGAAGCGAAGGTGTAGTGGAAGATGTTGGTGGTGCTGTGCTGCCGGGTCAGCGGGTCAAACACCTCGCTGTGAACTCTGACCTGGATGTGCTTCCCCTGGGTGTAGCAGACCTGAGACACAGGAACAAAAACTAAACAATTACGACTCATTTATAAAGATTTCCTGATTGATTTAATGACTTTATGATTTAAGTGGAGCTCAAATTTATTCCAAAATCTGCAAATAGAAGAAAAATGAGAAAAAACATTCACACATTTTTATTCTTTAAGGAACTTAAATAGCTCCATTTTAGTTGCTAATCATATTGAAGACAAACTTTAACTTCACATCAAGCCAGGCTGAGGCAGAACTGCAGCAGTAGGAAACATCGCCACCTGCAGGTGGGAGGGAGCAACACATACCCAACGATTTTCACCTTTCCTGTGGAAATTCTGCAATAAACGTACAATTATGCTTTACCATGATCACCAATAATATATCTAAAGTGTTTAAATCCTGAACAAGCCCCCAACAATGACCCGAATCAACGGCCACCACAAAAAGGTAAACACACTGTTTACAAGAGTTTATAAAACATAAATGAAGCTTTTTATATTGCTTTAGGTGAAAGACAGCTGGAGGTTCTGACTGCAAAACCACAAAATCTTAAAGTAGTTTTGTCTTGTTTCTAGTGCTGAAAGTATGAAAACGTACAATAACATTTCATCAAGATGGAGAAGATTTAAAGGTCAATAGTTCCTTCATGTTGTTGAAAACGTTCTAGTTCCACTGGAGGATTATTTTAATTAAACATGGGAGGAAAATGTCTTAATTAAATTAAACAACCAGCCAGTTGAACTAATATTTTTTCAGCAATTTTAAGGAATTATTGACTTAAAACAAACTTCTACATCTTGATGAAACGTTACTTGTAACTTAGTTTTATCTTATTTCAACTGAACTAAAATATTAACGTTGGAAACTAAGCAAAAAAAAAAAAAATCTTGATAATATTTTGTGTTTTTGACCTAAAACTGAGAAGTTCCTATTTTCATGCTTTTCTTGTTGTTAATATTAATGGATCTCATTTAAATGCAGATTTAATCAACAACCTGGTAAAGTTTTTAAATCCCGGATTGATCCGGACCCTGGTGCGTCTGACCTGCGATGAGAGCATCAGCAGTGATCCGATCTCCACGGGTTTCTGGAACAGGATGTCGTCCACGGCCACCAGACTGGGCCGGCAGCCTCTGCAGCACAGAGAGCAGAGCGTCAGGCCCGGACTCAGCGGCTCCCGGACCTGGTTTCAGTCCGCGTCTCACCCGAAGGAGCAGGCGTTGGCCCAGCCCAACTCGTAGGCTTTCCTCATGAGAAAACCGCCGAAAATCCTGTTGAAGATGTTCCTCTGCTGCTCGGGACCAGAAACACAAACAAGCTGGAGACTCAGACGCCACAAGCTGGTCCAGACTGAACCTTTCAAGATTCAACTTGGGATCATCTCTATTCTCTCAAGCAATGGTTGTTCAAAGTGGGGGGGCGGGGACCATTGGGGGCCCCTGGACTGATTGTTTTGAGGTCCCCTTATCAAAATTCAATAAAGCTTTCCGACTGTTGCCATGGCAACCAGGACCACATCTACTCATCGACTTGTTCTCTAAAGTGGGAGATGCAGCCAAATTTGATTTTAATTGCCGTTTTTAAAAGTTGGCTAAAAACAACTTTATCAAATTAAAAACTAGCATAAATCTTGTTTTTATTGCTGAGAAATGAAAAAAAAACCTGGATTCTTTAACAAGGAAAAATTATTTGAAGTTTTGGATCTACAAAAAAATTCTGATTATTTGTTTAATTATAATGGTTTCTGCTTAATTTATTGTTGAGTAGGTAATAATAATAAAATAAACTTGTTTGTGGATTTTAGTTTTGCCCCATGTAGTAAAAGGTTTGGACACCCCTGCTCTAAATGCGTCCAAAAATCAGAGAAATATAAAATTAAACATCATAATTTGAGATTTTTTTTAAAAAAATCTCCCTCATTTTTCTGGCATTTAGCAAATAAAATAGTTTTGGTAACATTGCATGTTTTATGACAGGAATAATTTTGACTGAATTGATGATAGACGTGTTTTTTATCATAAACCTGTTGAAATGGTCCTTTTTCCCACCGTTGTTCATGAGTCGTGTCTCACCTGAGGGTGGCAGATCTCCAGGCCTTTCAGCTTAGCGTCTTCCATCCAGACGGAGTTGGGAGGTAAAACTCTGCTGCGGAAACTAACGGTGCTGAAACCGGACATAAACGGCATGAAAAACAAGTAAAACAAAGATAAAATGTTCAAAACGACGTCAGAGAGAAACTTGTGGTCCTACTTTGCATCGAGGGTGTGGAGGAACAGGTCATGGATGATTTTCCGCTCTTCGTTTGTGGGAGCGACTTTCAGCAGCGACGCTGTGCTCAGCTCGACACGACGGGATTTATTAGCTGGACAGAAGAAGAAGAAGAGAGCGGGGTCAGAGGTCGTCCAGCGGGTCAGGACGTCACCTGAAGGGTTCACACCTTCTCCCTCCTGCAGGAGCTTCTCTTCCTCCGGACCTTCAGGCGCCAGCGGATTCACAAACGCTGCTCTGGAAACAGGAAACAGAAAAACAATCAGCCGGACTAGGGGAAGATTTATACTTTGGTTTTAAGATGCAGAAAATTTTTATTTCATTTTTTTTGCTGGGAAAAAAACTTGAACATTTTGGGGTTAATCTTGGAGGTTTTCAGGGGAAAGTTTGAGACTTTCTGAGTCTGAATTGTCGACAATTAGCTGGAAAAAAGCAACGACATTTTGGGATTATTTTCATAAGCTTTCTAGAAAAACAACTTGGAATGTTTTTGTTTGAAAAGTCAAGAATTAGTTACAAAAAACTGAAATTTAGAGATTATTTTTAAAAAGAATGGACGTTTACTGGTTTGAGTGGCTGAAAATTTGGAAGAAGTGAGAATCCAATGAAAATGTCTGAGAATGACTCAAATGTTTCCTGAAAGAAACAAAAATTACAGGATAAATAAACCTGCCACAACTAAACTTTAAGACCTTAAATTAACGTATTTAATTTTTATTTTAAATGCTAAATTTAAGACTTTATAAGGTTACAGTGATGATCTGCATCATCCGGATTGGTTGAAATTGTACCAGATTAATTTAGTTCAATGGGAGAAACCCAAGTGAAGCAGAGAAGAGAAATAAGAATCAAATGGCAGAAGAAAGCAAAGGCCAAGCTAATGATGCTAACTATGCTAACAGGAGCAGGAATTTGACACTTCTGAGTTTTATTTCAACAGATTTAAAGAGCTTTAGTGTGTTTATTGGAAGGAGAGCAGCTGTTGGGTCGGTACCTCTTGTTGGCCGGATCTCGGGCCACCATGACAAACGTAGCGTCCAGAACCGGGGCGTACGCTCCGTCCCGGTACTGCAGGAGCAGAAACAACGTCTCACACTTTGTAACAACCATAAAACCTTTTTACCTTCAGGATTCTGCCACGCCATATTGGGCCGTCGTAGATAAATATAAAAAAGAAAAGACGAGTAAACTTCCCCCAAAAAACTCAAGTTGAAAAAGTCAAAATATGGAAGAGAAAAAAGTTCAAAATTTTGACATTAATGTCAGAAATTGTCTCCAAGAAACAAGAACATTTCTGAATTGGACAATTTGCACATTTTCTAGAAAGAAAGATAAAAAATCTTGAGTTTAATCTTAGAAAAAGTGATTTTTTTTTAGTTGAAAAGTTGCAAATTTGCTAGATTTAAAATTTCTATTTCTGTTTTCTGGAAAAAGTTTTGGACTTTACATTTTTTTTTTCTTAACAATTTCTGATATTTATCGGTACAAATTTACTCAATTTTCTGTCAGAGAACCGGGTCGGCCGGCGTTCACCTGTGACATGTGAACCGGATCAGAACCGGATCAGAACCGGGTCGGCCGGCGTTCACCTGTGACATGTGAACCGGATCAGAACCGGATCAGACCGGGTCGGCCGGCGTTCACCTGTGACATGTGAACCGGATCAGAACCGGATCAGGACCGGGTCGGCCGGCGTTCACCTGTGACATGTGAACCGGATCAGAACCGGATCAGGACCGGGTCGGCCGGCGTTCACCTGTGACATGTGAACCGGATCAGGACCGGGTCGGCCGGCGTTCACCTGTGACATGTGAACCGGATCAGAACCGGATCAGGACCGGGTCGGCCGGCGTTCACCTGTGACATGTGAACCGGATCAGAACCGGATCAGAACCGGGTCGGCCGGCGTTCACCTGTGACATGTGACGATCAGAACCGGATCAGGGACCGGGTCGGCCGGCGTTCACCTGTGACATGTGAACCGGATCAGAACCGGATCAGGACCGGGTCGGCCGGCGTTCACCTGTGACATGTGAACCGGATCAGAACCGGATCAGGACCGGGTCGGCCGGCGTTCACCTGTGACATGTGAACCGGATCAGAACCGGTATTTCATGAACCGTCGGTCGGCCGGCGGTTCACCTGTGACATGTGAACCGGATCAGAACCGGATCAGGACCGGGTCGGCCGGCGTTCACCTGTGACATGTGAACCGGATCAGAACCGGATGGCGGGTCCGGCCGGCGTTCACCTGTGACATGTGAACCGGATCAGAACCGGATCAGGACCGGGTCGGCCGGCGTTCACCTGTGACATGTGAATCCGGTCACCGATCAGGACGGACGGCCGGTTCCCTGTGACATGTGACATCGAAACCGGTGGCGACATCCTGTGCAACGATCAGACCGTCAGACGGTCGGCGGGTTACCGTGACATGTGCTCTTGCCTCGATGCCTCAACGACCCAGGTCACCGACCTGTGACGAACCAGTCGAAGAGTTCTCAGGCATGCAAGGTCGCCGCCACGAATAGCAGATCTCAGGCGACCGCCCCCTCGTACGATCCACAGGCCGGACGGAGGCGTTTCAGGGCCGGGTTGTAGGTGTGGGAGTAAGAAATGAGGACTGAGGAAGAGGAGGAAACGTTTCTCTGATCAAACCAAATATTTAATATTCATAATTATTATTGTTCATTTTTACCTGCCAGGCTGTCCAGGTCCTCCAGGATCCTCCCAAACCTGATCAAATCACAGAGGTCAGAGGTCAGAGGGGGACAGCAGGAGGTGGGGGCTGGGCGCGGCGTTACCTGACGGTGTTGTGGTTGGTCAGGTATTTCTCCCGGAGCTGCGGCTCTGAGCCCAGAGGGAGGTGGACCTCCAGGAAACTGTCCTTCATGCGCCTGGCGGGAAGTTCGCTCTGAGACCTGGCCAACATGGACGCCAGGGACACGCGCTCCGCCATGGCCTGCTGGTGGTCGCTATGACGACGGAGAAACGGAAGGAGGCGCAACTTTTCAGTCTTTATTTTAAGAAAATTCAAAAGACAAACTGAGACGCTGCAGATAAAATAAATAATTATACAGAAAGTTTCATTTTCTCTTAATGGCATCAGTTGTAAAAACTCCAACTCATTTTTACATCTAAATTTGTATCCACATTTTTAAATATTTACTTTCTTAAACAACAGAAACAAAAAAAACATTAAGTATATATTTTTGGGAAATTTATTATAAAAAACTAACACAAAAAACAACAGAAAAAGAAAATCATATATTTTCCATAAAAGCATCAAATAGCAAAATGTAGCTTTTGACTCATATAATCAGATAAATGTTGCTACTTGCAGCACATATTTACTCCTTAATGTGTTTTTAGGAATTATCTAAAAGAAAACCAGATTTCAGTATCAACCAGTTCAAACTGGATCTATTATTATTATTATTCACCTCCAGTTTGTTGAAGCTCCAACTATTTCCCTCAGCCTGTTTCGCACTAAAACAAGAGACAACAGTCAGATTTATGAGCGACGATGAGGATGAAGGACGGCAGAGGATTTCACTGTTTCTCCACTAAACCAGCCAGACAAGAAAAACTACAAACTACAGAGAGGAAAACAGGTTAAAACGCTGCAGAAAGAGGAATAAAGAGACACTGTGGTTAAAAAGCAGCACTGAAATCAGACGAGTTTCAGAAAAATGAAATAAAACCAAGCAGGAGGAATTAAGAGTAAAATTAAAGCGACTTGAATTAAACTTGTGTGGTTCAGGTAGTTAGTTTTGGTTTAAATTTACCATTTGAAACGTGTAAAAGTGGATTTCCTGCAGAATAGAAAACATAAAAACTCATTAAACGTTTAAAGAGCAGAAATTAAAAACAACTAAAATTCATTTTACTTCATCTCAGGAGGGAAATGTTAGAGAATTTATCTTATCTGTAGAACAAAACCAGAGATAAATATACAATAATTCAGTATTTACAGATATTTACTCGTTATTTAATCAATTAAATATATAATTAAAAAAATAAATAAGCTAAAAGCATATTATTATTATTATTATTACTATATTGTTATAACCATTAATAACATTTAAAACACTTTTGTGTTGCTGCAAAACATTAATTGATATTCAGGCTTTAACGCTAAGTTCAGTGGGCGGGGCTTATTCTGCTAAAGACGAGCTGATTGGTCTGCTGTTAAGTCTGTGTGAAGCTCAACCAATCAGCTGCCAGAATCAATTTAATGAGTAAATTATGAAGAAAAGCAAATATGGAATCATTTTTTAATAGAGAAATATGAAAATTTCTCACATAAAATATAATTTACCGTAATTACTTCAACATATATTTTGTTATTAGTCACTTAATTATAGAAAACATTTAAAAATGTATATAGTTTTTGTCTATTTATTTCAAATAGACAAAAACTTGTTGATGTAAAATTTTTATCATTTTTTTTAATTCTGAAGTATCAAAGCAGCAGAGCAGCGACAACTTTTACTGTTTATAGGTTTATAAAGCATCAATTTGACTAATTGTTATGAAAATGTGATGTTTGCAGTCTGACCCTCGGCCATGTCCGGAGCTCGGCCCGGTCTGGACGCTGCGGCCGAGCAGAGCGACCTGCAGGCCCGGGAGGCAGCGCGGCTCAGCGGCGGGAACCTGGAGGAACCGGACAAATACCAACATAACCAGGAATCACAGGTTCACGATGTTCTGGTGGATTTACGCTCTTCAAACATACAACCTGTATTTACTGGAGTTACATTTGTCTCACTGAAGTGTAAACATGTGATACCAGCAGGGAGTGAGTAGAAAAATGTGAGTAAAGAAGTTATTTTATTAAAATAGAATAACTTGGTTCGTTTGAACTGCTGGACTCGGTTCTGGTCGGTATAAAAAGACAGACACACCATCTTCATGAACACCTCCAGCCAGACTTTACTGACTAATTCTTTATAGAAATATGTCATCATAAACCCAGAAATTAATAAATAATCTGCGTTACATCCAGTTTATTTCGCTGCCATCAGGCCAGAGTCGCTCCGTGGTTAGAAACCCGCAGCGGAAGCGTTAAAACCCGGTCCAAACCGGAACCAACCTCGGTGAGAACATGATGGAGTCTGAGCTCACAGCGGAACCGCTTCTGGGTCCGAACTGAGACACGAACAGAGCAGAAACGGGACAGAAACTACAGACTTTCTCCGGAGGACGATGCGATGCCAAACAGTGGAAAAAACACATCTGCTTCCGGGTTCTTACGTCATCACGTTCACGTTAAACTGACGCATTGACGCGCCGCTGCGCCGTGACGGGTTTGTGCCCTCAGTAAAGTCTGCCAGGCACCTCAAGCGAGCTGGCCCACGTTTTACCTGCTTTATACACAGTCCAGTCACATTAATGTGACCATCTGTCAAAAGCCAGAATAACCACCTTTCGCAGAGCGAACTGCTACGAGACGTGCAGGAAGAGAGTCACTTAGGTCCCTGAAGGTCTTCTCTGGGATGTTGAGCCATGCCGACTCTAATGCCGTGGCCAGCTGCGCTAGATTACGCGGTTGAGGATCCATGGCGCGAACAACTCGATCGAGATGGTCCCACAGATGCTCGATTGGGTTTAAGTCAGGTGAGTTTGCTGGCCAGGGGAGGACGGTAAACTCATCCTGGTGCTCTTCGAACCACGCACGTACACTGGCAGCTGTATGGCACCTCGCATTGTCCTGCTGGAAGATGCCATCATCCTGAGGAAAAACAATGCGCATGTAGGGGTGGACATGGTCCGCAAGGACAGATGCGTACTTGTATTGATCCATCGTGCCTTCCACAATAATCAGTGAACCCAGAGAATGCCAGGAAAACATTCCCCAGACCATAATGCTCCCGCCTCCAGCTTGGACCGTTCCTGCAATGGTTGCAGGGTGGTTCCTTTCAGAGGTTTCACGCCTTATACGCCAACGTCCATCTGTCCGATGGAGCATAAAACGCGATTCATCTGAAAACGCTACCTGTCGCCACTCAGTGGACGTCCAGCTGCTGTACTGGCGTGCAAATTCTAGCCTTCGTCGTCGATGAACACCAGTCAGCATAGGTGCACGAACCAGGCGTCCGCTTCGGAGGCCCAGACGCAGCAATGTTCGCTGAATAGTGGTTTGGGAGACACTTGTGGTAGCCCCTTGGTTCATTTTAGTGGTCAGTTGCTCAACGGTAGCCCGTCTATCTGCCCGAACGCATCTCCGCAACCGTCGTTCGCCTCTGTCATCTATGGCCCGTGGTGCACCACATTTGCCACGTCGTTGATTTTGGACAGTCCCATTTTGCCATGCACGGTACACTTTTACCACGGCGGCACGCGAACAGTTCACAAACTCAGCCGTTTCGGAAATGCTTCCACCCTTGGCCCGAAAGCCAATGATCATGCCCTTTTGGACGTCGGATAAATCGCTTCGTTTCTGCATTACGCCAACGATTGAAATGTTTTCCGAAGCCCACACACACCCTTTATATACGCTCAACTGCACTGTGCTGCCACCTGCCTTCTGTGATTGGTTATTTAACTCTGAAGTGGAAAGTACGTGGTGGTCACATTAATGTGACTGGACTGTGTACGTTCACGTCTATTTTTATTCTTTATCTCTTTAGAGATTCACACTACCAGCTTCATTTTAAATATCAAAAATAACTTTAGAAAATAAACGACTCTTGAAAAATATGATCATATGAATTATGTTTCTTCATTTAATTTCATTCCACTAATCAAGCAGATATTTTTAATATTTTAAATAACTGTTACTGTGGCAACAGTAGCTAAAACACTGATGGACATGGTCTTCATCTCATGCATGAAGCTGCTGCTGAGCTGCAGAGCTCCTTCACTGCTGCATCCTAAATGCACATTGTCACATTATCACAGATCCTTCGTCCTCAGCACCTGTTAGGCTGTAGAATCAATGTTTTTACATCCCTGTTGGCGATTTTACCATTTCAACTAATATTCCTGCAGCTGTTTGAACAATTACACATTAATTTGAATCTGAAGAGAAAATGCTATTTTAACTTGCAATGATCTACACAGTTTGTTGTTTTCTATAACAATGTGCATATTACCTTTAACTAAATACTGCACTTGAATTTTCCCATTACTGTGGGGCAATAATGGATATTTCTATTTCTAAAGGAACATAACATACATAGGAAACTCATTATGAAGTAAACAGGTTTCTGAACTGTAAATTCATTGTTTATTTCAGTATCAATTATATTCAATAAAGCAGAATATGCATGCAGTGAGTCTCATTTATTGGATTAAGGACCTTTAGAAAATAATAACCTTTAAGCAGGTGTGAAAAGTAAGTACTTACGTACTTAGTTAGTTATTTTCTTTAATGAAATTCTGGCTCTGTACTGGAATCTCCTCCTTTGGGAGAAAATATCTGAAGATTTGGTTGTTTTTGTCACCTTGAAGAGTTTCAACTCTGTGACTCAAATAGATTCAGAGGAACAACCAGCGACAGATACAATCAGAAAAGTTCCAGAAAACACCAACGTCTGGTTACACATTAACTTCTGACCGTCTATTGTATCCACGAATGATCCAAACGCTGCTGTGACCTGGTGTATAGTTAAAGTCCGGCCCTCATGGGAGGGATGGAACTTTCCTCGTCTTCTTCCCTCTGTGCTCAGTAACAACCTGAGTCTCTCCACAGGTCCGTTTCATTACAATTCAATATGGAGACACTAAAAACTGTGTATTAATTTTTGTAGTAAATAAATGTGAATAAATAAGCTTTAAACAGATTTTTCATGTTTAAGCTGAAGAATAAAACATGTAGGAGCTATTTTCCCATTGTTTGTTTAAATCTTAAAATTTAAATTGTTTAGTTTATTCTTAGCATTTGTTTGTTTTCTTAGTTGATTTATCATTAGAATTTTTATTATTTAGAATAAGTTTTTTGGTTAGTAATTCACTTAATAAGTTAATTGATTTCAGGTTGGGATGTGGGTATAAATATGTGGTCTTAGGCAGCTTATTATGCACACAAGGTTTTTTACCAGCCAGATAGTCACATGGTTTTTTTTGTTAGTCAGCGAACAGGTACAGGAATTTGAACACAAGCCTGTAGCCTTTTTGCATGGACCAAAGAATAAAACCACATAATTATATTTTGACTTTGACTCCTTTTGCTGCGTAAACCAGAACCCACAGTGCATCAAGTGACTATTTGAGTTTGATTCGCCTTTTGTTTCGATCACCTTTGAGCTTTGAATTTTTTGATTTTTGAATTTAATTTTGGGACAAATGGTCACTACAAAACATGTTTAAAGATTATATGTGAAAGAATCAAAACAAAAATCCAACGTTCAGCCCTTCTTTCTGCTGATTGGACGAACAGAACCCTGCGTCCACAGAGGCGGTCGCTGATTCGTCAGAGATCTTAGAACCCGGTCAGCCGACCAATAGGAGCCGAGCGCGAGCCGGGTATAAAGGCCCCGGCGTAAACAAAGGCTGAGCAGTGGACGGACCGCGACCCAGAGAGGGGAACCGGGATCTGGATGAGCTTTACGGCGACGGACGGGTCCGGACCAGAGGCTGACCGGAGTCTGAAGCGAATGAAGAAGCACCTGATCTTCCTCTTCACATACAGAGGTCTGCTAACGAAAGGGAAAAAGAGCAAAAGGAGAAAATGGAGTATAAACTCCGAACGGCTGAGCCCAGAGACGTGTCCGATATATTACGACTGGTGAAGGTAAGACGGAACCGGACGGAACCCGGGACGAACGACGGACCGGGTTTTACTGCTTTTCAAGGGGGAAAGTAAAACTGACGTCGATTGATGGAGGATGACACAGAATGAGGTCAACCGCTCCGACTTCCGGTTCTCCTAATATGGTCAGTCAGTCTGTCTGTCGCCGAGCTTACGTCGTTACCAGGGTGACCGTGACTCCAGCTGACCTGACAGAAATAACCAATCAGACTTCAGATCACAGCCAAGTCTGCAAAATCTGATGTTTAGTATAAACATGACGAGGAGTTTTAAGTAAGTTCACATCAGAAACCACAAATAAAAATACATTTGATAAATGTTGAAAAAAATAACATATAAAACTTGTTTTAATGTAGATAAACAATATCAAAGAAGTCTAAGTGAGACTTTAGTTTGTTTTTAAAAACATTGCAAAAATAAAAAATTGAATGTAAGGGAAGAATATTTGGGGTGAAACCTAAAATAATGAACGTATGTGAACTCTAAGCAAACCGGCGGAGGACTGCAGCGCAGGGGATTCTGGGTAAATGCAACCAAAACAAACATGCTAGGCTAGTGCTAGCAGCAGAAATGACTCGTGTTTTTTCCCACAGAGAGCCTACAAATGCTAAAATCTGACGCCACTCCATTTTCTTTTAAATATAGTGTCTCCTTCAGAGGTTTCCATGTGGTTTCCTGCAGTGGTTCTGGGTGTAGCGCCCCCACAGGCGAGCAGGTGGACATGTACATGTTTTTTCAACCGTTCGGTTGGTTTGACTCATTTTCAGCAGCTGGAAATGCAACAAATGTTGCAGCAGCTTTGATAACAATCATTGAGTCAAAGTGACAAATCTAATGTCTGGTGTTGAAACCTGAGTGTGAGACGCTGCTACCAGCCTCTCTGTCACCCAACTGAACCTTTCCTGTCATTTCAGGAACTTGCAAAGTATGAAGAGATGGAGAGCCAGGTCACGCTGACGGAGAAGGGTGAGAGTCTGGATGTTTCTGAAGCCATCGCCGCTCTTCTTCATGGGTTGGTTCAAACGGTTCTTCCTTCCAGATCTCCTTGAGGATGGATTCGGCGAGACGCCGTTTTACCACTGCATCATCGCCGAGACTCCAGGAGAGAACAGCAGCGACGGTACGAACCGGCGGAGAGAAACCAGTCGCTTTACTGGTTTCATGTTCCCACCAGCTGCTCCAGTTTCCCACCAGCTGGGTTCATCCGCCAGGCGGCGGCGGCGGCGGCGCTGCTGCTTCCTGTTTACGTCCAGGGAGCTGCAGGTGTTCAGCCCTGGACCTGAAACAATCTGCAGGAAAAACTCGGCAGCAGCAGCAAAGATGAGCCTGAAATGAGATGTTTCCACATAAAGCACAGGAGAAAGGGGTCAAAGGTCAACCACCTCAGAACAAGAGAGGAAAACATTTCCACCTGCACAGCGAGCGGAAAACTCATTTAAAATGCATAAATAAAACCGATCTAATCTAAACCAAACCGTTGCCATGGGAGCCAAAAACATGGAGTGGAAAAAGGTTGAAGGCCACAAACACAGAAATATATTTATATTCATTAAAAACAAACATTTTTTCCTCCAAGTAAAAGCAAAATGCGACATTTTAATCAAACAAAACCAGTAAAGTCGTGGTGATGTCGACTGTATCCGACTGTTAGGTTGTTTTCTTCCATGCTTATTGTGGATCGCAGCTTCTCTGGAAAACGTCCTGATTGGTTGAACCAAAATCTGCTGCTGAGTTAAAAATGACTGGATGTTTGTTTACAATAAGTCATGAAATACAAGGTGGATTATTTTCTTATTGTAGAAACAAAAACTTTAGCTGGAAACCAAAGTTTGTTCAGTTTCTTTTATTGTGGTCAGGGACCCTAAACGGCCCCCGGGCCACACTTTGGACCCCCACACCAAACGACCCCCTCTCTGTCTGCAGAGCCGAACGTGGTTGGCTTCGCCATGTACTACTTCACCTATGACCCCTGGGTGGGCAAGCAGCTGTACCTGGAGGAGTTTTATGTGATGGACAAGTGCAGAGGTAAGGAAACCTCCGAGGGGGTCAGTCTCTGTGACTCTGCTTCCCCAAATGAAAAGTTTAAACTTCTCTTCAGGGCTCGGCATCGGATCGGGAATCCTGCGGCGCCTCAGTGACGTAAGGAAACAGGAAACTGGCTTCAGTTGCTTCAGTCGGCCGTGAACAGGAAGTGAAGGTGTTTCCCTGTCGTCCAGCTGGCCATGAAGACTCGCTGCACCGGCATGATGTTCGTGGTGGCGGAGAACAACCAGCCGTCGGTCCAGTTCTACAAGCGGCGCGGCGCCGAGGATCTGTCCCAGGAGGAGGGATGGAGGCTCTTCAGGTTCGACAAGGACAGCCTGGCCAAGATGGCGACCCCGGCCGAGGAGTGACCGCTGCCGAAACCCCAGACCGCCGCCCAGCCGTCCATCGGATCGTCTCTCGTCTTCACAGCTTCAGCTTCTAAACAGGGAAACGTGTCAACGTTGTGATACGGAGTGTATTTTACTTTGTTTAGTTTATAAATATGTTATTCTGTCTGATCTTAACCAGCATTTCTCTACTTTTAGTTCAGAATCAATAAACGAGCAGCAATGATGCAACAAAGTCTCTTAAATCAGAATAGATTTGGACTCTTAAAATAATAAACATATTGTGACCAATTAGAAACAGTAAACTTTATAATATAATTATGTTGATGAGATTTAAGGCGAAAATAAATCATCGTTTCACCTTTGACCTTCTGAACTGACTGGATGCTGCAGGAAAACGTCCAGAAAATATGGAGGTTCAGCTGCAGGAAGTTTCATAATCCAGATTAACAGAACCAGAACCGTCCTGGTTCTGATCTGAACAGATGCCTTAATGCATCCATTATGTCCGTGATTACAGGACGAAGATTAATATTATTATTCAACTAGGATTATTTTTGAGTAAGAAATTAAAAATGTGGAAAATATGGAGAATAAAATATGGTTCATAAATATGTAAAATTATTTAAATTATTGAGCTATTTTTTCTCTCCAGCTGCATCTTATTTTAATATTTCTGACTGAGATGTTTTATTTTATTAAAGTCTGAAAGTGAAAATAAAAACCCGATTCAGTTCAACAACGAAACGTTTCAGGTTTAATTTCAATGTTCAATAAAAACAAATTAACTTGAATATTTTAAATACTTTTGTTCAACCAAGAAGTTTGTCCTGTTCTTCTATCACATTTAAATAAAAATATTATTTACTCCCTTCTGATTAATCAGTCCCTAATTTACCCATTTCATGCCCGACCTCTGGGGGGCGCTGGAGATTTATAACATGTCAGTTAAACTAACTCTAAATTACATAATTATGTGTAAAATATTACAGTTAAATGTTTAAATCCAACCAATTAAATTAAAATGTTTTCTGTAACAGCAGGACAAGATTTACAGTGTGAAAAACCTGAAAAGATCAGAAAACTCAAAATATGTTTTATTACCGTTAACATATTTACTGACATTGAGAACATGAAGCCATGCACATTAATATAAAAACACACAGAAAGCTTCATTATAAGTATTTTAATCATCTGAAGTTGAGCTGCATCTTTAACTCATTTTCTGGAATGAGTCTGAAGCTGCGGCGCCGCCGGGCGTTCGGGTCACAGGAAACGATGAAGAGCAGAAGAGGAAGAAACGATGAAAAGCAGAGGAGGAAGAAATGATGAAGAGCAGAGGAGGAAGAAACGATGAAAAGCAGAGGAGGAAGAAACGATGAAGAGCAGAGGAGGAAGAACCGAAGAGCAGAGACGGAGCAGGAGAAGAAACGATGAAGAGCAGAGGAGGAAGAACGATGAAGAGCAGAGGAGGAAACGATGAAAGCAGAGAGGAAGACGAAGAGAGAGGAGAAGAACCGATGAAGAGCAGAGGAGGAAGAACCGAAGAGCAGAGGAGGAAGAAACGATGAAGAGCAGAGGAGGAAGAACCGATGAAGAGCAGAGGAGGAAGAAACGAAGAGCAGAGGAGGAAGAAACGATGAAGAGCAGAGGAGGAAGAAACGATGAAAAGCAGAGGAGGAAAAACGGGAAGAGCAGAGGAGGAAGAACCGATGAAGAGCAGAGGAGGAAGAAACCGATGAAGAGCAGAGGAGGAAGAAACCGTTAGAGCAAGGAACAAAACGCTGAAACGGACGGGTCCTTCAGGAACGGTGGACATGATGGCATGTGAGCAAGCTGCTGCGTCGTGCCGTCGGCTACCAAACAGCTCCATGGGAACGGACCGTCCTCAGACACACGTATTTATCATCATGTAACTGTGATCATCTATGTCCTTCATCATTGACCCTGGATTTCTATCAAACTAAAAATAAATATCTATCATCATTAACTGGAAAAATAAATATCTATCATCATCTGATATTACTGGAAAAATAAAATATCATCATTAACTGGAAAAATAAATATTTCATCATCAATTACAACTGGAAAAATAAATATTTATCATCATTAACTGGAAAAATAAATATTTATCATCATTAAACTGGAAAAATATATTTTCCATAAAGGAAAAAATTAAAATGTTCTGAAATTAAAGGATTAGCACTTCAAACATGTCAGAGTGAGGTTAGGCGGAGTCAACAGAAGTCACAATCATGCTACTTTTCCAGACTGACCTTTTTCTTGCTAAACGGGGGATCTTTCCACAGAGTTTCCATGGCGACGCGGCCCTGCTGAGTCCAGGTGAGCACCTGGTCTCGACTCACCTGGTGAAAATGGAAAATAAATGACAATAACATTCAGAATGATTATCATTGATAATGATAATATTAATGATAAACAGTGGTGGGCACAGCTAGCTAAACGCAGGGTTTCCCCCAGAAAACTTGCTAAGCCGCCGGATTCTCCGCCTGCTTATCCCAAACAGCTGAAACGGCGCAACGCTAAGCCTGGCGGCGGGGCTAGCAAAGCATGGCGGGCCGCCAGGCTTATAATACACTGGGGGAAACCCTGTAAACGTTTAGCTGCACTAATCCTGAAGCATTAATTATAAACATTAATTTTTATAACGTTAAGCACTGCACCATTTACTGGAAGCTAATGCTAACAGCTACATTCCACCATGTGTCACAAGGAAAAAGTGAAAAGGTTTTCTAAACAGTTCAAATGTTATTTTTCATGTACAACCAGCTTCAACCAGCTTAGCGCAGCTGGTTGCTTGTTCATTAAAGTCAAAGCAAACTAATTATTTGAATTTACTTGAATAAAGTTTCACATCATCAATCTAGAATCTGGGATTTTTCTGCTCATGTCAGAAATTCCTGCCTCACTTCCAGGTTCTGTTAAGGCTCCGGTCCGACGGGTCAGCATGTTTCTCACACCGAGCTAAACTAAAACACGCCGAGCTAAACTAAAACACGCCGAGCTAAACTGAAACACTGAGCTAAACTAAAACACTGAGCTAAACTAAAACACACTGAGCTAAACTAAAACACTGAGCTAAACTAAAACACTGAGCTAAACTAAAACACGCCGAGTTAAACTAAAACACTGAGCTAAACTAAAACATACCGAGTTAAACTAAAACACTGAGCTAAACTAAAACACTGAGCTAAACTAAAACACTGAGCTAAACTAAAACACTGAGCTAAACTAAAACACGCCGAGCTAAACTAAAACATACCGAGTTAAACTAAAACACTGAGCTAAACTAAAACACTGAGCTAAACTAAAACACTGAGCTAAACTAAAACACTGAGTTAAACTAAAACACTGAGCTAAACTAAAACACGCCGAGCTAAACTAAAACACTGAGCTAAACTAAAACACGCCGAGCTAAACTAAAACACGCCAAGCTAAACTAAAACACGCCAAGCTAAACTAAAACACGCCGAGCTAAACTAAAACACACAGAGCTAAACTAAAACACTGAGCTAAACTAAAACACGCCGAGCTAAACTAAAACACTGAGCTAAACTAAAACACGCCGAGCTAAACTAAAACACGCCAAGCTAAACTAAAACACGCCGAGCTAAACTAAAACACACAGAGCTAAACTAAAACACTGAGCTAAACTAAAACACTGAGCTAAACTAAAACACGCCGAGCTAAACTAAAACACTGAGCTAAACTAAAACACGCCGAGCTAAACTAAAACACGCCAAGCTAAACTAAAACACGCCGAGCTAAACTAAAACACGCCGAGCTAAACTAAAACACGCCGAGCTAAACTAAAACACTGAGCTAAACTAAAACACTGAGCTAAACTAAAACACGCCGAGCTAAACTAAAACACACAGAGCTAAACTAAAACACGCCGAGTTAAACTAAAACACTGAGCTAAACTAAAACACACAGAGCTAAACTAAAACACTGAGCTAAACTAAAACACGCCGAGTTAAACTAAAACACTGAGCTAAACTAAAACACTGAGTTAAACTAAAACACTGAGCTAAACTAAAACACACAGAGCTAAACTAAAACACTGAGCTAAACTAAAACACGCCGAGTTAAACTAAAACACTGAGCTAAACTAAAACATACCGAGTTAAACTAAAACACTGAGTTAAACTAAAACACTGAGCTAAACTAAAACACTGAGCTAAACTAAAACACACAGAGCTAAACTAAAACACTGAGCTAAACTAAAACATACCGAGTTAAACTAAAACACTGAGCTAAACTAAAACACTGAGCTAAACTAAAACACGCCGAGCTAAACTAAAACACGCCGAGTTAAACTAAAACACTGAGCTAAACTAAAACACACTGAGCTAAACTAAAACACGCCGAGCTAAACTAAAACACTGAGCTAAACTAAAACACTCCGAGTTAAACTAAAACACTGAGCTAAACTAAAACACTGAGCTAAACTAAAACACTGAGCTAAATTAAAACACTGAGCTAAACTAAAACACTGAGTTAAACTAAAACACTGAGTTAAACTAAAACACTGAGTTAAACTAAAACACTGAGCTAAACTAAAACACTGAGTTAAACTAAAACACTGAGTTAAACTAAAACACTGAGTTAAACTAAAACACACTGAGCCGCGGTGGAAACTTTACTCACAGCTCCAGTTTCCTCCAGGAAACACAAACCGTTCCTGGAGGAAACGAGTCCAGAGGGCAGGAAGGTCGGCGGCGCCGCCTGGAACGTTTTGACCCAAATGAGCCCGAAGCCAGGAAATGAATCAGATATTAAAAGTAGAGAAGCAGAACGGGCGGCTGCTTCCTGAGCTACACATCAAAGGAAATATCTCATCTCCAGGATTCTCCCATTTAGGTCCCGAAACTGGGAACCAGTAAACCAGTAAAACCTCCTGAGTTTAGCAGCGATGCAGAAAATGAAAGAAAAAGTTTAGAGGTTCAAAGGTCAAACGGACGCCATCTTTGTTCAGGCTGAATCTATGGGCTGAAATAATCCCAGAATGCAACAAAAACAAGGACTATCAAAATTAATCAGCTGGAAACATTTGGATCAATGATCATAAATAATCAATAAGGCGCCATGGCGACCAACAGGTTTCAATAAACCGGAAAAACCCAATTTCTTCACAAAACACAAACCAGTCCAAATGGAACCATCCAGAACCAATTAACCCGACTCAGTTAAACCAGGGGGTCCAACTGGTTTAACCGGGTCAGAACCACAACCTGGTCCAGTTATTTCAGAAAAACCCAGAGTAAAACAAAAACAAATGATCTAAACCCTGAAACCAGAACCAGAACCAGAACCAGAACCAGAACCAGAACCAGGTCTGCTCACCTTGGCCAGGCCGGCGGCCTGCTGGGGGTAAAACATGGAGGCGCTGAGCGCCATGAGGCCCGCAGGAAACGCCACGCGCCTCAGCCTGGAGCCTGCAGGAGCAAGACAACATGTGAGACCGACCCGGCCCGGTTCCACCCGGCCCGGTTCCACCCGGGCCAGAACACAGACGGTACCTCTGGCCAGGTAGAGTCCCAGGAACCCGGAGAAGCTGATGGCGGCGGCGCTGGGATAGAGGTCTGGAGGCGGGTCGCTGAGGAACCGGTACGTTTCTGAGGGAACCAGAACCAGGACCAGAACCAGAACCAGGATCAGAACCAGGATCAGAACCAGGATCAGAACCAGAACCAGTACAGGACCAGAACCAGGACCAAGACCAGACCAGTATCAGACCAGAACCAGGACCAGACCAGAACCAGGATCAGAACCAGAACCAGGACCAGGACCAGAACCAGAACCAGGACCAGGACCAGGACCAGAACCAGGACCAGGAATATGACAGAATTTTAGTCTTAATTCTTATTTCAATACATTTTCTTTTGTTGTATTTATTTTGTCAGAATTTCGTTATTCATTAATTTTTTAAATTAAGAATTTGCTTATATTTTATTTATGTTTATTAATTATTGGTTTGAATATGCATCAAATTATTTTGTTTTGATTTCTTTTTGTATTTTATTTTCTCTGGATAATTATTTAACTTTTAAAATTTTTATCAACCTGAATCCCAAAAATTATTCTGTAAATTAACACAAAGGGGAAATTTTATTTAATTTCAAAGAAAATGAAAACAAATTTAATTTAATCACCATTTCACTTCCAAAGTAAAAATGATAAACTTGTTTCTTTTAAATAAAACGTTGCTTCACGAGTTTCTGCACAAATGTTATTTTAAAATATTTTTTAATGTAAATCTGTTTATAAATATGTCAGGAATAAACAGAAATAATTTTTAAAATATTTTTTAACGTAAATGTTATTTTAAAATATTTTTTAATGTAAATCTGTTTATAAATATGTCAGGAATAAACAGAAATAATTTTTTAAATATTTTTTAATGTAAATCTTTTTTTAAATTTTTTTTTATGTAAATCTGTTTATAAATATGTCAGGAATAAACAGAAATAATTTTTTAAATATTTTTTAATGTAAATCTTTTTTTAAAATATTTTTAATGTAAATCTGTTTATAAATATGTCAGGAATAAACAGAAATAATTTTTTAAATATTTTTTAATGTAAATCTTTTTTTAAATTTTTTTTAATGTAAATCTGTTTATAAATATGTCAGGAATAAACAGAAATAATTTTTTAAATATTTTTTAATGTAAATCTATTTTTAAAATATTTTAATGTAAATCTATTTTTAAAATATTTTTTAATGTAAATCTATTTTTAAAATATTTTTTAATGTAAATCTATTTTTAAAACATTTTTAATGTAAATCCGTTTCTAAATTTGTCAGGAATAAACAGAAACATTGTGCAGGTCATTCTTGGCAGCCATCTTGTTCTGCTGACCTCTGATGGCGGATGACGATGCGTTCAGGGTCGGCTCCGCCGTTCTGTACAGCCGCTGTGATGCAACACACAAAATGGATTTGATTTTAACAGCTTTATTTTATTATAACAACCGAATGAATAATTCAGATAAACAGTTAAGAGACAACCGTCCATCAAACAGGCTGTTAAAACAGAAAAACTGATTCATCACTGAAAAAATGAACATTATGTCAACTTCTTGATATAAAACATTACTTGGTGATAAAAGTATTTAAGAAACAAAAAAGCAAAAACCAGTAAAACTTTATAAAGAGGAAAATAGTTTTTCACGTTTCTGCTTCTGTTCCCAGCTAAACAGTTAATTATGTTATAAAAGTGAGTTACACTAAAGATGCTGCCAGTTCTCTGTGTCTATATACATTCATAAAACTATCAGTAAAACATTTAAATAATCGAATGATGAGTCTGAATTTACCTCGGCTTTCTCTGCTGCCAGCCGCACATTTAGCTGCAAAACCATAAAAACCGTTAAACTTCCAATAAATGGTAATACTGTTATTTTCAATCAATTTTCAACTAACATAATAATATAAATGTAATAATATTGTATTCATGCAAACATGCTGACTCAGAGATTAAAAATAAATCCTTTAATTTCTAGAGAACATTTGTCAAAACATTTCAATACACAAAACAACCAAAACAGCAATAATTAAAATTTATTATCAATTCTCACTAACCAAATAATCAAACAAAATTTCTGTTTCATTCGGATTTTATGTGATGCAGCGAAAAACGAGGATAAAAGTTCAGTGGAAGGAAAAACACGACTGTTTTCTGCTATAGAGCCGCCTCACCCCCTCACCCTGCTGCCTCCCCCCTCACCTCACCCTCACCCTGCTGCCTCCCCCCTCAGCATGTTGCTGCCTCCCCCCCTCACCCTGCTGCCTCCCCCCTCACCTCACCCTCACCCTGCTGCCTCACCCCTCACCTCACCCCTCACCTCACCCTGCTGCCTCCCCCCCTCACCCCTCACCTCACCCTGCTGCCTCCCCCCTCAGCATGTTGCTGCCTCCCCCCCTCACCCTGCTGCCTCCCCCCTCACCTCACCCTCACCCTGCTGCCTCACCCCTCACCTCACCCCTCACCTCACCCTGCTGCCTCCCCCCCTCACCCCTCACCTCACCCCTCACCTCACCCTGCTGCCTCCCCCCCTCACCCCTCACCTCACCCTGCTGCCTCCCCCCTCACCTCACCCCTCACCTCACCCTGCTGCCTCCCCCCCTCACCCTGCTGCCTCCCCCCTCACTCTCACCCTCACCTCACCCTGCTGCCTCCCCCCCTCACCCTGCTGCCTCCCCCCTCACCTCACCCTCACCCTGCTGCCTCCCCCCCTCACCCTGCTGCCTCCCCCCCCCTCACCTCACACCTCACCCTGCTGCCTCCCCCCCCTCACCCTGCTGCCTCCCCCCCCCCCCCGCCTCCCCCACCTGACAGCGTCGCTGTGGGCGCCGCCCATCTCCTCTCCCCCCTCAGCATGTTGCCTCCTCCCCCCTCAGCATGTTGCTGCCCCCCCTCAGCATTTGCCTCCTCCCCCTCAGCATGTTGCTGCCTCCCCCCTCCCCTGCTGCCTCCCCCCTCAGCATGTTGCCTCCTCCCCCCTCAGCATGTTGCTGCCTCCCCCCTCAGCATGTTGCCTCCTCCCCCCTCAGCATGTTGCTGCCTCCCCCCTCACCTCACCCCTCACCTCACCCTGCTGCCTCCCCCCCTCACCCTGCTGCCTCCCCCCTCACCTCACCCCTCACCTCACCCTGCTGCCTCCCCCCCTCACCCTGCTGCCTCCCCCCTCACCTCACCCTCACCCTGCTGCCTCCCCCCCTCACCCTGCTGCCTCCCCCCCTCACCTCACCCTCACCCTGCTGCCTCCCCCCCTCACCCCTGCTGCCTCCCCCCCCCCCCGCCTCCCCCACCTGACAGCGGTCGCTGTGGGGCGCCGCCCATCTCCTCCCCCCTCAGCATGTTGCCTCCTCCCCCCTCAGCATGTTGCTGCCTCCCCCCTCAGCATGTTGCCTCCTCCCCCCTCAGCATGTTGCTGCCTCCCCCCCTCAGCATGTTGCCTCCCCCCCTCAGCATGTTGCCTCCCCCCCTCACCCTGCCTCCTCCCCCCTCAGCATGTTGCCTCCCCCCCTCACCCTGCCTCCTCCCCCCTCAGCATGTTGCCGCCCCCCCCTGCCTCCCCCACCTGACAGCGGTCGCTGTGGGGCGCCGCCCATCTCCTCACCCACGCCGCGCTCCGCTCCAGCTGACCCGCCTCGGGCTCCGGTACCGGCGGCGGTTCGGGTTTGGTGTAGAGCGACGGCAACTGGAGCGACAGGCGGCAACAGACCGTTACGGTTTCCTTGGTAACCGACGTCTGATTGTAACCACTGTCCGGTTGTTTAACGTTCTATGGCAAGCCGTTTTAACATAAATTCGGTTTACCGCCCTTACATTCCAGATATCACAAATTGTTTAAGGACTAGACGTTTTAGCGATTTAAGATATCTCCAATTATATTTCGACTAGACAAAATACATATTTGAGATATCTCTAATTACATTCTGACTAGTCGAAATGACGTCAGATTTACCATTGACTTTAATGGAGACTTCAATTCAAGATATCTTAAATGAATTACTGACTATCTGAAATACAGATTTCAGATATCTTCAATTAAATTATGACTAGTCATAAAGTAAATTCAAGATATCTTGATTTTAGTTTTGACTAGTCATAATTCTAATTAAAGATATCTCGAATTACTCCATAATTCAAGATATCTTAAATGTATTTTTGGATAGGAGAAATGTTATTTTGACTAGCGAAAACTAAATTATAGATATCTTAAAAGCAAATAACGACTAGACAAAACTAAATTAAAAATATCTTGAATTGTAATTTTGACTAGTCAAAATTCCTTTTAAGATATCTCTAAATGAATTGGAGATACCATAAATTATTCAGCTTTTCCATTTAAGATATCTTAAATTGACATTTCGACTAGTCAGAATGACATCACTGATATCTTGAATTATTATTCTGTCTAGTCAAAACGTCCCAGACTTGCGTATCAATTTGAAAGTTTAATAAAACAATGAAAAATAGAGAAAACGAAAAAAGATGTTTAAAAATGCGCTACTTTCATGTTGAAAATGGTTTGACAATAACAATTTTAGCTGTTTTTAAGTGCATTCGGGTTGTCAGAAATTGATAAACAGGATATTCTTTGTAGATGTTAGAAGCAATCCTATAGTTTCTGAAGTTTTGCTATGTCCGCATAACATTGTCGAGCTCTTTCTAATTTGTGGCATTTACTTTACTGACAATTTTGTTCAGGAAACATAAAATTCTGCAGGCAACTGTTTGGACACCACAAAGGGGCTTCCACGTCATTCTTATTTCAGATATCTAAAATTGTAATTTTGACTAGTCATAATTGTGTTGAAGATATCTTAAATCGTAATTACGGATATGTGTCGCGTCAAATGACAGATCCAGTGACGTCATTTGAGATATCGTGAAAGGAATTTTGACTAGTCAAAATGTAATTGAAGATATCTTGAATTATTATTCTTACTAGTCAGAATGTAAATACAGATATCTTAAATTACCATTACGGATAGTCAAAATGTAGTTTTGCCTAGTCAAAATGCATTTTTAGATATCTGGAATGTAATTAAGGATAGTCAGACGAAACCGAATTTATGTTAAAACGGCTTGCCATACATTTCAACCCAAACCCCGATGACGTCACCTCGTCGACGCTCAGCGCGGCCTCGGAGTTCTTCTTCTTCTTCTTCTTCTTCTTCTCGTCGCCGGCAGCCATCGGAGCCGCGGCGAACAGCGACGCCTGGCGGACAAACCGCGGCAGGACAGCAACACGCATAGATGAGTCCAAACGGTCCGGGGCGTTTTTATTTAAGACAAAATACATTTAATCGTTCAAACATGAAACACAACGACGAGAATTACACAGAAGTTAAAATGTCAAACGCTCGTTTTTAAATGTATTGTCCTGTTTAACTGTTAGCCAGAGCAGATAGCAACATGCTAAAGACAAAACCTACGCAGAGCTTCACTAAAACCTCAAATAACAATAAAAAACTGCGACATCACAGGATTACGGCTGGAAAACATGTGGAATAATGTTCAGCGTAGTTACCAGTCTGAGGGAAGCCATTCTCATTCAGATCACATTCGCTTTACTACGGCAAGCCGCAGGAGGACTCTGCGCATGCGCGTTGACGGAAAATAGAATCGACGAGATGTTTTCTCGTAACTGGAAATAAAATGCTTAATTAGTTCTTAGTTGTACTATTAACATTTTTACATTTTAACAGAAAATCTACTGAAAATAATCATTTAAAAATCAACCCCAAAAATGATTCAGTGAATTAATTAATACTGATATAATATTTATAATTTTATTCCTTTGAAAACAGAAAAAAATAAATCTGCCATCAGCTGCTGGCCCTTTAAGAACATTTACACTTTGATTTACGTTTGTTACTTTCTAAATGTATTCAGTTAAAAAATGTATTAATAAAAGTAATTCTTATATTAATACAGGAGATCCTACAATATAAGGATCTCCTGTAGCAGTCAGTGTTACAGCAGCTCTGAAAAGACTCTGACTTAAGACACTAAATATTTTATATTTAACTTGTAATTTAATTGACACAGCAGGAAAATGTGATCCAGATCTGATTTTTTTCCCCTGAAAGAGACATTTCTGATCTTTTCATCCTAAAAACTGGATCTGTGTCCCTCCAATATGTGGAACTAAATAAAGTTCTTAGCATCTTCTGGGACATAAAGCAGCAGCTTTCAGTTTTTACATGTTCCTCTATTTAACAGAAACATAAACAAACCAAGAGCTGAAAGAACAAATCAAGTTCATCAGGTTTTAATCTGTAGGTCACATCTGGAGACATGATGGAGGTTTTTATTTCATACATTGAAATTATTCATATTTTTAAAAAGATTAAACATTGTGTAAAATGGTGAACATTTATTTAAAAATAAAAAATACATTTAAAATATATATTTTTTACAAAACATTTAATTTAAAAGTTACTTTTTCTATTTAAATAAATTTTTAGATAAATATTTTTATTACATATAATAAAATGTTTATTAAAAACTGCTATTCAATAAAACATAACACATTTTTAATAAAAATATATTTGCTGCAATTAAATTTATTGTTTATATATCCAAGTTCCATCCATCCATCCATCCATCCATTTTCTTCCGCTTATCCTGGTCGGGTCATAGGGGCAGCAGCTTCAGAAGGGAGGCCCAGACTTCCCTCCCCAGCCACGTCTTCCAGCTCCTCCAGGAACCCCAAGCCGTCCCAGGCCAGCCGAGAGACATCGTCCCTCCAGCGTGTCCTGGGTCTCCCCTCCTCCCGGTGGGACCTGAACTCCTCACCATGGAGGCTCCATCCTGACCAGATGCCCGAGCCTCAACTGGCTCCTCTCGACGTGGAGGAGCAGCGGCTCGACTCTGAGTCCCTCCTGATGACCGAGCTTCTCACCCATCTCTAAGGGAGAGCCCGGCCACCATGAGGAGGAAACACATTTCGGCCGCTTGTATCCGTGATCTCGTTCTTTCGGTCATGACCCAAAGCTCATGACCATAGATGAGGGTGGGAACGTAGATCGACCGGTAAATCGAGAGCTTCGCCTTTTGACTCAGCTCTCTCTTCACCACGACGGACCGGTACAGCGCCGCTTCACGGCAGACGCCGCCCCAATCCGCCTGTCGATCCGCTCCCCTTCTTCCCTCATTCGTGAACAAGATCCCCAGATACTTAAACTCCTCCACTTCAGGAAGGACGACCCCCCTGACCCGGAGAAGGCACTCTACCCTTTTCCGCTCAAGACCATGGCCTCGGATTTGGAGGCACTGAGCCTCATCCCGGCCGCTTCACACTCGGCCGCGAACCGTTTCAGCGAGAGCCGCAGATCACGATCTGATGAAGCCATCAGGACCACATCATCCGCAAAAAGCAGAGATGCGATCCTAAGGCCACCAAAACGGATCCCCTCAACACCTCGGCTGCGCCTAGAAATTCTGTCCATGAAAGTAATGAACAGAATCGGTGACAAAGGGCAGCCTTGGCGGAGTCCAACTCTCACCGGAAACGAGCCCGACTTACTGCCGGCAATGCGGACCAGACTCTGACACCGGTCATACAGGGACCTTACAGCCCGTATCAAAGGGCCCGGTACCCCATACTCCCGCAGAACCACCCACAAGGCCCCCCGAGGGACACGGTCGAACGCCTTCTCCAAGTCCACAAAACACATGTAGACTGGTTGGGCGAACTCCCAGAACCCTCCAGGACCTGCTGAGGGTGTAGAGCTGGTCCAGTGTTCCACGACCAGGACGAAAACCACACTGCTCTTCCTGAATCCGAGTTTCGACTATCCGACGGACCCTCCTCTCCAGGACCCCTGAATAGACCTTTCCAGGGAGGCTTAAGAGTGTGACCCCTCTGTAATTGGAGCTCACCCTCCGGTCCCCCTTTTTAAACAGGGGGACCACCACCCCGGTCTGCCAATCCAGAGAAACTGCCCCCGATGTCCATGCGATATTGCAGAGTCGCGTGAGCCAACACAACCCTACAACATCCAGAGCCTTGAGGAACTCCGGGCGGATCTCATCCCCCCCGGGGCCCTGAGGCCACCGAGTAGTTTTTTGACCACCTCGGCGACCTCGTCCCCAGAGATTGGAGAGCCCAACCCAGAGTCCACAGGCTCAGCTTCTTCAACAGAAGGCATGTTGGTGGGATTGAGGAGGTCTTCGAAGTATTCCGCCCACCGACCCACAACGTCCCGAGTCGAGGTCAGCAGCTCATCATCCCCACTGTAAACAGTGTTGGTGCTGCACTGCTTCCCCCTCCTGAGACGCCGGATGGTGGACCAGAATCGCCTCGAAGCCGTACGGAAGTCTTTCTCCATGGCCTCTCCAAACTCCTCCCACGCCCGAGTTTTGGCCTCAGCGACCCGAGCCGCATGCCGCTTCGCCCGTCGGTACCATCAGCTGCTTCTGGAGTCCCACAGGCCAAAAAGGCCCCATAGGACCTTCAGCTGGACAGCATCCCTCACCGAAGGTGTCCACCAACGGGTTCGGGGGTTGCCGCCGCGACAGGCACCAACGACTTTGCGGCCACAGCTCCGATAAGCCGCCTCGGCCATGGAGGAACGGAACATGGTCCACTCAGACTCAATGTCCCCCACCTCCCCCGGAACGTGTTCGAAGTTCTGCCGGAGGTGGGAGTTGAAGCTCCGTCTCACAGGGGACTCCGCCACCCATTCCCAGCAGACCCTCACTACACGTTTGGGTTGCCAGGTCTGACCGGCTTCCTCCCCCACCACCGGAGCCAACTCACCACCAGGTAGTGGTCAGTGGACAGCTCCATCCCTCTCTTCACCCGAGTGTCCAAGACATACGGCCGCAGATCCGATGAAACGACGACAAAATCGATCATCGAACTGCGGCCTAGGGTGTCCTGGTGCCAAGTGCACGTATGGACACCCTTATGCTTGAACATGGTGTTCGTGATGGACAGACCGTGACGAGCACAGAAGTCCAACAACAGAACACGACTCGAGTTCATATCAGGGGGGCCGTTCCTCCCAACCACGCCCCTCCAGGTCTCACTGTCATTGCCCACGTGAGCGTTGAAGTCCCCCAGCAGAACAAGGGAGTCCCCAGGAGGGGCATCTCCAGTCCCCCTCTAAGGACTCCAAGAAGGGGGGTAATCTGAACTGTTGTTCGGCCCGTAAGCACAGACAACAGTCAGAACCCGTCCCCCCACCCGTAGGCGGAGGGAGGCTACCCTCTCGTTCACCGGGGTAAACCCCAACGTACAGGCGCCAAGATGAGGGGCAACAAGTATGCCCACTCCTGCCCGGCGCCTCTCGCCGTGGGCAACTCCAGAGTGGAAGTACGTCCAGCCCGTCTCAAGGAGACGGTTCCGGAACCAGAGCCATGCGTCGAGATGAGGCCGACTATTTCTAGCCGAAACCTCTCAGCCTCGCACACTAGCTCCGGCTCCTTCCCCACCAGAGAGGAGACGTTCCACGTCCCAAGAGCTTCTGCAGCCGGGGATCAGACCGCCAGGGTCCCCTCCCTCGGCCACCGCCCGTAACACATTGCACCCGACCCCTTTGGCCCCTCCGACAGGTGGTGAACCCATTGGAAGGGGAATCCACGTCTCCTCTTCGGGCTGAGCCCGGCCGGCTCCGTGGTTAAAAGCCCGGCCACCAGGCGCTCGCCATCGTGCCCCACCTCCAGGCCTGGCTCCAGAGTGGGGCCCCGGTGACCCCCGTCCGGGCAAGGGAATGGCAGGTTCAAAGTTTGTGTCCATCATAAGGGTCTTCAGGCTGCGCTTTGTCTGGTTCCTCACCTAGGACCTGTCTGCCTTGGGTGACCCGACCAGGGGCATAAAGCCCCAGACAGCAGAGCTCCTAGGATCATTGGGACACACAAACCCCTCCACCACGATAAGGTGGCAGCCCAAGGAGGAGTATATCCAAGTTGTAATTAATTAAAGACTAGTTGCTACGGCTAACAACAAAAGTTAAAAGAAAAATAATTTATTTTGTATTTTTACATAAAAACAGAAATAAACTGCATTGATGGGTTAAGAGTGATTATATTCCAAAATGATGCTACAGGTTTCTTGATTATGTTGAGATTTGTCCATAAAACATTTAGTAAAAACAGTAATAAATGATAAACAAGTGAGGAAAATAAAAACTCAGCAGCAGCTGGAGGTCGACCAGTATGAACATTTATTTCTGGAAAGGTTACAAATCGTTTCCAAAGAGTTTCTACTCAGAGTAAGATATGCGATTCAGACTTTTCTCTCTTTAGCAATGAAAGTTTATTTTTATCGTCCTCTGATCTGTTGTCCTACGGACAGGCGGGAAAACGGCGGAGCAAAGGGGACGCAGCGTGTCCCTGGGGACGCAGCCGTGTCTCTGGGGACGCAGCGTGTCTCTGGGGACGCAGCGTGTCTCTGGGGGGCAGCGTCGCCAGCGTGTCTCTGGGGACGCAGCGTGTCCTCAGGGACGCAGCGTGTTCCAGCGTGTCTCGGGGACGCAGCGTGTCTCCGAGGACGCAGCGTGTCCTCGGGACGCAGCGTGTCCCTGGGGACGCAGCGTGTCTCCGGGGACGCAGCGTGTCTCCGGGGACGCAGCGTGTTCTCCTGGGACGCAGCGTGTCTCTGGGGACGCAGCGTGTTCCAGCGTGTCTCCGGGGACGCAGCGTGTCTCTCGAGGACGCAGCGTGTCCTCGGGACGCAGCGTGTCCTCAGGGACGCAGCGTGTCTCCGGGGACGCAGCGTGTCTCCGGGGACGCAGCGTGTCTCCGGGGACGCAGCGTGTCTCCGGGGACGCAGCGTGTCTCTGGGGACGCAGCGTGTCCTCAGGGACGCAGCGTGTCTCCGGGGACGCAGCGTGTCTCCGGGGACGCAGCGTGTCTCCGGGGACGCAGCGTGTCTCCGGGGACGCAGCGTGTCTCTCGGGGACGCAGCGTGTCCTGAGGGACGCAGCGTGTCTCGGGACGCAGCGTGTCTCCGGGGACGCAGCGTGTCTCCGGGGACGCAGCGTGTCCTCGAGGACGCAGCGTGTCTCGGGGACGCAGCGTGTCTCCGAGGACGCAGCGTGTCCTCAGGGACGCAGCGTGTCTCCGGGACGCAGCGTGTCTCCGGGGACGCAGCGTGTCCTCAGGGACGCAGCGTGTCTCTGGGGACGCAGCGTGTCTCCGGGACGCAGCGTGTCTCCGGGGACGCAGCGTGTCTCCGGGGACGCAGCGTGTCCTCAGGGACGCAGCGTGTCTCTGGGGACGCAGCGTGTCCTCAGGGACGCAGCGTGTCTCCGGGGACGCAGCGTGTCTCTGGGGACGCAGCGTGTCCTCGAGGACGCAGCGTGTCTCCGGGGACGCAGCGTGTCTCGAGGACGCAGCGTGTCCTCAGGGACGCAGCGTGTCCTCAGGGACGCAGCGTGTCTCCGGGGACGCAGCGTGTCTCGGGACGCAGCGTGTCTCCGGGGACGCAGCGTGTCTCGGGGACGCAGCGTGTCTCCGGGACGCAGCGTGTCCTCAGGGACGCAGCGTGTCCTCAGGACGCAGCGTGTCTCCGGGGACGCAGCGTGTCTCCGGGACGCAGCGTGTCTCCGGGGACGCAGCGTGTCTCCGAGGACGCAGCGTGTCCCTCAGGGACGCAGCGTGTCCTCAGGGACGCAGCGTGTTCAGCGTGTCCCTCAGGTGCAGACGGCTGAACTTCACCGGTTACAGGCGTTTTCTTCCGACAGCAACGGCGACAGGAGGAACCGTAAATGGAGCCGCCATGATAAACGCTCCAGAATGACCGTCTGTCTTCATAATTCACATCAGGAAGTGAATCTGCTCTGACTTTACCGATTCATCCATAACAGAAAAATAAAAGGGAGAAACTGACATGCTGCTGCAGGATGGAGATGAAAAACGGAAATGTGACAGTAAAAACATTCCTAATACTGTTACTGCATAGCTCAGTGAAAAGCACTACCTCATAACTTAAATAAATACGCAGCAGAAAGACGTGACGGCATCATTATTTGCTCTAGCCCTTTTCACAGTTCGCTAAAATAAAACAACAGGCTGGTCGTCGGCTCGGCTACGTGGCCTGGAGGATGAAATGTGAAGATTTAATCCAAGACGGCGGCGGGATTTGAATGATCTGAAATGAAAACAGTCTGTCTTTGTTGAAACGAAGGCGGGTAATCATTTAGCCGAGGTAAATTACCAAAGGACCTCAAACAAGAACACCAAAGAAATTTAAAAATCCTCCAACTACAAACTGTTTGTCTTCTTCGTCTATTTTGGCACAAAAAAACAACATGTTTGGCCAAACGAGTGAGCAGCTGCGTCCAAAATGCTAAGAAAACGAGAATGAAGGAAGATGAACTAAATTAAGAAGACAGCTAATGTGAAGCTAGCAAGTTTCAGCTAGTCAATGCTAAAGCTAAGTCAGCTAACCGTAATCGTAGTTGGTTTCCTGTAAATAACAGTTTAAATTTCATTATAATAAATAATTCTACACCTAAAGTGGATCAGAGCAACAACAGTTTGGTATTTTTTAATGTTTATACGATTAAACTATTAAACATTTTATATTTATTAACTTATAATTTATGAACATGTTTTAGTGAAAACAACAAATTGGATAAATGAAGGTTTCAGAGCCAATCAAGTGAAAGCCAGCAGCTAATGTAGCAGGTTACGCTAACGCTAATGTTAGCATCATGTGATGCTAATGTTAGCATCAAATGCTGGCATTATCCATAACTGTAAATGAGATTCAATTAGGTAAAAAGATGTATTGCTATTTCACATAAATAAGTAGAATAGTTATTAATGACAAAGTATTAATAAGTACAAATGTTTCTGTTCTAGCAAAGATTTATTTCATCTGAATTACTTTTCCTGTGATAAAATGCTGTGATTTAACTACACTAATTTTACCAAATGTAAATAATAAACACACAACTTTTAAATTTGAGGAAAGATTATAGTGAAATAAAATTTGTTGGCCAAATGAAATTAACTATGGCTAACCTAAACTAGCCGTGTCTATTTGGTGTAAATATATTTATTTTTAAGTCACCCTACATCAGTATACTAATAAATAAGTTAGTGTTTGTATACCAAATGAAGTGAATGCTAACTGTTAGCTGTAGCTAACTACACCTAGGTTAGCTGAAGTTAGCATTAGCTAAAGGTAGGTTTATCTGCTGATGTTTGGTCATTTAAAATTTATACATTTAATGAAAATGTTATTTTCATTCTTCCACAGTTACATATCAAAGCAGTTAAAGCAGTTTATGGTGGAAACACATTTTAAAAATTATTTTTATGAGCTAACTTTAGTTTATTTATGCAATTTTATGATTCGATCACATTCCATTTTCAAATTTATTGTATATTTAAGTGGTAATTAAACTAAAAACTAACCTGGACAATTTAAAGCTAGCTGCTAAGACAGCTGTAGCGACATCATGAGCTAAAGCTAAAGCTAACTTTAGCGCATTGGATCAAATAACTGAAGATATGGAGGCTAAATGTACCTGAAGTTATTTTTTCAGTTAGTTTATTTAGTTACAGAAGAAGTCAAGTGAAATTCTAGTCAAATCAAATTAAATCAAGTTAGCCACAGCCTGATTTTACCGCCAATTTTGTTACTATGGAAACGTTATAACTTAGATTTAATCTATTATTATAAATACTTGTGTCAGTTTGAACATCGCAAGTGTTGCAGGTTTTGGTTTTCAGAATTTAGTTTTGCATATTTTAATAAAGCAAAAAACCGACCAGCTGATGTTTTTGGTGGAGAGCAGATTATAAAACGTCTTGTTACTATGGAAACGCCTTAACACGCAAATAAATTCAGGATAAATAATCTGGCTTTAACAGGAAGAAACTGTTAAACTCGTCATGAAGTTTAAATTTAAATGACACCAAAATATTTCCTGTTAAAACAGGAAACGTAAAAATAAAACAGCAAAACTTTATCGATAAAACAGAAGTTTGTCAGAACGAGTTTAACTGGAGTTTAAGTTATGACAACTTTTCTAATTTTAACGCTTTTATCTCTTTACGACAATGTTTTGATTTTTCTTGTTAAAATGAGAAACTTTATCCTTACAATATATAAAACTTCTCATGAAATTAGAACCTTTTAAAATGAGTTTTATGTCATTTTAAGATGTTTTGTCTCATATTTTTCTTGTTTTAATGAACTTATAAAAACGTTTTCCTGGTTTACATTAAACATTTTGTTTTTAACCATAAAGTTTTAATGATATTTTGAATTTATTTCCAAACCCGGTTAAAGGCTCTGTTCGTTTCAACATATTATTTAAGTATCAGCAGTGATAGTAACCGATAATCTCCGATTTCTGCCGTTTTATCCCAGATTAAAACCTTTTTATTCCAATCAGGTGGAAAATAAACGGCAAATGTTCTTGAATGAGGTCCAGATTTGCTGAAATGGCCCAAAAAGCCCAGATCAAACCGGGTCAAACCTGGTCCGTTTCTATTTACACTCAGAGAACCGATAAAGTGCAGGAATGTAAACCAAACCACACAGACAGCAGAACCGGACAGCACAGCAGAACCGGGACCCAACGCCACGGAACGACCACCACGGACGGACCAACGCCACACGGACCCAACACGGAACCGGGACCCAACGCCACGGAACCGGGACCCAACGCCACGGAACCGGGACCCAACGCCACGGAACCGGGACCCAACGCCACGACCGGACCAACGCCAGGACGGACCCAACGCCACGGAACCGGGACCCAACGCCACGGAACCGGGACCCAACGCCACAGAACCGGACCCAACGCTGCGGTTCCCCCTGGGAGAGGCGGGAGCAGAGAGACGGAACGTTTACTGGGAAACTGGGACCAGAACCAGGCGAGTCCGGAACCACCGGGTCCAGCTACGCTACGGAGGAGAGAGTCATGTTGGGTGTCTGATTGGTGTTGATGGGGTTAAAGCATTTCAGCTGAGCTATGGAACCAAGAGGAACCGGGACCAGAACCGGAACCGGAACCAAAGAACCTTCCGGTCGCTCCCTCCAGGCGTAAATGAATGAAACCTTTTTGTTTTCTGACATCATTTTCTCCTTTAATGTCCTGTGAAATCGCCGACCCGCCCCGCCGGTCGGCGCCGGTCCGCCGGGTCCGGACCGCGCGGCGGGCCCTCAGCTGCAGCGCCGGACGTGCTCCAGCACGAACTCGGGGAAGTGCAGGCTGCAGACCTGCAGGCCGTCCAGTTTGCAAGGCATCCTGGGAAACTCGTCCTCCTTCCACTTGTTCTCGTCGGGGTCGAAGGTGAGGATGGAGTCGCTGTAGTGTCCGTTGTAGCAGAGGCCGCCCAGCACCACGATCTGGCGGTCCAGCACCGCCACGCCGTGGCCGCTGCGGCCGACGGGCATGGAGGCCAGGATGGTCCAGTCGTCGGTCTCCGGGTCGTAGACCTCGGTGGACGGGCAGCCCTGCGACTCGAACGAGGCCCGCAGAACCACGCAGACGCCGCCGAACACGTACAGCTTCCCCCGGTGGGACATCATCTTGTGGAAGCAGCGGGCGTAGTTCATCTTCGACTTGTTCTCCCAGCAGCCGGAGCCGGGCGGCGCCGGCTGGCCGCGGGCCGACCGCGTCCGGTGGGGGTCCGACCCGCCGCCGCCGCCGCCGCCCGGCTCCCGGCCCGGGTCGAACACGCACACCTGCTTGGAGGTGGAGGAGGACGTGATGCCGCCGGTGATGTAGAGCTTCCCGTCCAGGACGGTTCCCTCGTGGCCGTACTTGTTGACCGGATACGGGTCCACGAAGTCCCAGCGGTCCGCCGTGATGTCGTAGCGCTCCGTCGAGTAGAAGGTCTCGTCCCGGGTCCGACCCGCCACGGCGTAGATGAACCTCCCGATGACCCCGACCGCGAACTCCGACCTGCAGACCACCAGACAGTCACAACCCGACCAGAACCAGAGAGACCAGAACCAAAGCAGCTGCTGATTGTTCTGATGGTCAATCGGTTTAATCGATTATCTGATTATTGGTGCAGCTTTGGCTCCGTTCCTGCTCTGACTGTGACCTTTTTGCTCCTTTTAACCATTAATCGATTTCTAATTAGTTGATTATTCCAACAAATTGATTAATTCCCATTAATCTGATGAATCATTACAGAACAAAATAAAAGTCCCTCTGATTGGATGGAGAACCTTGAGCATCATTACAGCCTTAAATATTCAGATCAATGGACCCTATTGATCAAGTATCAGAAAAATATTTAGGAATAACTGGATGCTCAGTTAAATTTTAGGAGCCATGTTGATAAAATCTGTAAAACTGATGGAATATGACCTGTTTTGAATTGATTATTCATCGTTTGACCCTTTACTGTGCAGAGACGTTTCTGATCCTCACGTTCCACCTACGGAGCTCCTGACTGGTCAAATCAAACTATACCAAAACCACTAGCAGGTCTTTAGATTCCATCACTGTCACATTTTGGTTAAATTTGGCATTTTGGATTTTACAACTGTTCTAAATTATAACGTTTTAAACTGATTGTGAAGTGTTTAAATGGACCGACACCATTAAGCGACTGCAGGGCGACAGCAGATCTACCAGAGCAGCTCTACATGGATCTGCTAGGTCTCCTTCTGAAGAACCACTTTTGCTTAAAGTTTTTATTTTCCTCTCTTCTTCCTGTTCATTTAAAGTCCGGACCAGTTTTAGTACGTTCAAAACTCAAACTAAACTCAAACACAGACCTGCCCCCCGTTTTAATTACCTGAGTGAAGTCGCCCCCCCACCTTCTTCAAATCAGACAAAATTGGTGTCAAACGTTTGTGCAGCAAAACTTTTCGTTTGTGCCGCTATCATTTTAAATATCTAAAGAAATGTTTCTAGAGGTCATCCAAGGTCAACCAACCCCCCCCCACCTTCTTCAAACCAGACAAAATGGGTGTCAATCAACTCGGCTACGTTTGTGCAGCAAAAATTTTCATTTGTGTTGCTTTGGCTTTGAAGATATTAATGAAAGTGTAAAGGTCAAAAGGTCAACCAGCCCCTCAAACGTTTATGAAATCCAATTTTCTTTATAGCTTCAAAATGATAGCAGCACAAACGAAAATTTTTGCTGCACAAACCAGCACAAACGTAGCACTAACGTTTGACACCAATTTTGTTTGATTTCATAAAAGTGGGGGGCTGGTTGACCTTTTGACTTTACACTTTCATTAATATCTTCAAAGCCAAAGCAGCACAAACGAAAACTTTTGCTGTACAAACCAGCACAAACGTAGCTCAAACTTTTGACACCAATTTTGTCTGATTTGAAGAAGGTGGGGGGGCGACTTCACTCAGGTGTTTTAATTTCATACATTTCTCTGTTTGTATACATTATGTTGCTATTTTAAATGATTTAAATGAGTTATTTTTAAAAGCCCATCTGGGGACAAGTGTTGCTGTGGCACCATGATGCCAACATGGGACGACGTTTCATTCAGTTCGTCTGTCGATGTGCGTCCGGCCCTTTAAACCTTAATAGCAGCTCAAGCCGAGTCGCTTGCTTTCAGAGCAGAGGTCAAAGTTCACAGACCTGGGGACAGACATGTCGGCCATGCGCAGCCAGGAGTTCTGCCGCGGGTCGTAGCGGTAGACCTTGGAGGAGGCGTGAAACTCTCCGTCGGGCCCCAGCTCCTCTCCGCCCAGCAGGAAGGCGAAGTTGTTGACGATGGCCAGGCAGTCGGGTCGGAGCGGCACCTGAGGGCCCTCCAGCTCCCACCACACCTGGGGACCAGCGGCGCAGCGGTTAGCGGACCGGACCGGGCCGGGCCGGACCGGACCGGGCCGGACCGGACCGGGCGATACACACAGACACCAACCAACACTCAGCACAACACCTGAGGGCCCTCCAGCTCCCACCACACCTGGGGACCAGCGGCGCAGCGGTTAGCGGACGACCGGACCGGACCGGGCCGGACCGGGCCGGACCGGACCGGACCGGACCGGACCGGGCGATACACACAGACACCAACCAACACTCAGCACAACACCTGAGGGCCCTCCAGCTCCCACCACACCTGGGGACCAGCGGCGCAGCGTAGCGGACCGGACCGGACCGGACCGGGACCGGGCCGGACCGGCCGGACCGGACCGGGCGATACACACAGACACCAACCAACACTCAGCACAACACCTGAGGGCCCTCCAGCTCCCACCACACCTGGGGACCAGCGGCGCAGCGGTTAGCGGACCGGACCGGACCGGGCCGGACCGGACCGGACCGGACCGGACCGGGCGATACACACAGACACCAACCAACACTCAGCACAACACCTGAGGGCCCTCCAGCTCCCACCACACCTGGGGACCAGCGGCGCAGCGGTTAGCGGACCGGCCGGGTCCGCTAACCGCCACCAACGAAGGATGAAACATTGGAACAAAAACAAACGATCAGATCAGGTTCTTAACCTTTTTTGAGGAACCGAACCCCTCAGTTTCATATGCGCCTTCACCGAACCCGTCTTATCCCCGCCTTCCGCCGACACACAAAATACTTACCAGTATTCTGGTTTAGTAATGTAATTATATTAGTTGTGTTACCACCTCCTCGCCACTAGAGGCAGCACCAACCCCGAAAAGATGCGACTAAGGAGCAGATTTAGACTATAGAATCTGGTAAAAACTGTGAGTTTTGCTGAAGTAATTAAAGACACAAGTTCAAATCCCTAATGAGAGTGAAGCTCCTCCAATCAGGGTGTTGATGCTTCTCCAGCGGATCTCCTATTGTTTCCACGGAATCTCCTCCAATCAGGGTGTTGATGCTTCTACAGCGGATCTCCTATTGTTTCCACGGAATCTCCTCCAATCAGGGTGTTGATGCTTCTCAGCGATCTCCTATTGTTTCCACGGAATCTCCTCCAATCAGGTGTTGATGCTTCTCCAGCGATCTCTATGTTTCCACGGGAATCTCCTCCAATCAGGGTGTTGATGCTTCTCCAGCGGATCTCCTATGGTTTCCACGGGAATCTCCTCCAATCAGGGTGTTGATGCGTCCCTGCAGAAGCTCTAACCTACTTACATACATAGGAGTCAGGAGACGTCACCGACTGTCAACTGGTCGCCACGCTGCGCTTATATTGTTTTTAACCTTCCGCTTCACAAAGTAGTGCCAATACAAATACAATAGTGGCAAACAACGTATTCAACACAGCGCTCCTCCTCCGCAGCTCTGATTGGCTGAGCAATGCAACTGATCCACTGCAGGAGTGATGGCAAAGTGACGCGTCATCACGACTTTACACAGGTGAGTCTTTACCTCAGAGGCTCCGCCGAACCCCTGGGGTTCGACCAAACCAGGTCAAGAACCGCTGGATCAGAGAAACCGAACAAATGAGAGGATGAAGAGAAAATCACAACTTTTGAAAAGAAACGTTGAGATGAACAAACTACCAATCGATCAACAATAAACAGAATCAACAGATCGATCCACAGATGCCCTGGCGTTAGCCGCGGACCAATCAGACGGCGGCGTTGGCTGACCTTGGGCCGCTGCAGCAGCAGGATCTTGCTGTTCACCATGCTGTGTCCGATCATCCCCCTGAACACGGCCGTCTGCGGCCGGACGGAGCGGATGCGGTTGGACCGCGTCTCCAGCAGCGGCTGCTGGTTGACGTCGTGGAAGTATCCCAGCGCCTGGTCCACTTCCTGCCGCAGCTGCCTGGAGTAGCGGTAGAACTCCGACGTCTTCACCTGAGGAGACAGAGAGCTGAGGGCGGCGGCGCCTCCGGGGAGCCGTCACGGTGGCGGCGGCGCCTCGGGGGAGCCGTCACGGCGGCGGCGGCGCCTCGGGGGAGCCGTCACGGCGGCGGCGGCGCCTCGGAGGAGCCGTCACGGCGGCGGCGGCGCCTCCGGGGAGCCGTCACGGTGGCGGCGGCGCCTCGGGGGAGCCGTCACGGCGGCGGCGGCGCCTCGGGGGAGCCGTCACGGCGGCGGCGGCGCCTCGGAGGAGCCGTCACGGCGGCGCCTCGGGGGAGCCGTCACGGCGGCGGCGGCGCCTCGGAGGAGCCGTCACGCGCGGCGGCGGCGCCTCGGAGGAGCCGTCACGGCGGCGGCGCGCTCGAAGGAGTCGTCACGGCGGCGGCGGCGCTCGGAGGAGCCGTCACGGCGGCGGCGCCTCGAAGGAGTCGTCACGGCGGCGGCGGCGCCTCGGAGGAGCCGTCACGGCGGCGGCGCCTCGAAGGAGTCGTCACGGCGGCGGCGGCGCCTCGGAGGAGTCGTCACGGCGGGCGGCGGCGCCTCGGAGGAGCCGTCACGGCGGCGGCGCCTCGAAGGAGTCGTCACGGCGGCGGCGGCGCCTCGGAGGAGTCGTCACGGCGGCGGCGGCGCCTCGGAGGAGCCGTCACGGCGGCGGCGGCGCCTCGGAGGAGCCGTCACGGCGGCGGCGCCTCGAAGGAGTCGTCACGGCGGCGGCGGCGCCTCGGAGGAGCCGTCACGGCGGCGGCGCCTCGAAGGAGTCGTCACGGCGGCGGCGGCGCCTCGGAGGAGCCGTCACGGCGGCGGCGGCGCCTCGGAGGAGTCGTCACGGCGGCGGCGGCGCCTCGGAGGAGTCGTCACGGCGGCGGCGCCTCGGGGGAGCCGTCACGGCGGCGGCGCCTCGAAGGAGTCGTCACGGCGGCGGCGGCGCCTCGGAGGAGCCGTCACGGCGGCGGCGGCGCCTCGGAGGAGCCGTCACGGCGGCGGCGGCGCCTCGGAGGAGCCGTCACGGCGGCGGCGCCTCGGAGGAGTCGTCACGGCGGCGGCGCCTCGGAGGAGTCGTCACGGCGGCGGCGCCTCGGAGGAGTCGTCACGGCGGCGGCGCCTCTGGGGAGCCGTCACAGCGGCGGCGGCTCACCTTCTCAAAGATGTCCGCCGGCGTCATGAGGCAGAAGCGGATCGACTGCACGACGGTGTCGGTGTGCCGCCAGCGGCGCCGGTCGTGTCTCAGCCACGACTGGACGGCTTCGTACAGCTCGACCTCCGGGTATCGGCTCAGAGCGTCGCTGTTCAGGGAGGCCTGGAACCAGGAGAGAGACGTCAGAGGACGAGAACGGGTCCAGAACCGAGCTGCAGAACCGACCCGGACAGAACCGACCCGGACAGAACCGACCCCGACAGAACCGACCCGGACAGAACCGACCCGGACAGAACCGACCCGGACAGAACTGAGCCCGACAGAACCGAGCCGGACAGAACGAGCCCGACAGAACCGAGCTGCAGAACCGAGCTGGACAGAACCGACCCGAATAGAACCGACCCGGACAGAACCGAGCTGCAGAACCGAGCTGGACAGAACCGACCCGAACAGAACCGAACCCGACAGAACCGGGCCCGACAGAACCGAGCCAGACAGAACCGAGCCGACAGAACCGACCCGGACAGAACCGAGCTGCAGAACCGAGCCGGACAGAACCGAGCCGACAGAACCGAGCCCGACAGAACCGACCCGGACAGAACCGAGCCGGACAGAACCGACCCGGACAGAACCGAGCTGCAGAACCGACCCGGACAGATCCGACCCCGACAGAACCGACCCGGAGAGAACCGAGCCGGACAGAACCGAGCCGGACAGAACCGACCCGGACAGAACCGACCCGGACAGAACCGAGCCCGACAGAACCGACCCGGACAGAACCGACCCGACAGAACCGAGCCGGACAGAACCGAGCCGACAGAACCGAGCCCGACAGAACCGACCCGGACAGAAACCGAGCCCGACAGAACCGAGCCGGACAGAACCGACCGGACAGAACCGGAGCCCGACAGAACCGAGCCGGACAGAACCGACCCGGAGAGAACCGACCCGGACAGAACCGAGCGGACAGAACCGAGCTGCAGAACCGAGCCCGACAGAACCGACCCGAACAGAACCGACCCGGACAGAACCGAGCTGCAGAACCGAGCTGGACAGAACCGAGCCCGACAGAACCGACCCGGACAGAACCGAGCCCGACAGAACCGACCCGGACAGAACCGACCCCGACAGAACCGACCCGGACAGAACGACCCGGACAGAACCGACCGGACAGAACTGAGCCCGACAGAACCGAGCTGCAGAATCGAGCCGGACAGAACCGAGCCCGACAGAACCGAGCTGCAGAACCGAGCTGGACAGAACCGACCCGAATAGAACCGACCCGGACAGAACCGAGCTGCAGAACCGAGCTGGACAGAACCGACCCGAACAGAACCGAGCCCGACAGAACCGGGCCCGACAGAACCGAGCCAGACAGAACCGAGCCGACAGAACCGACCCGGACAGAACCGAGCTGCAGAACCGAGCCGGACAGAACCGAGCCGACAGAACCGAGCCCAACAGAACCGACCCGGACAGAACCGAGCCGGACAGAACCAACCCGGACAGAACCGAGCCGGACAGAACCGACCCGGACAGAACCGAGCCTGAAAGAACCGAGCCGGACAGAACCGAGCCGGGCAGAACCGAGCCGGACAGAACCGACCCGGACAGAACCGAGCCGGACAGAACCGAGTCCTACAGAACCGAGCCCGACAGAACCGAGCCGGACAGAACCGAGCTGGACAGAACCGAGCCCGACAGAACCGAGCCGGACAGAACCGACCCGGACAGAACCGAGCCGGACAGAACCGAGCTGCAGAACCGAGCCGGACAGAACCGACCCGGACAGAACCGAGCCTGAAAGAACCGAGCCGGACAGAACCGAGCTGCAGAACCGAGCTGGACAGAACCGAGCCCGACAGAACCGACCCGGACAGAACTGAGCTGCAGAACCAAGCTGGACAGAACCGAGCCCGACAGATCCGACCCGAACAGAACCGACCCGGACAGAACCGACCCGAACAGAACCGAGCCCGACAGAACCGAGCTGCAGAGAAACGTCAGCATGATATTTATCCACCGTTTTATATTTATAGCATAAATCTGCCTAATAGCTTCTGGTTTTATTATCAGACAATATATCAGGACTTTAAATATGTAGCATTTCATATTAGGTTATATTTTACTGTAGTTTCTAGAGCGTTTTAAATGTCAAATATGTTTTAGCAAAGTGATCACTGCTAATTGTGATTTATTAATTTACCTATATTAAACGTGCTGTGACACAGATTTCCTCCCTTTAATTAACTTATTAATCACCAGGTTTTGTTGCAGAATTTGGTTCTTTTCTTTTCTATTTGTTTCTTCAGGAGCAAAACAGCTGATGAGTCAGAAAATTACACTTCATAAATGACTTTAATTTAGATTTTATCTAGAAAAGGATTAAACAACAGAAACATTCAAGATTTAAAACACTTTATGGGATTAAGTTTCTGTTTATTATGTAATTTTCTGGCGCCCCACAGCGCCAACCTTCAAACACACTGCAGTACATAATCCTAGGAATCATAAATCGATTTAAAAATGTATTAAAGTATCAACATTTGTATATTTTAATAGATATATTTAAAACCATTCAGCTAAGCTAAGCTAAAGTAGTTAAAACAACAGAATTTAAAGCATCATAATCGTGTTTCTGATGGAGTTTGGTACCAAATCCAACCTTAATTGTTTTCCTCGTCGCTCTTTGAACAGAAATAACAGAAACATTTGTTTCTGATTCAAATTGTCGCCCTGAAAATCCACGTCTGTAGTCCGAGTCAGATTCGTTACGCCTGGCAGACAGTTTTAAAAACCGTTTTTAATGATAATCTCCTGAAAAAGATCCTCAGCCAGACCTGGAGTCGCTCCAGGCTGAGGTAGGACAGGAAGTCGGCTCGGCTCATCAGGGGGACGAAGTTGTGGAGCAGGAAGTTGTCGAGCTGCTCCTGGACGCCGTCGACGCCGACGCTGAAGTCCTCCAGGAGCCGCATGACCTCGGCGCAGTTCTCCAGGCAGATCTGAGCCAGCAGGAAGGAGCAGCAGAACTCCACCGCCTCCGTCAGCTGCACGTACATGGCGGCCTGCGGCGACACAGGGACAGCGTGAGGGGGGGTGAGGGGGGAGGAGGGGGGAGATGGAGGGGGAGGGGGGGGAGACAGGGGGGGAGGGGGGGAGATAGGGGGGAGGGGAGGGAGACAGGGGGGGAACAGGGGGAGGGGGAGAGACAGGGGGGAGAGGGGAGCGGGGAGAGACAGGGGGGAGGGGGAGACCAGGGGGGAGGGGGAGACAGGGGGGAGGGGGAGGACAGGGGGGGAGGGAGAGACAGGGGGAGGGGAGGGGGACAAGGGGGGGAGGTAGGGAGAGACAGGGGGGAGGGGGGGAGACAGGGGGGGAGAGAGGGGGGGGAGGACGAGGGAGGGGAGAACAGGGGGGAGGGGGGCAGAGACAGGGGGGGGGGGGAGAACAGGGGGGGGGAGGGGGGGAGGAGACAGGGGGGGAGACAGGGGGGAGGGGGAAAGGGGGGGAGACAGGGGGGAGGGGGAGAGAGACAGTGGGGGAGGGGGACAAGGGGAGGGGGGGAAAGGGGGGATACAGGGGGGGGAGGGGGAGACAGGGGGGGAGGGGGGAGCAGGGGGGAGGGGGGGGGAGGGGACAAGGGAGGGGAAAGGGGGGAACAGGGGGCGAGGGGGGACAGGGGGAGAGGACGGGGGCAAGGGGATACAGGGGGGAGGGGAGGACAGGGAGGGGGCCAGGTGGGGAGGGGGAGGGGGGACGGGGGGCGGGGGGAGGCAGGGGGGGGGGGGGGGACAGGGGGGGAGGGGGGGGGGGAGAGCAGGGGGAGGGGAGGGGGGGAGGGGGCGGGGGGGGGGGGAGCAGGGGGGGGAGGGGAAAGGGGGGAGGGGGACGGGGAGAGGGGGGGCAGGGGGGGGGGGGGGGGGGGAACAGGGGGAGGGGGACAGGGGGGGGGGGGGACAGGGGAGACGGGGGGGGGGGAGGGGGGGGGGGAGACAGGGGGGGGAAGGGGAGAGGGGGGAGGGGGGAGAACAGGGGATGGGGGGACAGGGGGGAGGGCAGGGGGGAGGGGGGGAAGGGGGGAGGGGGGAGAGCAGGGGGGAAGGGGGGAGGGGGGGACAGGGGGGGAGAGGGGGGCAGGGGGGAAGGAGGGGGGGGAGCGGGGGGAGGGGGGGGAGAGGGGAGACAGGGGGGAGAGGGGAGAGGAGGGGGAGAGACGGGGGGGAGGGGGGAGAGAGGGGGGGGGGGGAGGGACAGGGGGGGAAGACAGGGGGAGGGGGAGAGAGGGGGGACAGGGGGGAGGGGGAGGGGGGAGGGGGGAGGGGGGGGGGGGGAGCAGGGGGGGGAGGGGGGGAGGGGGGAAGGGGGGAGGGGGACAGGGGGGGAGACAGGTGGGGGGGGGGAGGGGGGGGGGGAGGCGGGGGGGGGAGGGGGGAACGGGGGGGAGGGGAGACAGGGGAGGGCGGGAGAAGGGGGGAGGGGGGGGAACAGGGGGGGGGAAGGGGGGGGGAAGAGGGAGGGGAGGGGGAGGGGAACGGGGGGGGGGGAGGGAGGAAGGGAGAAGGGAAGGGGAGAGGGGGAGACAGGGGAGGGGGGGGAAGGGAAGGGGAGGGGGAGGGAGGGAGGGGGAGGGGGGAAGGGGGAGAAAGGGGGGGTGGGGAGGGGGAGAGGGGGGGAGGGGGAGGGGGGGGGAGGGGGGGGGGAAAAAGGGGGGGAAGGGGGAAGGGGGGAGACGGGGAGGGGAAGGGGGAGAGGGGAAGGGGGAGGGGGGGGGGGGAAGAGAGGGGAAGGGGAGAGGGAGGGGGGGGGAAGGGGAAGGGGGGGGGAGGAAGGGGGAGGGGGGAGGGGAGGGGGAGAGGGGGAGACAGGGGAAGGGGGGGAAGGGGGAGAGGGGGGAGACAGGGGAAGGGGGGAGACAGGGAGGACAAGGAGACAGGGGGGACAGGGAGGGGAGAGACAGGGAGACGGGGAGAGGGAGAGCCGGGAGAGCCGAGGGGGACGCCGGGAGGCCGGGAGACGCGGGGTACTGCAGGATTCTGCACGGTGGACATGCTGAGCTCAGGGAGCGTAGTAATGAGGCAGGATGGGCCGAAGCGGCATGGGGGAGAGGGGGGAGACAGGGGGACAGGGGGGAGACAGGGAGGACAAGGAGACAGGGGGGGACAGGGAGGGGAGAGACAGGGGAGACAGGGGAGAGAGGGAGACGACGGGAGACGCGGGAGAGACGCCGGGAGACGCGGGGGACGCGGGAGACGCCGGGTACCTGCAGGATCTCCTGCACGGTGGACATGCTGAGCTCCAGGGAGCCGTAGTACATGAAGCGCAGGATGTGGCCGAAGCCGGCGGCCGTCAGCCCCTTCATGTGGATCTTGTCCTGGTCTCGTTCCCGCATGTCGGCCGTGAACATGACCCGGAAGTAGTCGCTCTGCGTGGCCAGCAGCGCCTTGTGGGCCTGTGGGCGGAGTCAGCGCGCCCTAGTTACCGCCCTAGCAACAGCGTATCCACGGCTGCAGCGGCAGGAACTGATTATTCTGACGATTAATCAATGGTTGGTAGATTATTCTAGAAACTATAAGAATCAGTTTCTTTGACCATAAATCAACTATTCTGACTACTAACCGCTCTGATGATCAATTGATCTATTTTTAACTCTGATGATCAAGTCTTCGAAATAGTAATTGACTATTATGACAATTAATCGACTATTGTGTATTATGAAGATTAATCGTCTGACAATTAATCAATAATTCTGTCAATTATTATGATGATTAATCAACTATTCTGACAATTAATCGTTCTGAAGATCAATCGATTATTTACAATTAATCAACTATTCTGATTATTAAATGACTGATTAATCAATGCTTTGGATAATTGATTGTTCTGACAACATATTTACAGACAGTCGGGTTTTTCCTAAACTTACAGTTCAGTGTTAATTACTTTACTGCTGTTCTTTCAGCAAATTGAATGTTTTCAGAGTCGATCCTCTAGTTAACTGTTAATTGATTACTAAATCAGTTGATGGTTATTTCAGCTATTGATTAATCACTATTCCAGATGTCAAAATGTAACATTTGAATCTGCTTTTCTCTGTTCAGTAAAGCCTCAATCCGTCCGTCTGTCTAAGGTAATTAATGCTAACTGAGCTAATTGCTGCTTAAACCATCAACTTCCTGATCATTTCTCTCAGTTTTTAAACACTTTACTGCTTTACAGATAATTTTCTATACACACAGTGCGACATCAGCCCAACAATAAACGACCAGGAAGTTCACAGAGTGGAAAATGTTGTTAAATCTCTGATATTTATCCGATCCAGCGCTACCTGGAAGTGGTGCTCCTCTATCAGCAGCGTGACGTCCAGCAGCAGACGCTCCTCGTACAGAGCACGGAACCCCGACGACACGCTCCCATCATGCACCTGGGACAGGTACACCTCCACATCTCCCCCCGACATAACACACCTGAGGAGAGCAGAGGAGTCAGACAACATGGAGTCAGGCTGGTCAGTGTGAGCGCTGCGTCAGGTGGAGGCGGGAAAACGCAGTGGAAGGAAGAGCTTCAGCAAACACACACACACACACACTCACCTCTGATTGGCCACGGGCATGTCAGAGGGGGCTGTCCGAGCCAATCAGAGGACAGTGCCCCTTGTGTCCAGGAGATGCTCACAAACTCCCTTTAGTGAGCGCCAATCACCTGAACGACAGAGCCAGAACAGGTTAAAGGTCACCGGGTCACGGCGCGGCCGAACACGTCAAGTTTAACGTCAGGAAATAGAAGCAGAAACTGGGCTCACAGTAGAAAGTGACACCATGAAACTGGACCGTTAATGTTTATTGTTTTGTTAATAATCGAGATGAAAACTGATTCCTGGCTAACAGAGCGACGCAGCAACCGACATGTCAACAACTAGTCGGCTAATAAAGGTTTAATTCAAACTCGGCTGACGTGTTTGTGTCGGCCATGTTGGTCAGGGCCAGCAGCCTGAGGGAGAGAAGCAACCGAGAACTGGGAACTAGGAGCTGAGCCCAGCAGGTGGCGCCGAGGAGTCAACAGGAAACAGTCATAGAAACTAACCTCGGCCTTCACCTTCTCAAACCTTCACGTTTTCCTTTACCTTTTGGCAGAATAAACATGTTGAATGAGCCAAACCTTCTGTCTACAAAATAAAATATCAGTTTAATTTGGTTTCCATGACAACAGAAATCACAAATATTAACTTCAAGAGTTTAAAAAATAAATTATTACTTTGGAAACAGTTTTTCTTCACATCCCAAAACAAAGAAAATGACAGAAAACGAGACAGGAGTGGTAGAAAGGATGAGGAAGTGTGTGTGTGTGTGTGTGTGTGTGTGTGTGTGTGTGTGTGTGTTGTGTGTGTGTGTGTGTGTGTGTGTGTGTGTGTGTGTGTGTGTGTGTGTGTGTGTGTGTGTGTGCGCGCCGTACCTTCTGGAGCCCGGCCGAACGATCGCAGGCTGTGACGGCTGAGCGCTAAGCGACCGCTCGCATTTCCTGTGTTTGTGTTTCCCCGGTTCTGACAGAAAGGGACAGAAACAGGAAGTCAGAAAAACAACTCGATCCTTCATTTCTGATGAAAGGATGTCTAACTTTCAATCCGTTTGGAGAAGAAATAAAGACAAACTATTCTTTGTTCATATGCACAGTAGAAAGTATTCCTGGTTCGGTTTCTGAAACTCACATACTGCTGCTAAAAAGATGTGTTTTCTCTTTCCTGTAGAAAATGTTCCTGTCTGACTCTTCAGTTCCCTGTAGAAGCTTCTCCTGACTCAACATGTCGTCTTCCAGTGTTTTTGTCTTTTTTAGTGGAGAAACTGGTGTCATTTATTAGCTTTGTCTTCTCTGGGATGGTTTCTGAAAGGTTTTCTTTCCTTTAGAAAGTAATCCTGGATGATTGGGACCAGACTGACCCCTGACCCCCAGTGGCCTCCATGACCTGACAGTGGACCTACCATGATGCCCCCAGTGGCTCCTGGACAGACTGACCCTGGCCCCAGTGGCCTGGACAGACTGACCCTGACCCCAGTGGCTCCAGACTGACCCTGACCCCAGTGGCTCCGACCTGACCCTGACCCAGTGGCTCCTGGACCAGACTGACCCCTGACCCCCAGTGGCTCCTGGACCAGACTGACCCCTGACCCCCAGTGGCTCCTGGACCAGACTGACCCTGACCCCCAGTGGCTCCTGGTTGTTTGGGACCAGACTGACCCCTGACCCCCAGTGGCTCCTGGTTGTTTGGGACCAGACTGACCCCTGACCCCCAGTGGCTCCTGGTTGTTTGGGACCAGACTGACCCCTGACCCCAGTGGCTCCTGGTTGTTTGGGACCAGACTGACCCCTGACCCCCAGTGGCTCCTGGTTGTTTGGGACCAGACTGACCCCTGACCCCCAGGGGTCCTGGTTGTTTGGGACCAGACTGACCCCTGACCCCCAGTGGCTCCTGGTTGTTTGGGACCAGACTGACCCCTGACCCCCAGTGGCTCCTGGTTGTTTGGGACCAGACTGACCCCTGACCCCCAGTGGCTCCTGGACCAGACTGACCCCTGACCCCCAGTGGCTCCTGGTTGTTTGGGACCAGACTGACCCCTGACCCCCAGTGGCTCTGGTTGTTTGGGACCAGACTGACCCCTGACCCCCAGTGGCTCCTGGTTGTTTGGGACCAGACTGACCCCTGACCCCCAGTGGCTCCTGGTTGTTTGGGACCAGACTGACCCCTGACCCCCAGTGGCTCCTGGAGGTCTGGGTTGCCCTCCCGGACTCCCGGCTCAGGGCTCCAGCCCCCCGGGTGTTTTCATCCGTCCACCGGGCTGCAGCTCTGCTTCATGCCGGAACCAGAGCTCCAAAACAAAGGCTCCACACGGCGGGTCACCCCGCCTCTCACAGCCGCCGACAGCAGCTCGTTTTCAGCACTTTATTCCGGAAGGAGTCGGTGTGTAGCGCCCGTTGAGGCTCAGTCCGACCGCGGCGGTCGGGCTTTAGCTTAGCGGCTAAGATCCAGCCGTCTCACCTCGGCGGTGCGGAGCCCCACAACCCCTCTTGGACCAGGCAGCTCTGGCTCCGTCGGACATCAAGTTGGGGGTTCGGCTCCGGGATCAGGAGAGCGGCGGGCAGCGGAGGACTGCCGGACCCCGACAGTGACCCATCTGCCGGGCGAAGGGACCCCCGACACGGCGCTGAGTTAGATGGCTCCGGAACCACAGCAGCCCACAGGATTTACGGACGCCATCTTCTGCGCCGACGTCATTTCCCTTCTGGGCGGAACTGAAGGGCGCGAGCGGAGCGCCGGAGATCGTGTGTGTGAGAGGATGTGTCACACGGAAGAGGATTAGGGCCACCGAAAAAATATAATAAAAATTCTGAGATTAAAGTCTTTAGTCTCAGAATTCTGACTTTAAAGATTTGTTTTTCGGTGGCCCTAATCCTCTTTCGTAGTATCACTACAAATGGAGAGGGAAAACTTTCCCGACCCACTCGATAAGTTAGATTAGCATAAAAAAGTGTATTTATTTCACTTATTACACTTTATATAGATTAACTATACACAAATTGATGTTTTCAAGAGTTGGTTTCTATTTTTTGAGGATATTTTTGCTTACAGTCAATGAAAACATGACATTTAAGATCAGAATATTACATCAGATCAATAATAAATATTGAATTTAAGATAGAAACGTTGACTTAGTGAAGTATATATTTAATATCTACTGAAAAACTACACTTAAATAAAAAGATTTAACATTATCTCATAAACAGACTCCAACTTTCTTCCAGTTGTTGTGTCAGACCCTGTATTATATGTAATTGAATGTTCTTTTTTACTATATGTGGTGAAAAAAAAAATATTTTTTTTGCATCGACATAAAAAAACTACAAAATGGCCTTTCGGGAACTACAAATCGTAAAATGACGTCACTTTCTACTGACGGACCCCAAACATGAGGAGCATGGCATTTATTTAGATAAACCTATATTTAAATAATGTAGGTTAACAGAGAAGTGACTAAGTTAAATAAAAAGCGGCTCTTAACGAGGAATAACGGGTAGAAACCGGGGTAGAAACCGGGTGGAGCCGTTATTGCATCAGCCGTTCAGGAAGGACCCGTCCCGTCTCTCTCTGACGCGGAGGACTTTGTCTTTAAAGCAGCCAAATCTCTATCAGTTTAGTTTAACCGGTCTGTATTCTTTTAAAATTTACCGGCGGTAAAAGTGAATATATTGATGACTAAAAACAATAAATAAGCTATTATATTTTTTCCGTTGATCAGGCGGAGCCGCCGCCTCTTCCGTTCCCTTTTCATCCAAGATGGCGGGGGATGAGTCCGGCACGACGCTCGGTCAGCCTCACCTGGCCCGACAGGACCTCAGCTCGCTGGTGAGTCTCGTTTAACCGCCTCCGCGGCCTCACGGCGCCCGGCCCGGTGCTCCAGGGCGGATATGTGGCTGAAAGGAGGCCGGGGTGAACGGAACGGTGGCCGGAGCGACGCGCCGCTTCCACCCGGCACATGACGGCGGGCCCGGCGGGGAACGGAGCTCCACTCCGCCAACCGGACTATTTACCTTCAGAGTCCGAACCTCCGTTTCTGGTGTCGGTTATCGGTTTCTGAGGTGACCGGTTTCCACTGAGGATCATCTACTTGCTCTATAATGGGTCCTAGTCAAAGTCGGACCAAAGCACACGCGATATATGCGTCTGGTTCCCTAGTAGGGCTGTGTAATAATATCGATTTTGCGATATATATCGATATTTTCTTTCCTAGAAAAAAATCGATAGTCATCTGCAAGTATCGTGACGTCCAACTGTCCCCTTGTTCACTCACTGCTTGCTTCACCAGGTCATCAGGCTTAGATGATTCCTTCAGATGTTCAGGTTAAAAAGGTATCAAACTATTCAGAGCAGGAACTTGGTTCACTTTATTTACTTTACTAATGCATGTCAGCTACAGTTTGGACTGTTTCAACTAAAAGAAACATGTTTTCTCTCCACTTCTTTGGTTCATTTTGTCCAGCTGTCCACTTTAAGTCTGTGTCTAACCAGAGCCAGGTATTGTGTAGTTGGTGCTTTTAATCAGTTTTCAGTTAAATTAATTCAGTCCAACTTTTAACAGTCACAAAATGTCACAAAATCACTCTGTCCCTCTGAAATCTTTCAGAAAATCGCAAAAATGTATTGAATTGTATCGTTTGCTGAACATTGCAATATACATCGTATCGTGGGCAGAATATCGTGTATCGTAACGTGAGATTATTGCATCACTACAGTCCTACTTAGCTAGTGGGCAGAAAACCATCTCCTCCATCATCCCCAACTCCAACATGTCTGTCAGCCAGATGGAGATTTAAGGAGGAGGTGATTAACACGGCTAACCACTGATGACGTCATCCTGGGACATGTGGACATGTGGACATGTCCCTGTGGAGTTTTGTCTCTGTTGCCTGGAAACTCAGCTGGTTTAAAATGCTGCTGTGCGTTTTAGTAGTTTAGTTTCTTTAGATCAAAACAGTCCTGACTTATTCCCCAGAGATCTGATGAGAGCCGCTGTTTCCTGTCTCACTGTCCTCTGTCTCTGTCTGTCCCTCTGCAGGACGTGTCCACCTTAACGCCTCTGTCTCCAGAGATCATCAGCAGACAGGCCACCATAAACATCGGTACTGGACTCATTCTGTTTGGTTTCTCTCGGTGATAAATGACTCCATTTTTCCCTGTCGGGGATTAAAACCCGTTTTTCCTCTGGTTCCTGAAGGCACCATCGGCCATGTGGCCCACGGGAAGTCCACCGTGGTGAAGGCCATCTCCGGCGTTCACACCGTCAGGTTCAAGAACGAGCTGGAGAGGAACATCACCATTAAGCTCGGATATGCTAACGCTAAGGTACCACGACTCATTAATAAGTCCAGGTTAGTCTGGACCGTGTAGACAACCTGAAGCTCCACTGGACCATGTAGACAACCTGAAGCTCCACTGGACCATGTAGACAACCTGAAGCTCCACTGGAACATCCTGAAGCTCCACTGGACCATGTAGACAACCTGAAGCTCCACTGGAACATCCTGAAGCTCCACTGGACCATGTAGACAACCTGAAGCTCCACTAGAACATGTAGACAACCTGAAGCTCCACTGGACCATGTAGACAACCTGAAGCTCCATGTAGACAACCTGAAGCTCCACTGGAACATCCTGAAGCTCCACTGGACCATGTAGACAACCTGAAGCTCCACTGGAACATCCTGAAGCTCCACTGGACCATGTAGACAACCTGAAGCTCCACTGGAACATCCTGAAGCTCCACTGGACCATGTAGACAACCTGAAGCTCCACTGGAACAACCTGAAGCTCCACTGGACCATGTAGACAACCTGAAGCTCCACTGGACCATGTAGACAACCTGAAGCTCACGACCATTAGCAACTGAGCTCCTCCAGCCGCCATCTTTGTCAGGGAAGCTTCAGGATCCGGTTTTCCTGCCTTGTCTCTTTACGCTCCTTCTTGTCCGCTGCAGGTCTACAAGCTGGACGACCCCAGCTGCCCCAGGCCCGAGTGCTACAGGTCGTGTGGCAGCAGCACCCCCGACGAGTTCCCCACAGACATCGCCGGCACCAAGGGCAACTTCAGACTGGTCCGGTAAGGCCGGGCCCGGCAGCTTCAGGGCTCTAAGAAGCAGATCTATATTTAGATACGGTGCCACTGTCCATCACTGTCATCTTATTGCTTCACCACTCAACTCCATTGATGAAAAACCAATGGCTCAGAATACGTTGACTGGGTTCTGAAGCCCTGTTGGTCCAATAGCAGCATCAATAACATAATCAGTAATGTTGAGATTAGAATACAATAGAATATGCTTTATTGAGTCCCAAGGGGAAATGGCCTGTTTGTTGAAAGCTACAGGCGATAAATACAAATTACTATATACATCTAAGAGTGATAAAGTCAAAATTACTAAACAAATAACAACCAATCGCATGCAACATATCAATAAATAACCTATAAATGAGCGCAGAAAAAAATGTAATCAATCAGCAGCACAGACTTGAGCATTGATTGGGCCTGATGTCAACGAGCAGAAATGACTTTCTGTGGTCCGTTTTATTCCTGTTGATGCTGATTTGCATCACACCTAAATTCATACTAACGTTCATATTAATAATCTTTAACATGTGTAGCACTTATTCTTCTTTTGTGCACTTTGCCAGCTGGTTCTGGTCGTAGTTTAACCAGGTCAGGTGGTTCTGGTCACAGTTTAACCGGGTCAGCTGGTTGGTAGTTTAACCGGGTCAGCTGGTTCTGGTCATAGTTTAACCAGGTCAGGTGGTTCTGGTCACAGTTTAACCGGGTCAGCTGGTTCTGGTCGTAGTTTAACCAGGTCAGGTGGTTGGTTGTTTAACCGGGTCAGGTGGTTCGTAGTTTAACCGGGTCAGCTGGTTCTGGTCGTAGTTTAACCAGGTCAGGTGGTTCTGGTCACAGTTTTACCGGATCAGCTGGTTCGTAGTTTAACCGGGTCAGCTGGTTCTGGTCATAGTTTAACCAGGTCAGGTGGTTCTGGTCACAGTTTAACCGGGTCAGCTGGTTCTGGTCGTAGTTTAACCAGGTCAGGTGGTTCTGGTCACAGTTTAACCGGGTCAGCTGGTTCATAGTTTAACCGGGTCAGCTGGTTCTGGTCACAGTTTTACCGGATCAGCTGGTTCGTAGTTTAACCGGGTCAGCTGGTTCTGGTCATAGTTTAAATAAGTCAGCTGGTTCTGGTCGTAGTTTAACCGGGTCAAGTGGTTCTGGTCATAGTTTTACCGGATCAGCTGGTTCGTAGTTTAACCAGGTCAGGTGGTTCTGGTCGTAGTTTAAATAAGTCAGCTGGTTCTGGTTGTAGTTTGAACGGGTCAGCTGGTTCGTAGTTTAACCGGGTCAGCTGGTTGTGGTCGTAGTTTAACCGGGTCAGCTGGTTCTGGTTTGTAGTTTAACCGGGTCAGCTGGTTGTGGTCGTAGTTTAACCGGGTCAGCTGGTTCTGGTTTGTAGTTTAAATGGGTCAGCTGGTTGTGGTCATAGTTTAACCGGGTCAGCTGGTTCTGGTTCGTAGTTTAAATGGGTCAGCTAGTTCTGGTCGTAGTTCAACCGGGTCAGCTGGTTCTGGTCGTAGTTTAACCGGGTCAGCTGGTTCTGGTCGTAGTTTAACCGGGTCAGCTCGTTCTGGTTCGTAGTTTAACCGGATCAGCTGGTTGGTAGTTTAACCGGGTCATCTGGTTGTGGTCATAGTTTAACCGGGTCAGCTGGTTCTGGTTCGTAGTTTAAATGGGTCGGCTGGTTCTGGTTCGTAGTTTAACCGGGTCAGCTGGTTGGAAGTTTAACCGGGTCAGCTGGTTCTGGTTGGTAGTTTAACCGGGTCAGCTGGTTGGCAGTTTAACCGGGTCAGCTGGTTCTGGTTGGTAGTTTAACCGGGTCAGCTGGTTGGCAGTTTAACCGGGTCAGCTGGTTCTGGTCATAGTTTAACCGGGTCAGCTGGTTGGAAGTTTAGCCGGGTCAGCTGGTTCTGGTTGGTAGTTTAACCGGGTCAGCTGGTTGGTAGTTTAACCGGGTCAGCTGGTTGGCAAGTTTAACCGGGTCAGCTGGTTCTGGTCATAGTTTAACCGGGTCAGCTGGTTCTGGTCATAGTTTAACCGGGTCAGCTGGTTGGTAGTTTAACCGGGTCAGCTGGTTGGTAGTTTAACCGGGTCAGCTGGTTGGTAGTTTAACCGGGTCAGCTGGTTCTGGTCATAGTTTAACCGGGTCAGCTGGTTCTGGTCATAGTTTAACCGGGTCAGCTGGTTGGTAGTTTAACCGGGTCAGCTGGTTGGTAGTTTAACCGGGTCAGCTGGTTGGTAGTTTAACCGGGTCAGCTGGTTCTGGTTCTGACTGAAACTCTCTCGTCTCCAACAGACACGTCTCGTTTGTGGACTGTCCCGGTCACGACATTCTGATGGCCACCATGTTGAACGGCGCCGCCGTCATGGACGCCGCCCTCCTGCTGATCGGTGAGTCTGGTAGACGCCGCGGCTCGTCGGCGCCCCCAGCAGGGGGTCCGGTTCTGACCGGTTCTGGTTCTGTGTCCGTCCAGCGGGGAACGAGTCGTGTCCTCAGCCTCAGACGTCGGAGCATCTGGCTGCCATCGAGATCATGAAGCTGAAGCACATCCTGATCCTGCAGAACAAGATCGACCTGGTGAAGGAGAGTCAGGCCAAGGAGCAGTACGAGCAAATCCTGGCCTTCGTCCAGGGTGGGTCCCTCAACATCTGGAGCTAAGGCTGACCAAACATCTGGAGCCAAGGCTGACCAAACATCTGGAGCTAAATCTGACTAAACATCAGGAGCTAAATCTGACTAAACATCTGGAGCTAAATCTGACTAAACGTCAGGAGCTAAATCTGACTAAACGTCAGGAGCTAAGGCTGACTAAACGTCAGGAGCTAAGGCTGACCAAACATCTGGAGCCAAGGCTGACCAAACATCTGGAGCTAAGGCTGACCAAACATCTGGAGCTAAGGCTGACCAAACATCTGGAGCTAAATCTGACTAAACGTCAGGAGCTAAGGCTGACTAAACGTCAGGAGCTAAGGCTGACTAAACGTCAGGAGCTAAGGCTGACCAAACATCTGGAGCCAAGGCTGACCAAACATCTGGAGCTAAGGCTGACCAAACATCTGGAGCTAAGGCTGACCAAACATCTGGAGCTAAGGCTGACCAAACATCTGGAGCTAAGGCTGACTAAACATCTGGAGCTAAGGCTGACTAAACATCTGGAGCTAAATCTGACTAAACATCAGGAGCTAAGGCTGACCAAACATCTGGAGCTAAGGCTGACCAAACATCTGGAGCTAAGGCTGACCAAACATCTGGAGCTAAGGCTGACCAAACATCTGGAGCTAAGGCTGACCAAACATCTGGAGCTAAATCTGACTAAACATCTGGAGCTAAATCTGACTAAACATCAGGAGCTAAGGCTGACCAAACATCTGGAGCTAAGGCTGACTAAACATCTGGAGCTAAATCTGACTAAACGTCAGGAGCTAAGGCTGACCAAACATCTGGAGCTAAATCTGACTAAACGTCAGGAGCTAAGGCTGACTAAACATCTGGAGCTAAATCTGACTAAACATCTGGAGCTAAATCTGACTAAACATCAGGAGCTAAGGCTGACCAAACATCTGGAGCTAAGGCTGACCAAACATCTGGAGCTAAATCTGACTAAACGTCAGGAGCTAAATCTGACTAAACGTCAGGAGCTAAATCTGACTAAACGTCAGGAGCTAAATCTGACTAAACACCTGGAGCTAAATCTGACTAAACACCAGGAGCTAAATCTGACTAAACGTCAGGAGCTAAATCTGACTAAACACCTGGAGCTAAATTTGACTAAACATCTCAGCTTTAAGCTTTTCTACTGGCTCCCACTGGTTCACCAACATATTACTAGAATTGCATGTTCTCTCGTCTTTCCTATTTCGAGGAGTCACCAAGAAAAATGTGCTTTTGTGTCGCACTACATTTTTACCCCAGGAAACAAGAACTTTTGAATTTACTGACTTAAAGTTAATGTTTCTCCTGCTAACAGTCATCTGATGTTTTTCTTGATGAAATTTCTCCTGCTAATGTTTTGCTCAAGTGTCTCTTGCTAACATTTATTTTGCCAACGTTCCTTCTGCTAACATTTCTTCTGTTTCTCTTGCTAACATTTATTTTGCTAACATTTCTGCTGTTTCTCCTGCTAACATTTATTTTGCTAATGTTCCTCCTGCTAACGTTTGTCCTGTTTCTCCTGCTAACATTTATTTTGCTAACGTTCCTCTTGCTGACGTTCGTCCTGTTTCTCCTGCAGGAACCGTTGCTGAGGGCGCTCCCATCATTCCCATCTCCGCGCAGCTCAAGTACAACATCGAGGTTGTCTGCGAGTACATCGTGAAGAAGATTCCCGTTCCCGTCAGAGACTTCATCTCCGAGCCGCGGCTCATCGGTAGGAACGGACCCGGCGCCGCTTCCCGTTTCCGTCGGCGTGTTTTCTAACGCGAGCGTCTTCAGTCATCAGGTCGTTCGACGTGAACAACCCGGGCTGCGAGGTGGACGACCTGAAGGGAGGCGTGGCGGGAGGCAGCATCCTGAAGGGCGTCCTGAAGGTCAGCGCCGCAGCGTCAGCCGCTGGCGGCGACGTCACGGCGTGATCTGACCGCCGTCCCTCCGTCCGTCCCGCAGGTGGGCCAGGAGATCGAGGTCCGGCCCGGAATCGTGTCCAAGGACCAGGAGGGGAAGCTGATGTGCAAACCATCTTCTCCAAGATCGTGTCTCTGTTTGCTGAACACAACGACCTGCAGTACGCAGCTCCAGGAGGCCTGATAGGTGAGAGAACCGGGACCAGAACCGGGACAGGAACCGGGACCAGGACCGGAACCGGGACAGGAACCGGGACCGGGACCAGAACCGGGACAGGAACCGGGACAGGAACCGGGAACGGGACAGGAACCGGGGACCGGAACCGGGACAGGAACCGGGGACCGGAACCGGGACAGGAACCGGGACAGGAACCGGGAACGGAAACCGGGAACGGAACCGGGACCGGAACCGGGACAGGAACCGGGACCGGAACCGGGACAGGAACCGGGACCGGAACGGGAACGGAACCGGGACCGGAACCGGGACAGGAACCGGGACCAGGACCGGAACCGGGACCGGGACCAGAACCGGGACAGGAACCGGGACAGGAACCCGGGAACGGAACCGGGAACGGAACACCGGGACCAGAACCGGGACAGGAACCGGGACCAGGACCGGAACCGGGACAGGAACCGGGGACCGGGACCAGAACCGGGACAGGAACCGGGACAGGAACCGGGAACGGAACCGGGAACGGAACCGGGACTGGAACCGGGACAGGAACCGGGACGGAACCGGGACAGGGACCGGGACCAGGACTGGAACCGGGACAGGAACCGGGAACGGAACCGGGACCGGAACCGGGAACGGAACCGGGACAGGAACCGGGACCGGGAACCGGGACCAGGACTGGAACCGGGACAGGAACCGGGAACGGAACCGGGACAGGAACCGGGACCGGGACCAGGACTGGAACCGGGACAGGAACGGGAACGGAACCGGGACCAGGACTGGAACCGGGACAGGAACCGGGACCGGGACCAGGACTGGAACCGGGACCGGAACCGGGAACGGAACCGGGACCGGGACCAGGACTGGAACCGGGACAGGAACCGGGACCGGGACCGGGACCAGGACTGGAACCGGGACAGGAACGGGAACGGGACGGGACCGGGACGGGAACGGAACGGAACCGGGACCGGAACCGGGACCGGGACCAGGACTGGAACCGGGACAGGAACCGGGAACGGAACCGGGACAGGGACCGGGACGGGAACGGAACCGGGACCGGAACCGGGACCGGAACCGGGACCGGGACCAGGACCGGAACCGGGACGGAACCGGGACCGGGACCAGGACTGGAACCGGGACAGGAACCGGGAACGGAACCGGGACCAGAACCGGGACCGGAACCGGGACCGGGACAGGAACCGGAACCAGAACCGGGACAGGAACCGGAACCGGGACCGGGACAGGAACCGGGACCGGAACCGGGACCGGGACGGGACAGGAACCGGGAACTGGGAACTGGAACAGAAGTTTCTCTCTTCTCTCATCCCAACTTGTCTTTCCTTCATCCCTTCCTTTCATCCTGCACTTCTGTCCTTCCTTAGCTCCTTGTTTCCTTCCATTCTCAGCTGTTCCCTTGAATCCTTCAGCTGTTCCTTGAATCCTTCAGCTGTTCCCTTGAATCCTTCCTTCTGTCTTTAATTCCTCACTTTTTCATGTCCTACCTTGAATCCCTTTGTTACTTTGCTTCCTTCCTTCTTCTCCTACCTTGAATCCTTCCTTACTTCATTCCTTTCCTTTTTCTTTGTCAGTCCTTCTTTCCTATTTTGTCTCCTTCCTTTTGTCCTTCTGTCATTTATTTCTCACTTCTTCCTTTCCTTCTGTCTTTCCTTAGCTCCTTGTATCCTTCCATTCTCAGCTGTTCCCTTGAATCCTTCCTTCTGTCTTTAATTCCTCACTTTTTCATCTCCTACCCTGAATCCTTTTGTTTGCTTCCTTCCTTCCATCTTCTCCTACCTTGAATCCTTCCTTACCTCCTTCTTTTCCTTTTTCCTTCCTTCCTATTTCGTCTCCTTCCTGGTGTCCTTCTGTGCCGGTTCTGTCGGGTTAATTTGAGCGAATTGCTGTGAAGTGACGTGTCTGAAGCAGTGCATTCTGGGAGCATGTGGAGTGAAGCAGTGCATTCTGGGAGGCAGTGTTGATTCGTGGACTGAAGCAGTGCATTCTGGGAGGCAGTGTGTGACTGAAGCAGTGCATTCTGGGAGGCAGTGTGTGACGAAGCAGTGCATTCTGGTGTGTGCGAAGCAGTGCATTCTGGGAGGCAGTGTGTGAGCAGTGCATTCTGGGAGGCAGTGTGTGACCGGAGCAGTGCATTCTGGGAGGCAGTGTGTACTGAAGCAGTGCATTCTGGGAGGCAGTGTGTGACCGGAGCAGTGCATTCTGGAGGCAGTGTGTGACTGAAGCAGTGCATTCTGGGAGGCAGTGTGTGTCTGAAGCAGTGCATTCTGGGAGGCAGTGTGTGACTGAAGCAGTGCATTCTGGAGGCAGTGTGTGTGAAGCAGTGCATCTGGAGCAGTGTGACTGAAGCAGTGCATTCTGGGAGGCAGTGTGGTGACTGAAGCAGTGCATTCTGGGAGGCAGTGTGTGACTGAAGCAGTGCATTCTGGGAGGCAGTGTGTGACCGAGCAGTGCATTCTGGGAAGGCAGTGTGTGACTGAAGCAGTGCATTCTGGGAGGCAGTGTGTGACTGACGGCTGTCGCTGTCTGCAGGCGTCGGGACGAAGATCGACCCGACTCTGTGCCGCGCCGACCGCATGGTGGGTCAGGTCCTGGGCGCCGTCGGCGCGCTGCCGGAGATCTTCACCGAGTTGGAGATCTCCTACTTCCTGCTGCGGCGGCTGCTGGGCGTCCGCACCGAGGGCGACAAGAAGGCCGCCAAGGTGAGCCGAGCATCATGGGAAACGCGGTCCGGCCTGCTGCTCCTCCGGTCTCTGACCCGGTTCCTTCCCCCCCCTCCGCAGGTCCAGAAGCTGTCCAAGAACGAGGTTCTGATGGTGAACATCGGCTCGCTGTCGACCGGCGGCCGGGTCAGCGCCGTGAAGGCCGACCTGGCCAAGATCGTCCTGACCAACCCGGTCTGCACCGAGGTCGGCGAGAAGATCGCGCTCAGCCGGCGGGTCGAGAAGCACTGGCGGTGAGACGCTTAAAGGGCCGGCGTCCGTTAAAGAGCAGCTAGCCCCGCCTTCCAGATGAGGCTCCGCCCCCACACTCGGTTCCTTCAGACTAGCCAGCTGTAATTAGCAAACACCTCATGGAGCTGCTGCTCAGTGACATGCTGCTAAAGGGTTAACAGAGAGGAGCCATGTTGGCATCACTTCCTGGAGGCGGGGCTTCAGAAAGCAGGAGTGTTTAAAGAGACAGAGCCCAATTTCAAGGCGTTACATTAAAAGGTCAGATTTATATAGCGTATTCTATAACAGACGTTGTCATAGTTACCTGATTGCGATAAAATGGCACCTTGTGCCTGGAAAACGCATAATGCTGCCGCTCTGAAGCTGCTAAATATATTTAATAAAAATACTTTTTTATTAAATATATTTGTTCTGTCTCTGTCACGATAGTTTGAGACGCAATCAGTGAGAACCTGGATCTCTTCTTTGAGCTACTATTGACATCTGAAGAAATGCACCAAAAACGACCAATCAGAGCCAGGAGGCGGGGCTTAGCGCTGTCAATCATCCTCATGTACTTGCTGCTAAATGTGTTGATGGAGGATCAACAACTTGGTTACAGGAAAACCATTTATCTGCCCCCATCTGTGGCTATGCTAACAAGCCTAGTGTTCACAACAGGCTATGCTAGCTGCTCACCACACGAGGATGATTGTCAGCGCTAAGACCCGCCTCCTGGCTCTGATTGGTTATTTCTAGTTGGCACTGCGAGAAGGCAGATATTTACAGAGAAATATCGTTGATAAAAGTTGACATGTCGACCCGTTTCCTGTCCCTCAGTCTCATCGGGTGGGGACAGATCCGGAGAGGCGTCACCATCACACCCACCGTCGACGACGACTGAGACGGCGGCAGCCATGATGACGGCCATGATGCTCCTTTAGGATTTATCTTTTTACAACTGGGACATTTCAGAGGAGACAGAGGAGGAGGAGGACGAGTCCGGCTTCAGATTTCACAACCAATAAAATACATTTGGACGGAAGTTCAGAGTCTCTTTAAGTTGTTTCCTCATTAAATATTCAGTTTTATTTATTCATATTAAATACATTTATTCAGTTTTATTCATTCATTTGCGGTTTAAATGACCAGGTCACATGTTGACATAAAAGTTTAGAATGTAAGTTGGTCTACTGATAATTTGCTATAAGTTTGTTTTCTTTAGATTTTGTTTGTTTAGTTAGATATTTTAAACTATTGTCGACATGAATATATAATTTATTTTTCTGTTTTTTGGGGAATGTGGCGTTTCCAGGAAGTCGACACTGAAGGACAGGAAGTGATCGACTTATTCAAAACATATATTAGGAAAAGACTGAAAATATGGAAACTAGAAGCAGAAATGAAGTCAGGTTCTGATTTAATTCATATTTGGATCTATAATAAAACGATCAGAAGCTGAATTAAAGTTAATGTGAGTGTCGGGGATTCTCCACGTTTTCTCTCATAAAATAAAAATATGTCAGTTTCTGCCTGAATTCATAAAATATGAAGGTTTATATCTTCATTAAATACACAGCAACATGCGAAAATACACTCAATATGCTTTCGTTTAAATTAATTCGGTTTCTATCTTCATTGGTCAAAAAAATGCGCCACAAATTAGTGGGCGGGGCTAAAGCTGCGATAGGCCACGTGATTGGCTGAGCTGTGAAACCGCAAAATCTGAATATTTTAATAGACCTTTAATTTTTAATAGACAGGTAATTGTTACATTATTGATGCCTTTAAAACTTTAGTTTTTATTTTTAATACAATATAAATATTTCCATAAAATAAACATTTACAGTTTTATTCAGTGAATTATTTGGCTCATTTTTACTCACTTCCGGTCATTTAACCTGATTTAATCTGCTGTTTTCTAGAAATGAAACATTTATTTATAGCTGATTTGGGCTGAAATGTTGTAAATAAAATTATTTTCAAATCAAATCAACTTTAAATTTTCACCACAACATAAACTTAATAAATAAACATAGATATATAGACATAGATCAGATGACCATCCACTGATCTGAAGGCTGAGCCAAAGATTTAAACATTTACAGGAGCAGTTGTCGCACTTCCGGGTTGATCCACCTGACGAGCACGAGACGTGACGTCACCCAGGTGACAGGTGTGCGTCCGCCAGGAGAAGAGCTGATTTAAAACGAACCTTTTACTGAACGAAATCCTGACGTCATTCGACTTTTTCTGGGTCTTTTATGTTTTCATGTGAGTCCAAAACGAACCGCGGGACCGAACCGGACCGGACCGAACCGGACCGGACCGAACCGGACCTCGGCAGAGTTAAATCTTTATTTTTAAACTGTTCCGACTTGAAACTGACATGGAGGCTGCAGGTAAGAGGATCTGCTGGAAACTAACACGGATATTTATCAGTTTTTAAACACTTTTATTTCTAAATAAACTTAAAAATTCTGTTTAATCTGAGCTGAAAACCTTAAGTTTGTTGTAAAAAAGTCATTTATTCATCAAAGTAAGTATTTTATTCTAAATGCTCATTAATACGTAAAAAGAGGTAAAATATTTGCATTTGATAGTATTTTCTTCCTAAAAGTGACAGAATATTCAACATATTTATCAGTTATTGATTGTTTTTCATGTTTATTGGAGGATGCCATGTTGGTAGAGAAGCTCTGACTGGTTGCCAGGTTTGCAGACACATTCTGGTTGTTTTGGATCTTAGTCAGGATGGAAGAACCAATAGAAATAAACACCCCACAGCATAATGCTGCCACCTCTGTGCTTGACTGTCAGGGTGGTTATTCTGAGCTATTTATCTGTTTATTGTTACATTTTATAGAAGAATACAGAATATTTGTCCTTTATGTAACATACTTTGCATTTGGTGCCACGTTTGAAGTTTTATGTCCCCATATGATGACGCTGCCTTTGCTCAGAGGGTCAGCGAGACGCAGGCGGCCAGCGACGATCCCCCCTCGACGTCATCATGAGTCAGATCCGCAGGAAGCGCTCGGCGTCAGACAGGAAGCCACTGGGCCGCTTCCTGTCGCGACCCTCAGAGCGGACGGCGATTCCTGAGGACGCAGAGCCCCAGAGCAGAGGACAGAGTCCAGGTGAGACGTACAAGAGAAACTGGTTTTAACGCACCGAAATGACCCAAAGGTCACAGATTTAGTTTTTAAAGGATCTCCATTTATTGACAAAGAAACAATATTTAAATTCCAAGAACACAAAGTGACAAAGTGCAGGTAGAGGTTTATTAAACTTTGTTCAACATGAAGCATCATAAACGTCAAAGCAGCAGAATATCTCCTGTATATTTTCTAAAACATCAATAAATTCCAGCTGATTCTGTTGACTAACTAATAAAACAATCAAACCTTTTTGTATTTCTTTAACAAATAATATGTTAAATTACTTAAAGAGTGACTAACAGTTTTAACTCCTCCCATCTGGGTCCATCTATCTGAAATAGACTTGTTTTAATCTTGACCTTTAAATGGATAAATGCAGTTTAATTTCAAAACACTTTTGTAAAAACCTTGGAAAGAGTTTATTCCAGACTGAATCATAAAACTTTAAAATATGTCAGAAATATTTCATTAATTAGATGAAAATAGTCAGACGATGTTATAATTCAAATAGTTTCTCCTCACAGTATAAGATGTAAAGTGATTTCTTATTTAGAAAGTATTTTATTTAGTTTTTGCATCATCAAAATGAACCTTCCAGTGCAGATTGAAGACTTTACCCCAAAAGTCTGATTTCAGACACTTGTTCTGTTTACCATCACTTTATTTACTTCTTACTAAATATTACAACTGTTGCTTTTGCATTACTTAGTGATAAATTGCCTTTGTCACACCGTTTCTGTAATACTTGTCCTTCCATTGGAAGCTGCTGTAAATCAGCCTGTCGGAGGTGAAATGATGCTGCGGCTGTTTGTTTGTTTTCCAGGCTCTGCGGCGCCGGTGGAGAACCAGCGAGACGCCGGCTGGGGAAGAGTCCGGGTTTTCCTGCAGAGGCTGGGGAAGAAGGCGGACAGCCGGAGTCTGAGTCTGGCTCACTGCGACCTGACGGCGACAGACCTGCTGGAGCTCGGTATTCTGTTACTGCTGCTCGGACTTTAACAAGCAGCACTAGGAGCTCTGAGCGTTTCTGAAGCTCATCTTATGAGACATGATGAGACGTTTGACTCCTCCAGTGGTTAATTCAGAGGTTCTTAACCTTTTTTGAGGTACCAAACCCACCAGTTTCTTATGCGCCTTCACCGAACCCGTCTTATCCCCCCAGATATACAAAATACTTTGCAGTATTCTGATTTAGTAATGTAATTACATTAGCTGTGTTACCACCTCCACACCACTAGAGGCAGCACCAACCCCGAAAAGATGCGACTAAGGAGCAGATTTAAGACTATAGAATTTGGTAAAAACTGTGTAATAAAGGAAACCGAAGTAAATAAAGACACAAGTTCAAATCCCTGCTGAGAGTGGAGCTCCTCCAATCAGGGCTCCTCCTCCTCATCTCTGATTGGCTAAGCAATGTAACGTGATCCTCTGATTGGCTAAGCAATGTAACGTGATCCTCTGCAGCAAGTGATGGTAAAGCGGCGTCATCACGACTTTACACAGGTGAGTCTTCACCTCCGCGCAGCAGAGAGGCTCCGCCGAACCCCTGAGACCGACTCACCGAACCCTAAGGGTCACCGAACCCCAGGTTAAGAACCACTGGGTAAAAAGGATCATTTTTATCACCAGCAGTGTTTAAAAACAAACCTGATCTGATCAGGTCCTGGTTTCAACCAGACGCAGATTTACAGGAATCTCTTTGCTTTGTTCACATAGACTAGGTTCATGTGAATGTTTTCTAGTTTGGAGAATAATGATTCTTTACGTATGAAGTGTAAAACCTTCCCAACATGATCTGGTGCCTGTTTGTCCCTTTAGCATCGCTGCTCCAGTTCCTCCCTCAGCTGGAGGACATGGACGTCTCCTGGAACGAGCTGATTGGTGGCAGTCTGACCACGTTGACCTCTCACCTCCAGCATGTGGGCGGGATCAGGACTCTGAAGCTCTGCAGCTGCAGGCTGAACGCGGACGATGTCGCCGCTCTGGGTGAGTCTGACGCTGTTGGCAGCTTCAGCTTTATTTTCTCCAGATCTGATCTGGAAACGTCTTTCTACGCCCGACGTGTCGTTTTCCTCTTTGGCCACATCGTGATCGAATGTTATCAGAGGGTCGTTTGTGTCAGAATGTATTGATGAAACCGTTTAAAAAACTCTTAAAATATTAATAAAGAGTCATTTCTGCATACTTTTGAAAGTAATACTGATCATCTTTTCACGTTGATGTAATTTGGTTGTGCGTTTAAATAAAATAATGTTAAAGTGCACAACTGTCCTATTTACTGCTAAAGTTTAGAGGGCCACATAATAAGCTATAGCGGGCTGAATTTGGCCCCCGGGCCTCGAGTTTGACACCTTTAAACTTCCTATAGGTTTCAGCTGATTTCAGAGATTCTTTATGTGAACACAGTAACTGAAGTAGGAGGAAAGTTTTAACACTTTTCACAAATAGAAAACTGAAAAGTGTGGCAGGCCCTTGCATTCAGCCCCCTTTTACTGTGAAACCCCTAAATGAAGCTCTTCCTCTGTGCGTCTGAAGGCGAAGCCCTCCCTTCTCTTCCTGTCTTGGAGATCCTCGATCTGTCCTGGAACGGCAGCGTTGGCGGCACCTTGCAAAGCCTGCTGGGTAAACTCCAGCCGTCAGTGCGGGAGCTCCACCTGGTGGCCTGTCGGCTCGCTGCGGCGGACGCTGCGGCTCTGGGTAACCGTGTCCTCGTTGGTCCAGCTGGTGTCTTTCTGCCTGGTGGCTCATCTCGGTCTGCGTCCCCCTGCAGGAGGCCTGCTGGCCGTCCTGCCTAAACTCTGTGTGCTGGACGTTTCCTGTAACCCTCGGCTCACACAGGAAGTGGACGGCGGCGGCGGCTTCGCGCAGCTGGCCGCCTCCCTGTCCCACGCCGTCTCCCTGATCGTGCTGCGGCTGCAGGCCAGCGGCCTGAAACCCGACGACCTCGAGGCTCTTGGTGGGAGCAGAACCTCAGATTTCTGATTGGTTTAAACATTTTATTACATTTTTATTAGAATTCATTTTCAGTAGAAAACAAATCCTGATGGATCCTGCAGGCGGAGCTGGTAGAGTAGCAAACAACAACTGCACTCAGGTGAAAGTAAAAGTACTTCAACTTATCTTTTACTCACGTAAAAATAACAAATAACCAACCAACAAATGAGTCTAGTTAGAATAAAAAGTAAAAGTACTGAGTAACTGAGAGTCTTTAGTCAGAGGCGTCTTCAAACCTGCAGTAATACAGACTGCTACAGGAGATCCAGCCTTCAACATCTACAATAACACTTTGAATTAATGACTTGATAAAGTATTTTTTAATTTCATCAAAACATAAATCATATAAGATTTAAAAACTGCATCGTCAGACAAACCAACATATAAAGTTACGTGGAAAATTTGGTTCTTTAAAGACCAAAATGAAAAAATTCATATAAATAACAAAATCAGTCAAAAGATATTTTTCCAAATCAGTTTCTTTCAATATAAAAATTATGATTTTTACCAAGAACTGTATGTGTGTCTGGTGAATTTTTGATTAAAACTATTTGTTCTTCATTCAGTAAAGTTACTCTCAATGAAATGTTACCCAGCACAGCAGTAGCAGAACTTCTACTTCATAATAAAATTACTCAAAGTAAAAGTAAAAATACTCTTAAAGTATTTTTCCCAGTTACTAAACTAATTGTAAACAGTAACTGTCCCAGTTTCCCCTGTGGCTGCAGGTTCCTCCCTGCGCTGCCTGGCCTCGGTGCGCCAGCTGGACCTGTCCTGTAACAGAGGCGTGGCTGGAGGCCTGAGCCGCCTGACCCCTCACCTGCCTCACCTGGCGAGCCTGGAGAGCCTGGACCTCCACCTGTGCCGCCTCCGACGCGCCGACCTGGAGGCCCTGAGTGAGTCTGTGTGACCAGCCGCCGCCGCCGCCACCGCAGGCCTCACCTCCTGCCTGTCTCCAGTCCAGGCGCTGCCCTCGCTGACGGCGCTGACGGCGCTCGACGTTTCGTCCAATAAGGAGGCGGGAGGCGCCGTCCACCAGCTGGTGTCGGTGCTGCCGCTGACTCAGATGAGGCGGCTGCCGATGAGCAGCTGCAGGCTGACGGAGGAATCCTTCACCGCCCTGGGTAAACACCGACAGGCTGCAGCTGGGGGAGATGAGCCAGGGGTCGGCCAGGGGTCGGCACGGCTAGCCAAATGTTAGCCGCACTATAACAGCATTTAGTGGAAACTAATGCACCAAGATGTTGAACTTTATTCACCTGAACAGCCAAGAAAAGTAAAACTTCAGAATGTATCCAGACAAGAATAATTAGAATGTGCTAAATGTTTTCAAAATTAGCAAAAGTGCTAAACTAAAGGTTAGCTACACTACTAGCAGATTAGCATAAGTGTAACGTTCAGAGTCACATAAAGACGGTGACCTGAAGAGCATCTCCAGGATTAACTAACCCAGTGAGATCTAGAGAAACTGATCCGTGTCTTTATTAGGACTGATTTCTGTAACTTCTGCTTCCTTCTGGAAAATGCTGCATGTTGACTTCAGACACATTCAGACACAGTCTTCAGTTTTCTCCTCTGCATCATCATGAATTTCTATGACCGCCGGTCTTTCCCATTTTTCATTAGCTTAGAAAACTGGGCCTCTATTTGGCTCCATACTGAAGCAGGAAGTCATGAATTACAGATTTCCTCCACAAACTGAAGAACTCAAAGTGTCCCCAAACAAATCGACGTTTTCACTTTTCGTGTTTTAAAAGTAAGACCTGTCTAAGCTGAGGGCCTGGATGTCTTGTCCTCAGCCCTGGTGGCGCCGTACCTGCGCAGCCTGGACGTTTCCTGGTGTAAGGTGGTGGGCGGCCGCCTGCCGCTGCTGATGGACGCCCTGCAGCCGTCCGTCGTCCTGGAGCTCCGCCTCAGCAGCTGCAGCCTCACCGACGATGACCTGCGTCACCTAGGTAACCGACACGCCGATTTAGCTTTAAATTAAACCCGAACTGACCGTCATTCAGGTGAAAACAGCTTTTAGTTTGACACTTTATTTATATTTTGGGTTATTTTTAACGTAACAATGTAAGTTTGTACATCATTCTCATGTGATGTCACACTTCCAGGAGGTTTGTAGCTGACGGCCATCTTGGTAGGCCTTCATGACAGTTGCTATGGAGTTGCTATGACAACAGTACACAAGTACCACAGTAAATATCACTGGTATTTGTTAGTGTTACACAGACTAGGGCTGTAGTGATACAATAATTTCACGATACGATACACAATATTCTGCCCACGATACGATATATATTACAATATTCAGCAAACGATACAATTCAATACACTTATGATTTTCTGAAAGATTTTAGAGGGACAGAGTGATTTTGGTGACATTTTGTGACTGTTATAAAGTTGGACTGAATTAATTTAACTGAAAACTGATTAAAAGCACCAACTACACAATACCTGGTTCTGGTTGGACACAGACTGAAAGTGGACAGCTGGACAAAATGAACCAAAGAAGTGGAGAGAAAACATGTTTCTTTTAGTTGAAACAGTCCAAACTGTAGCTGACATGCATTAGTAAAGTAAATAAAGTGAACCAAGTTCCTGCTCTGAATAGTTTGATACCTTTTTAACCTGAACATCTGAAGGAATCACTCTAAGCCTGATGACCTGGTGAAGCCAGCAGTGAGTGAACAAGGTGACAGTTGGACGTTACGATACTTAAGGATGAATATCGATTTGTTTCTAGGAAAGAAATTATCTATATATATCGCGATATCGATATTATTACACAGCCCTAACACAGAGGTCTATAGAGTAACAGCTGTCATGTGTATCTCAGAGCGACTCCTGAGCTCATGGCTTGTTTGTTGTTGTCATAGCAACTGTCGTTACCAAGATGGCGGCTGTCAGGTCGTAGCTTCCGCTCTGACTGCGACTAACCTTTATTGTCCCGGAGCAGCTGACGTGTGCAGACGCGGCTGCCTGTCCTCCCTGCGGGTCCTGGACTTGTCCTACAACGGTTCGGTCGGAGACGCCGGCTGGGCGGCGCTGTTGGCGGCGGGCGGCCTGGGCTCGCTGGAGGAGGCCGACCTCAGCCTCCGACCTTTGACCTCAGCTCCCTGCTCGGCCTGGCTGCCGGCGCTGCTCGGGGCTCTGCCTCGGATGCCGGCGCTGGCCCGGCTGGCCGTGCAGCGCTGGAGCGCCGGGCCGCAGGAGGAGCGGCAGCTGCGCTTCAGCGCCAAGAACCGGAACATCTGGCTGGACTGGGACCCGGACGGGTCGGACCGCAAGACCGGCAGCCAGGAGGACAGTCAGGCTGAGGAGTAGGGAGGAGGTCAAAGGTCACTCGGATTTCAACAGACCAGAAGCGAATAAGGACATTTCTCTCTTGCCTGATTCCTGAAGTCCAAATGTTTCGGCTTCTGACTGTTGGAGGCTTAAAATCAACAATTATTCTCACATGTTGCACAAGAAAATAAATTCACAATTATTTAACTCTTGACTTTTATTTAATTCTTTCATATTTGGATGTAAATATGATCCCATTTCCACCTCTGATGAAGTGTTTGGTCGTGAACGGCGTCACGGTGGGGAGTCTGGACCTGCGTCCTCCTCGTCAACGTCTGGAAGGAAAAGGTGTTTCCTCAGATGATGGAAGAGCTCGGCGAGGAAAACATGGCCGTCCACCTCGTAGGGCCTGACGTCGGTCCGATCCGGCGTCAGGCGGCCGGTGGTGAGCAGCTCCTTGAAGGCCTGAGGGACGGAGCAGCTGGACTTACACTCCAATACCCAGAAATTAACTGTTAAACACTTTAACTACGATTCCAGATCTGGATTATTGCTGCTTCCACCTTAGGTTTTTATGACAAACAACTAGGGCGGTATAAAAATATCGATATCGCGATATATATCGATATTTTCTTTCCTAGAAAAAGTCGATATCCATCCTTAAGTATTGTAACATCCAACTGTCACCTTGTTCACTCACTGCTTGCTTCACCAGGTCATCAGGCTTAGAGTGATTCCTTCAGATGTTCAGGTTAAAAAGGTATCAAACTATTCAGAGCAGGAACTTGGTTCACTTTATTTACTTTACTAATGCATGTCAGCTACAGTTTGGACTGTTTCAACTAACAGAAACATGTTTTCTCTCCACTTCTTTGGTTCATTTTGTCCAGCTGTCCACTTTAAATCTGTGTCCAACCAGAACCAGGTATTGTGTAGTTGGAGCTTTTAATCAGTTTTCAGTTAAATTAATTCAGTCCAACTTTATAACAGTCACAAAATGTCACCAAAATCACTCTGTCCCTCTGAAATCTTTCAGAAAATCACAAAAGTGTATTGAATTGTATCGTTGGCTGAATATCGCAATATATATCGTATTGTGGGCAGAATATCATGTATCGTATCGTGAGATTATTGTATCACTACAGCCCTACAAACAACCCAATAAAACCTTTTTTACACCTGGAAACCCTCCAGGCTCTGATGAAAATAGAGGCCGGTTGTTTCAAAGTTTCCTCTGATGGTGGATTACAGAAGAGGACCACCAATGTTCCCCAGGGTTCAGTTCTAGATCCAGTTCTGTTCATCTCATTTAAGAACCACCTTTTGTTAGTAAAGTCCTCAAAAGAGGCAACAAAAAAGCCTTAACTTTAAATCAAGTCTTTATTAACAGTCTTCTTGATTTAAGGTGTTATTAATATTTAGCTCCTGTCCTTGTTTTGTTCCATTTCAGCTGATTGATTTAATTATTCCATAATCTATCCGTTTCATCACCTCTGAAAATGAGTCCTTCTGTCATATTCCTGAGGGTGAAACAGTAAATGAGCGTGAAAAACGAGGATGTTTGCTGAATGACGGAGGTTCACCTGGCAGACCGGCTCCTCCAGGTGGTTTCCCCAGATGTAGATGTGGGTCAGAGTTGGGCTGTTGGTCAGAGCCCCGGACAGAGACAGCAGGCCGCAGGTACTGATGTTGTTTCTGCAGACAGAGAGCCTGGAAAACACAAACTCAGAGGCTCCGGTCGGCCTGCCAGCTCCTCACAGACCAAACTGAACTGACTCACTCTCTGAGGACGGAGCCCTCACAGCAGATGGCTTCGCTCAGGTACTCGGCGCCGGGGTCTTCGATGCGATTGGACGACAGGTTGATGACCTCCAGAGGGGAGTTTTCTTTCAGGACTTTGGAGAGGTGCAGGGCGCCGTCCCGGCTCACACGGTTGCTGCAGATGAAAGGTTTCATTTTGCATCCAGGAAGCCAGAGGCTCAGTCAGCCTGGCGGGCCTCCAGGCTTTACTTCCCCCCACCAGGCTGAGCAGTGTTTACTTTAAATTGGGTTTTTTATACACCAGAAACGGTAAAGCTGGATTAAGCCAGGTTTATAGCTGACACATTGAACAGGGCTGAGGAGATGCCACCAACTGAAATGTGGATCTTATAAATTTTAACATTTATTAAAACGTGGCAGGTCGACTGACCCAACATCTCCACCACCAGGCTTAGAGGGTTTTCTGTTAGTAATCTGGATCATTAGTTTCTAGACTTCCATTTGATTTTCTATGAACATTGGCTTCTTCTCTTCTTCTTTTTAAGACAAAATGAGTCAAAGTCTGACCAACCGTCTTACTAAACCTGTTCTGTCTGTAGGCCTGTCGCGATAAACGATAAATCAATTAATCGGACGATAAATTAAACAAATCGATCTCATTTTAATGATCGTCTTTATCGTCTCTTCCGGCCTTTTTTCTGCCTGTTGATGACACTGAATGAAAAAAGGCTCAGCTCCGCTGCTCTCCACTGACTCTCCCTTCTTCATGTCCTTGGCCTAATGTCCAGCCACATTAGCTGTCTGCCCATTTTCAAACCCTGAGAGACACATTAACCGACAGAAATCCAGGTATAACGGTTCGATCGGGTTCGTCGTGTGGTGTCCAGCCACATGGGCACAAAATAACGGCTACAAGTCCAGTTAACTAATTTTAAAACTAGGCATTAATCAATGTTTTACTAGAATCTACCTGTGAGGCATGTGGCTAGAGTCAGTGTAAAGTCCTGACTGAATTAAAATAATTATAACCTATTTATGTCACGTTAACGAAGAACAGCTGAAAACCTACCGGGTTCATCAACTACAGTAGCAATTTATCTCCAACTCCTCCCTTGTCATTTCTATATTCTTTGCACGAAACGTTAAATATTAATGTTGTTTCCACATATAATCTCTGATGTCCGCTGGATTCGGGTTGCACTATTTCAGCTGTTTGGATTCTCCTCAGTAATTTCCCATCAGAAAGCAGGAGGAGAATCCGGCTTTCTGATTGGCTACCTGTCACATTCAGTGTTAAGCTCCCAGTCGGGGAAAAACCGGATTTAGATCGGAGCCACGAGGATCTACTATAACCAACCACACACTGAGGATGATCGGTTAGATCGACCAACATCTAAGATTGTCATAAGGGGAAAATAGGGGCAAAAAATGGTGTAGTGTGAACTATTTCATTAGGAAGTCGGATGTTTTCTCTATTTAAATCTAGAGATTACTGAAGGGCAATACAGACTTCATAATCTGCACTCTTTTGGTTGAATGCAGTATTTATTTCCACTTTGGCTTTATGTCGTTTAGTTCTATTTTTGTTAATCGAGACTGAGAATCCATTTTATTTTTGTTTTTATTTAGTTCATCAGTTCCAGTGTTACGTGTTATTTTGAAAATAAATATCAGGAAATCGCATGTATTAGTCATCTCCATTGAATCAGTATCAAGAGGCCTTGAAACAATATTATCGTTTATCGCAATAATTTTTTAGACAATTAATCGTCCAGCTAAATTTGTTATCGTGACAGGCCTATCTGTCCGATAAACAGACTGAGAATTGGTGGAAAAACAGTCAGAACCTTCAGGAAGTCTGGAGAACTGATGATGAAGACATGAGGCCCGGGTTTGTACCAGCGCAGGTCCAGGTACCGCAGTCTGTGGTTCAGCTTCAGGCCTTCAGAAAGCCTCTCCATGCCCGTGTCCGTCAGGCCCATCTTCCCCAGATGGAGCTCCACCAGGCTGCTGTTCACCGGAAGCATCTTGGAGAAATGAACGGCCCACTCTTCCTGAGACAGAACCACACTGCGTTCAGATCAGAACCGGAACCAGAACCTGCTGCTGGGGAAGTTCCTACTAGGAGGCTGAAGAGCAGCGCCCGGCTCACGTCCACGGACTGGAGGGTGGTGTTGTTCTTCAGAGCGGTGCTGAGGCTGACCATGCTCTGCATTTCCTGCAGGGACAGAGTCAGGGTCAGAGGGAGAACCGCTGACGGTACCAGGAGGTTCTGATCCATGGGAGGTTACCAGGTCGCACTCGCCCAGCTCCAGCTCCTGCAGCGTCATGTTCACCCGCAGCATGCCGGCCAAGTCCAGGCCTCCATTTCTACCAATCTTATTCCCTGACAGCCTGAGAGAGAGCAAGCGGCTGTTACCCTGCAGGGGCGGAGAGAGACAATCACTTCCTGTTTACAGTTCCCACAGGAGATGATCACTTCCTGTTTACTATTCCCACAGGAGACAATCACTTCCTGTTTACAGTTCCCACAAGAGATGATCACTTCCTGTTTACTATTCCCACAGGAGACAATCACTTCCTGTTTACAGTTCCCACAGGAGATGATCACTTCCTGTTTACTATTCCCACAGGAGATGATCACTTCCTGTTTACAGTTCCCACAGGAGATGATCACTTCCTGTTTACTATTCCCACAGGAGACAATCACTTCCTGTTTACTATCCCCACAGCAGATGATCACTTCCTGTTTACTATCCCCACAGTAGACAATCACTTCCTGTTTACTATTCACATATTAGACAATCACTTCCTGTTTACAGTTCCCACAAGAGATGAACACTTCCTGTTTACTATAAAGGCCGGAAACGATCCCTTCCTGTTTGCTATCGCCACAGGAGACAATCACTTCCTGTTTACTATAAATCCCGGAAACGATCACTTCCTGTTTAGTATAAAGGCCGGAAACGACCACTTCCTGTTTGCTATCCCTGTATGGTTGAGGATCTCTTCCTGCTTTGGACCGCAGTGTCACCAATTCTCCTCCTGGAGGAGGAGACCAGCAGCAGACGTTTATCTGGCCAACCTGCAGGCTGCTGGCCAGAGCCTCGGCTCCCTGCGACTGAATGTTGTTGAAGGTGAGGTCCAGCGAGCGCAGCGTCGTGTCCGGCGCCTGCACAGCAACAGACATGACAACGACAGTGACAGACTCCACTCCAAGGCCCCAGCAGGCCTCTCCTCTTCCTCACCTCCAGCAGCATGGCCAGGTAAGCGGCTCCTTCATCACCGATGTTGTTGTACCCCAGATCCAGACCTGTTCAGACAAAAACCGGTGAAAAAACACGGTGGGTCCTGGTTCTGTTGGTCCGGACCTGGCAGCTCACCTATAAGGGTCGGATAGTTCAGGAGACATCTTGATAGAACGAGGACGTCACTGTCAGTAAGTCTGTGGAAGCCTTTCTGCTTACTGTTTCCTGCTAGATTCAAGGTGAAATTCCTGCAACACAGGAGCAGTTTTCACAATAAAAGCTCCACATTTACTGAGTTACCTTCACTAATTAGTAATATTAATATTCAGCTTTCAAATGGCCCCCACTCACAATAAATCGGTGGCTGTGCTAACTAGGCTGAACATTCGCAATATGCTGTGCTAGCTGCAGCATAAGGAGTGTGTGAGCAGCCCATGGAGAGTGATTGACAGCACTAAGACCCGCCTCCTGGCTCTGATTGGTTTAGTTTTTTTTTCATATTATCTGTCTCATATTATGCTGTCACAACATAATAGTTTCAACAAATATGTTTAAAAATGTTTTATAATAGTTACATACATCAACTTTAATAATTCAAAGGGTTTGATGCTCATAATACAGAAAGTTTTGCATAATTTTATTTGAAAGTCAGTACTTTTACGTATTTTGTTATTATAATACATCAATATTTTGTGCAAAATCACACTTATTGATATACTCTGAATATAACTTTAATTAAATAATTAGAAAAATTACAGAAATATATCACCAGTTATTGTTAGGAAGTACAAAAAGGTAAGACATAAGGAAATAAAAAATAAAGGAAGAAAATTGGAAGTAAATAAAGTAAGTTCTGATTAGTTTTACCCTCCAGAAGCTAATGTCTCATTAAAACGTCCCATTTTTAACCCAGAGTCAAACTCTCACCTGCTCGTCGTTGTTTTCTCTAAGTTTTCTAAAATAAACGGGTTTATACGAATCACTTCATTTTCACAAATAGCTTTGTAACAGTCGGCTATTGGCTCAGCGGCCATTACTGTGGCCAGGAACGCCATTGTTATGGCAACAATGTAGAGTTGCGTCACGTGCTGCGTCACGCGCTGCGTCAACTGTTATTTCCCGCCACTGAAACAAAAAAACCGCTCGGCAACTTTAAACGTTTTAGCCGTTTGTGTTTATTAATCTGAACCTTATTTTAAAAAATTGAAACAAAAATGTGACGTTTTTTTGATGTGTAGCTATTTTTTTGTAGATAAATCAAAAAGCACAAACCTTAAAGGTTTTATTAAACACTCACTGCAGATTTTTATCTCCAACAAGTACGGGGTGACAGTGGAGGAAAAAATCTTTATGGAGTGAAAATAGTCTCGAAAAGAAAACATTTTACACACACACACAAATCTTTTATAGACTATTTTCATTCCATACATTTTTGTCTTCCTCACTGAATATATTTATATAGGTTAATTGTTGGTTATGGTTTCTGTTTGATATGTTTCTGTAGTATTGTTTTAGTTTTTATGTAATTTTGACAGTAATGCTAAATGCTAATGCTAAAAATAAATATTTCTTCACTTTCCATCAAAACAAATCAACACTGATGTATTTTAGCTCCATTTCACATCGTTTTTATTCATTTTTTTCTCAGTTTTTTTATACATTGCCAAACATGTAGTTATTTCTCACAACTGTACAAGTAATAATGACATTTTGCAAAAATAAGACCTACTGATAATGCTTTGTGTACAGCAGTTTTCCAACCAAACTAAACAGAAATACGTTCTCTAACAGATGTAGATACGATAAATAAAGCTGACTTTTCTGGCCTCCTACTTGCTACACAAAACATGAAAAAAATAAAAGGATTCAGCACATTTCTCTATACACTGATTATTCCTCCTAGAATAAAGACGTAAAATAACAGATCGTTTCAGGTTGATGAAAATAAACAGAGGAAAAAAAATTCTGTTTACAGGATTTAACTGAAGCTGTTCATAGTTAGGACATTTAGCTTGAAGCAAAATACAAAAATTAATAAGTATTTAGTTTATTTTTATGTTGTAAGGAGAAAAAAAGCCCCAAAAGGTGTGAATTCTTCCAGGAAGTCCTGGAATAAAGCATCAAAGTGCATCGAGTACAAAAAACCTCTGATGTCCTGATGCATTATCAGGAAGTTGATAGATGCACTAACTAAGACTTTTCTGACCTGCAGACTGGACCGGTACCAGCAGGACTCGATTCTCATCCTCCGGCTCTGAAATAACAGCCATTCTTTTCACTTCATACTCACATTTTACTCTTTAATTAGTGACGCCATCATTCAGGAGGAAACCTGCTGTTATGTCACACAGCAAAAATATTTCAAATTTAACTGTCGTTCTGTAGTTTCACCAGATTAAAGCCAAACAACCAGGAAACTGACTGGTTTTGTTTTTGTTACTTTAATATCCACCAAAATAAAAGAAACATAAAACAAAACTAATCAAGCTACTTGACTCTGCAACTGAAAAATCTAAATCAGCTAAAAATAAGAACTAACTTCAAAGATGTTCATCAGAAATAACAAAAGAAGTAAAAATTAGCCAAAAGGAAAAAAAAGGAGTAAAATATTCTTTAAATAGGATGAAATGAGGGGTCAGAGGTCATCAATGTGGTAAAACACTATTAAATGGAGAAGCTGTTCTCTAAACTGGTTCTGGTTGTTTTTAGAAATGAAACGGTTCTGAAAATGTGAGGTTGGGTCAGATTTGAGTCCAGAGTCCGGGCCGCCTCCGGCTCACTGCGGTGGCGGCGCCGCCTCGGCCGGGTCCACCGTCTTGATGATGATGATCTGCTCCAGGCCCGTGGCGGGCGACGCCGCCGGCCGCAGCTGCTCCACCAGCGCGTGCAGCGTGTCGGAGTTGATGGTCTGCTCCGGGTCGGCCTCGAAGGTCACCTGCTGGCCGGCGCTCAGCGCATGGTGGTCCGGTTCCGTCTTGAAGTCCTGGATGATGGCGGCCGGCTCGGCGGCCGGGTCTTCGGTGCCGGCGGCGGACGGTTCTGAGGCTTTGGGGTTCGGGGTCGGAGGTTCCGGGTTGCTCGGCTCCGATTCCGGGATGGAGACCAGACTCTTGTCCTGCGTGAGTTTGCTCTGAACGAACGCCACCGGATGGCTGGAGGCCAGCAGGACGACTGCAGACACAACAAATCGCCATGGTTACCATTAGGGGTGTAGGGATACAATAATTTCACGATACGATGTACGATATTCTGGTCACCATACGATATGTATCACGATATTTGTGGAGCGATACAATTCACTACGATTCAGTGCATTTTTATGATTTTCTGAAAGATTTTAGAAGGACAGAGTGATTTTAGTGACATTTTGTGTTCCATAGACTTGAAAGTTATGGCTCCGCCTCACCCCGTAATGATCGACTCTCTGCAGCTACGCAGCGCCGCTATTCCCCTGCTTGGATCTCTGAGTAGCTGCCTATACATATACAGAACAAACCGCTAATGTTGATTAAAAACTAATTACGAACTGAATGCTACCAGTCAAAATTTGCATTAATTTCATGATCTCACTGCTTTTGCCGCTTCTCTTTCACAGTTACTTGCGCAACTTTCCTTCATTTCTCAGCAACAAAATACAGCCCATCTTTATTTATTGAAGATTTTACATTTCCAATAACAAAGGAATCTAATATTTCGTTTAGTTTTGTACGTTTGGAAGCTCATTTCCTCTCACATAATAGGAAAAAGCCGTGGAATGACGGCGCTTTTGACATTTCTCTGAGATTCGGAAAAATATGGTTTACCAATTTCAGCATAACTCCGGTTATACTTTGACTGTTAACACAATTTAAAAACTGGTGTGTAGTTTATAATGTGCTTTAAGCTCAAGTTGAAAGTGGGGCTGAGGGAGGCGGAGTCTTGCTGCTACGCTGTAACAAACTAATGTTAAAAAGGGCTATGCGGCTATGGACCCCTATGGTTCAACAGATCGATACTCATGGATGAAAAATCGATACTTTCTGAGGGCGGAAAATATCAATATATATCACCGAATCGATTTATTTATTCAGCCCTAGTTACCATCTAGAAAATTGCTATGGTTACCGTCCCAAACGGTTTGTGGCTTCTGTCCACAAACAAGGCTACAAAATATATAAAGACGCTTTTACAGGTTTTAAATTTACTATTTAGGAAGTACTATGTCCAAAGGGTGGCATAGGGGCCATATGTGGCCCATGACTTGATTTTGTGTGGCAGCGCCGCCTGGTGGCCTCCGCTGTGAAAAACACCTTTCTAGATTTGAGTTAAGCCCCGCCCACCAGCTCACCGGCTCGCGCCCGCTCCTTGTGTTGTCGCACTTCGTCGGCGTGAGCCTTCTCCTGATGTTTGATCATGTTCTTCACGCTGGCGAAGCGGTTCCCACACAGCAGGCACTGGACGCCTGAGTTCCCATCTGGACACACACACACAGGGGAAAACTTTAACACACCTGATCTGGTTTCAAAAGGAGCAAATCTGCTGGATCTGAAATGTCTGACATGTTAAAAACCACCAGAAATGCATCACCATAGAAGCGTGTCTCAAATAATTACAAATTTATTTCACATATATCACACTCATATTTTACAGGTTCAAGCCTTTATCTCTGAAAATGTTGATTATTTTATCTTAAAAATTATGACATTCCAACATTAACATTTACTTTGCATAAGAACAAAAAAAAAACAAAAAACCGCAAAGCAGTTCTGCAAAAAATAAGGTGACTTTTTGGTGCTTCCTTTCACTTCTGCCGCTGCATGGTGGTCAGATTGTACAAACCCTCCTGGTCACTGATGTTGCCACAATTTTAGTTGTTTTAATTAAATGACTAGTTGAACATAACTCCAATCTGAACTCACCTGGGTGAAGCCTCCTCAGGTGCTTCTTCAGCTCAGAAGATGTGGCAAATTTGGCATCACAGTTTGTTTGCGAACATTTATACGGAGTTTCGCCTGAAACAGGAACAGATTAAAATAGCGTTGGCTCCGCCCACCTCAGTGGGTCTGAATAATAACGAGCTCCACCTGTGTGTTTCCTGGCGTGAGCGATCAGAGAGGAAGACACGGAGAAGGACATGCCACACAGGTCGCACTGGTACGGCTTCTCTCCCGTGTGGCGCCTCTTGTGGTAGGTCAGGGTACTGGACTGAGCGAACGCCTGGCCGCAGATGTCGCAGACGTACGGTTTCTCTCCGCTGTGCAGTCTGCGGGAAAACAGACATTAAAGACGTGAACATTCGGCCGTTTCTCTGCGGCTCAGCCGGTTTAACGCAGCAGGATGAGAACCTGATGTGGATTTTGTAGTTGGACGACGTGGCGAACTTGAAGCCGCAGCGTTCGCAGGTGTACGGTTTCTCCTCTCCATGGTGCATCCGCCGGTGAGCCACCAGCTGGCACTTCTGGGCGAAGCATTTGTCACAGTTGTTGCAGGTGAAGGGCTTCTCACCTGGAGACCAACAGGGAGAAACAAACACCTCAGAGACATTTTCTCCATTTATCCTGCAGGTTTTTTCCCGTTGCTCCGTTGTTTTCTTGTTCTTCTCTCCTGTCCTGGCTCACCTGTGTGGATGCGCAGGTGCGTCTTGAGCTGCGTGGCCTGCCTGAAGGTCTTGGAGCAGAAGATGCATGAGAACGGCTTCAGGCCCTTGTGGATCTTCTCGTGGCGCCGCAGGCTGCTGATGTCCTTGAACAGCTTGTTGCATTCGCTGCAGGTCAGCGACTCGCCCAGCTCCGCCCCGTCCGGCTCGCCGCCCTCCGCCTCGCGCTCTTCCTCGGTTCCCAGCTCCCCGCTCTCCTCGTCCTCGTCGTCCTCCTCCTCCTCCATCTTCCTGCGGCCCCGGCCACGGCCCCGCCCCCTCCCTCGCCCGCGGCCCCGGCCGCGGCCCCTCCCTCTCCTCGTCTCGCCGCCCAGCCGCGGTTTCTTGACCGGCGGCTCTTCTTCTCCTGACGGGCTCCAGTCGGCCGACGTGTCTCCGAAGTCGGCCGGCGTTTCGCCCAGGTCCTTCACGCTGCCCTCCGACTCGCCGGCGGACAGGTCTTCTTCTCTGGCGGCTCCTCTTCCGCGCCCGCTGCCTCGGGGCCGGCCCCTGCCTCTGTAGCTCTGGATCCTGGCGGCGCCGCTCGGCTCCGGCGGCGAGCCGCTGAAGCTCTTGGGCCTCCTGCCTCTCCTCCTGCCCGTCGCTCGGCCGAAGCCCCGCGGCGCGGCAGGCGTGTAATCCACGTCGTCGCCCAGGTCCTCGTCCCGCGGGTCGAAGTCGTGGATCTTCCCTTCCAGGCCGTCCTCCTTGAAGTCCCCGACCACGGAGGCGATGGACAGAGGGACGGGGGACGGCGGGCTGCTGGGACTCGGCGGACACGGCTCCGCCTCTCTGTCCGCGTCCGACTGGGACGTCTCGCCGGACTCGGCCCAGCAGGGGACCTTCTCCAGGTACTTGGTGGCCTCCGACATTCCCAGGAAGACGGCGGCTCGGCGCACGGCAGCCTGCCTGGTGCTGAAACCACAGAAGAAGAACGTGAACCGTTTATTTGACCTCCACCTGGCTCACCTTCACTAAAGGGTTTCTGTTTTTGCCTTGAAGCAATAACATGTTGATTTTCTTGTTTAAAAGAGGAAATTTATTATATGTTTAGTTGAATATTTAGTGTATTTTTAGTGGAAATTTTATTTTTTTTTCATTTAAAATGTAATAATCTATTTTTTTCCATAAATAAATACAAATGAAAGAAAATATCTTTAAAAACTTGCTTCTATTTTAATCATGCTTTCTGTGAGTTGACCTGAACTCAGAGTCCAAACAAACAGAAGCTATAAAACAAGATGGCCGCCCTCGGCGGGCTGATATCACCATGGAAACCCAAGCAGAGCATTGGTGGGAAAAAAATCCACTTCTTGAAATTTAATCTAATCTTTCTGTGCAATTACTCACAGGTTGTTGCTAGGTGACCAGAAGTTACTCACAGGTTGTTGCTAGGTGACCAGAAGTTATTCACAGGTTGTTGCTAGGTGACCAGAAGTTACTCACAGGTCGTTGCTAGGTGACCAGAAGTTACTCAAAAGGTTGTTGCTAGGTGACCAGAAGTTACTCAAAAGGTTGTTGCTAGGTGACCAGAAGTTACTCAAAAGGTTGTTGCTAGGTGACCAGAAGTTACTCACATGTTGTTGCTAGGTGACCAGAAGTTACTCAAAAGGTTGTTGCTAGGTGACCAGAAGTTACTCAAAAGGTTGTTGCTAGGTGACCAGAAGTTACTCAAAGGTTGTTGCTAGGTAACCAAGGCGAGTGAGTTAGTTGATGCCACCAACATTGCTTTGCTAGCTGGCTGGGGTTGAGCAGCTAAAGACTTTCCTCTGCCTACATCTCCCAGAATGCCTTGTGGTGCGGTTGAGGATCAGAGTTCAGTGAATATTCTGTCAGATCTTTATTAGCTGATATTGGTCTGGTGTCTATCCTGGTATTTGTTTATTGTCCAGCCGTACTGTGGCCGTGTCTGACGGGTTTTGTTCCGTTCTGTCGTTGCGTTTCCAGGCTGAACTCGGCTCCTACCTGCTCAGGTTCATCTGGCCGGTGTAAACAAACTCCAGAAGCTTCTCCAGCGAGTAGCGGCTGACCTTCTCCGGGTCCAGAGTGGTGAACTCTTCGCCCTTTTCCGCCTGGACAGAGAAATAATCGCTGAAGGCTGCCAGAATGTTGCGGTGAGCCCTGAACTCCACGTCTTTCACCAGGATGGTGATGTCACACAGGAAGTCCATCTCCCGCTGCTGATGCAGGCGCTGCAGGAGCAGCCGTCCGTGGCTGGCGAGCTGAGCCATCGCTGCTGCTGCGGCTGCTGGAGGGGCGATTCAGAGGACCGGGTCAGCTTTCACACGCTAACTCAGTGACTGAAACACGCTAATCACACTCTTGAGATCACGGCTCTGCTAAAAGAAAGTACACCCCGTCTCTCCTTAGCAGGTTTTATTTCAGAAGCCTAAAAACGGAGCATGTGCAGGGGGGGTACTTTCTTAATGTGCTGATTGGTTGAGTCACTGTTCCTAACTTCCTGAGGGAAAGTACTCCTGGCTCAGAGACGCGCCTGCCTCCTTTCTGTCCTCTCAACCTCAGCCTGCCTCTGCTGGGAGCTGCTTCCTGTCCTCTGGCGCCACACGGTTCCTCTTTACTTAAAGGAACTGGGCTGATCAGAGCTCCAGACTGTCGCATGATGGGAACCAGTGACCTGCAGCCAGTTCATACTGGGAACCAGTTCAGCTTCCCTTCAACAGACATCTCCAAATATCGATTTATTAATGATTAATTACACTCTGTCCATGGATAAAGATTACATTTGGATGCAATAAAGTATTTTTAATGAATTTTTATTCTAAAAAGTTTTTATTTTATTTCCCAAGAATAAAACAAACATTAAAAAATAATTATTAGTTATATATTAGGATTGAAATTTGTTAAATTTACTATGTAAATAATAATAAACATTTATAATTATTTATAAATAATAGCAGAATTAAGCACATTTGACTCATTTTTAGATTTAAAAAAAGTTTTATAAATTTTATTTTTGGCTTTTTTGGACTTAAAATATGTCAATTTTATAAATATTAATAAAACAATGTGTTGTTTTTAATATTATTTGAAATGTTAGTTAAGATATTTAATATTTTAGTTATGATATTGTTCCTATAATAGCAGTCATAACTATTATTACTGTATTTGACAACCACCACTATAATTTTCATTGGTATAAATATTATCACAGTTATAAGTATTAAAAATGAAAAAAAAAAGTAAATGTCTCAAAAAGTCATTTATGGCTTTTTGAGACATTTAAGATAAAGTTAAAATTGAATTTAATGAATACTTTCAGTAAATAAGAATAAAAAAATTTTGTTCAATACTGAACTAATTTTTTGTTTTATTATTTTATTACATTTTGTAACCCACTAATGTTTTAATTATGTTAATAATACATAAAAACATAAACAAATCGGTTTTCCCTCCGGATATAATTTCATTATTTTTATTTATTTTATTGTAAGAACTTTTTTAATCACCCTGGAGTTTGATTATGTGAATAATAATATAATAAACTGATCAAATAAAGATAAAAGCATAGAGCTAAATATTTGTTTCTAATATAGCCTCACTATTTCCCAACAAGCAGCAAACTTTGAATAGTTCCTTTTGATAAAAAATAAACTTGCAACTGTTTTAGAAGTGATTATTTCTATATTTGGGTGAAAACTGAGCTAATAACAGAAGTTTAAAGGAAAAGTCACCCTCAGCGCTGTTTCCAGTGAAGCTTCAGTCACTTTCCCTCCTCTTCTCCTCACAATCCTGCGATGAAGGACACAGACACAGTAAACAACCATCATAATGCGCATCAACTGTCTGAATGTTAAAACATTGTGTAGATTAAGGCTTCAGGTCTGCAGCTCGGCGCTGAAGCAGCAGGTTTTGGAAAATAAAAGCTCCCTCCAGTTTCCTGAACAGGCCTTTAGCTCCGGCTAATGCTAGCAGCGGCTCTACATCCTCTCTAAATGACCTCTGCGGGCTGTTTCCTGCCCACCGCCGCTTTAGGTGGGCATTTCCCCCGGGTAGGTCCAGGAAAGAGCCGGTTTCCCCCAACCAGGGGTCCGAGCGGACCGGACCATCTCGCAGACCGAAGCTAACTACTTTCGCAGTGATAAAAAGCGCGGAAAACATTGAGCTCTTATTTCGAAGGTTTGACGGTTTATACAGGCGGGGTCGACGTAAGCGGCCGCAAAACCCCGCAAACGCGTTCACTGCGGAGACGCAACGTTCAAATATGGCATCAGACGGTTACATTTCAATGCACAGATTCGTTATTTTTACTCCAAAGCGAAGGATTTAAAAGCACTAAAACTACCTTCTAATATCCGCGATCTCCAGCCATTAGCCACGTGATTTTGAATGTCTCGCGAGACAGAACTGTTCGACAAAGATGTTGGGAGGAGTTGAGATGATTCCCGTCTCGCCTCCATTACAGTCTGACAGTAGAGGGAGGGATTTAATTTCTTCATCTGGTCGTCTTAACGTTAATAATTACGGAAGAGGATTAGAGCCACCGAAAATAATAATAATAATAATTTTGAGATTAAAGTCAGAATTCTGACTTTAATCTCAGAATTCTTTAATTCTGAGATTAAATCTCTAATTTCTAACTTTAATCTCAGAATTCTTTTATTCTGAGATTAAAGTTAGAATTCTGAGATTAAAGTCTGACTTTAAAGTCAGACTTTAATCTCAGAATTTAAAGTCTGACTTTAAAGTCAGACTTTAAATCTCAGAATTCTGTGATTTAAAGTCAGAATTCTCACTTTAAATCACAGAATTCTGAGGTTAAAGTCAGAATTCTGACTTTAAAGATTAAAGTCAGAATTCTTTTTTTTGTGGCCCTAATCCTGTTCCGTAAATCAGATCAGGGGGTTTAAATTAAAATAGATAATTAATCTCAAATATAATTAGAAAATTAAAATGTAAAACTACTGTACTAATCGTAGAAAGAAATGAAATGTTCATTTATATAATCTAAGGTTGGTCAAAGAGTTATTGTAGATGCTGATGGCTGTGGGCAGGAAGGGTCTCCCATATAGAGGATGATCCAGGTTGACCATAAGTTTGTTGATTATATGAAGAATGGAGAAGAAATATATCTGCATCTGCTTAAAGATAATTTTTGTGTTTATTTCTCAGTGTCCCAAACTCTGACCTCAACATTGTCTAAATGTTGATGTCCTCTTTGTCCAATCACATGAGTGGGATCAATGCTGAAAACGGATGAATGGATATTTCATTCATCCATGTGAATGAGGACGTCCTCAGCACTCATTCACAGGATTTAGTGCTTTCTGAAAACAGATGATGACCTCTGACCCAATGGAGCTGGATTGGTGGCATTCAGGGACATCCGGTGTCTCAGGAATGTTTATCACGGCCTACATCAGTAGACTCACACATCCAGCTACAACAACCACACCCTTTTTCACAGTGTACAGCACATGGAGAGAGTTAATTCTTCCTGTCTAATGTTGCACCACACAGCAGAAATATGCCTCTGAAAGATGAGAGGAGAAGATGAGATACAAAATGAACACAAGTCTTAATTCCTATTTCCCCATTTCCAGCTTTGTTGTGTGTGTTTGAAATCATGTATTTTGTTTCAACCATTTGACCAAAACTGTCTCTGTCCACTGAAAGGAACCAGTCTGAATGATTCGGACCGACCCAGGAACCACCAATGTCCCATGAAGAACCCCTCAAACTGTGAGCCACAGGAACAGCAGCGACAAGATGACAACACCAGAGTTTTGTGTAATGTGTTTAGGATGTAAAGAACTTTGAACTGCCTGGTTGCTGAAATCCACTGTACAAGTAAACTTCAACTTGAATGCCAGAGACGTAGCAGGAGTTTTCCTCTCAGCTGAATTACCTTCAGTCGCTTCTTGTCCCTTTAGGGACATTTTCTACATTCCTCACCTTCAGCTGTGAAATGTCTTAAGGGTTTCCATTTGCTTCAAGTCACCACATCTGTATTAAGTCCGGGCTTTGACTAGGATTCTCCAGTTTTTTGTGGATTTTCTGGTTTGTTTGGGTCACTGTCATGTTTCAGGGTCCAGTTCTGACTTCATCTCCATGAAGAAACATCCATGAAGAAAATACTACAGTAAAAGTAAAAGTACAGGTACATGGCAGCATTAATAACGGAGGAGGCCAGTGAAGCGCTGAGCTGCAGGACTCACTGCCTCAGTCGGACACAGTGATGAAAGCCTTTGTGGATCTGGAGGGTCCGGTCCATTCTGTTGACTCTTTGTGGATTCTGAAGTGCTGTCTGGGTGGTTGTATTGGACTTGTTTTTGGTTCATTGAGAATTTAAAGTAATTTATTGAGTAATATTTGTGATTCCAGATGGAGTCATCTAGCGGTTGGTAGTATTGTTTGTTCTTGAGTTTTCTCTTGGCTTCCCGTAACAATGGTTGAATTGTATTCTGGTTTAATGATGCCGTCCTTCCAGGTTATTTTCCGTTTCTGGGGTAAGGTTTGGTTTTTCTGGTTTTAAGGTGTTGGCTCTTTCATGCTACGTTGTTGCTATGAGGTTATTTTTCAGTGTTTGATTTAATCTCCTTTGTCCTGTTGTTCAGATAATTCTGTTTTCTTCTGTCCAAACAGCCTGGTTACAGGCTGACTTCAGTCTTAAAGAAGAAACGTTTCCTTCTTGTACATCTCCTATAATCTTTCCCATCAGCTTTCAGATTGTTCAGACTTTGACTTTCTTATCAAGATCAGCAACAAACTGCTCACTTCTGTCACGGCACTTTAAGGCTTGAGGACTTCTTTAAGCAGCCGGATTTTAGGATGAACTGATTTAGTCAGACAGTTTGGTAGAACACAATATAAATGGATGAGTTTAAACTTTCTGAAGTATCTTTAAATATATTTTCACACTGATGATTTGCTACAATCTTCTTGAAGGACTTGGACCTTTGGTCTGACCCTGATGTTCAGACTCACTTCTACCAAACTAAATGTCCAGAGGTATCAAACATACTCACATTCTCTACTTAAGTAGTACAGATACATGTATGAAAAAATATTACAGTAAAAGTAAAAGTACATGTTGAACTGTTTTACTCAAGTAAACGTAAAAAAGTACAAGTTTTGAAATGTACAAAAAGTAAAAAGTAATGTTCACCTTTATGAATACAAAATGACTTTGATAAGTATAAAATACTTAATTTGTTTTCTTTTGCTGACAGCATGCACTGTTAGTATAGAAATAAAATACAGATATGGTCTAGGGTTTTTCAAACTAAATCACTAATCATTCTTAGAGCCAACATGGAAAGCTTTTAAAAAAATAAACACAGATGAGGGAAGTCTGAACGTTCCTCTGTTGTTTGGGACGTTTCTCCGGTTAAAGTCTCCATCTTGTTTTTCTGATGCCACAGTTTGTTCTCCTTCTTCAGCTTTGCTTTTGTTGCATCCAACTGAATGATGAACTACCATCACTATGACACACCTTTTGTGTGAGCTGTGGATTTTTTCATTATTATTTTGTTTGTCATGGAAGTAACAAGTTATGTGTGAAAATATACGGAGTAGAAAGTGATGAATTGCTGCATAACAACAGGTCAGCTGAACTTTCTGTGTACATGAAACGTTCTGGGACAATTTATCATCCAGCAAAATTCATTGAGACGGTTGGCAACAGACGTTGCTTAGAGTAGCTTTTGAAACATAGTAAATGAAACATTAATCAACATTCTGATGTGTAACGATGGGATTTTACTGAACATAACGCTCCAGTTGTTGACTGTGTTTCTACTGTGTTGGTGTTTTCATGAAGTAAAGAACTTTGAACTGCCTTGATGCTGAAATGCTGATTAACCTGATTGATCGTCTGGCTGTCAGAGACTCATCCAACTGTTCAGTGTCTTCATGCAGAGTTTATCCTCTGACCCAAGGTAGAGGAGGAACCTGAGTGGTGGGGGGAAGATGGAGAAGCTCTGGGAGAACTGGACTGGGACGTAATGAAGGGACTGGGGGACTGGACTGGGGGACTGGGACGTAGTGAAGGGACTGGGAACTGGACTGGGACGTAGTGAAGGGACTGGGGGACTGGGACGTAATGAAGGGACTGGGGGACTGGACTGGGGGACTGGACTGGGGGACTGGGACGTAGTGAAGGGACTGGGAACTGGGCTGGGACGTAGTGAAGGGACTGGGGGACTGGGACGTAATGAAGGGACTGGGGGACTGGACTGGGGGACTGGGACGTAGTGAAGGGACTGGGAACTGGGCTGGGACGTAATGAAGGGACTGGGGGACTGGACTGGGGGACTGGGACATAATGAAGGGACTGGGGGACTGGACTGGGGGACTGGGACGTAGTGAAGGGACTGGGAACTGGACTGGGACGTAATGAAGGGACTGGGGACTGGACTGGGGGACTGGGACATAATGAAGGGACTGGGGGACTGGACTGGGGGACTGGGACGTAGTGAAGGGACTGGGAACTGGACTGGGACGTAGTGAAGGGACTGGGAACTGGACTGGGACGTAGTGAAGGGACTGGGAACTGGACTGGGACGTAGTGAATGGACTGGGAACTGGACTGGGGACTGGGACGTAGTGAAGGGACTGGGAACTGGACTGGGACGTAATGAAGGGACTGGGAGGACTGGGACGTAGTGAAGGGACTGGGAACTGGACTGGGACGTATGTGAAGGGACTGGGAACTGGACTGGGACGTAATGAAGGGACTGGGAACTGGACTGGGACGTAGTGAAGGGACTGGGAACTGGACTGGGACGTAGTGAAGGGACTGGGAACTGGACTGGGACATAGTGAAGGGACGGGACTGGACTGGGGACTGGGACGTAGTGAAGGGACTGGGAACTGGACTGGGACGTAGTGAAGGGACTGGGAACTGGACTGGGACTGGGACGTAGTGAAGGGACTGGGAACTGGCTGGGGGACTGGGACGTAGTGAAGGGACTGGGAACTGGACTGGGACGTAGTGAAGGGACTGGGAATGGACTGGGACATAGTGAAGGGACTGGGAACTGGACTGGGACATAGTGAAGGGACTGTGGAATGGACTGGAGACGAAGTGAAGGGACTGGGAACTGGACTGGAGCGGACTGGACGTAGTGAAGGGACTGGAACTGGGACTGGGGACTGGGACGTAGTGAAGGGACTGGGAACTGGACTGGGGACTAGGAAGGTACTGAAGGACTGGGACTGGGACTGGGACTGCTAAGTGAAGGGACTGGGAACTGGACTGGGACGTAGTGAAGGGACTGGGAACTGACGGTGGACTGGGACTAGATGAATGGACTGGGAGAACTGGAGCTGGGGGACTGGGACAGTAGTGAAGGGACTGGGAACTGGGACTGGGACGTAATGAAGTGGACTAAGGGACCTGGGGAAACTGGGACGGGATAGTGAAGGGACTGGGAACTGGACTGGGACGATAGTGAAGGGACTGGGAACTGGACTGGGACGAATGAAGGGACTGGGAACTGGACTGGGGACGTAGTGAAGGGACTGGGAACTGGACTGGGACGTAGTGAAGGGACTGGGAACTGGACTGGGGACTATAGTGAAGGGACTGGGAACTGGACTGGGGGACTGGGACGTAGTGAAGGGACTGGGAACTGGACTGGGACGTAGTGAAGGGACTGGGAACTGGAGGGACTGGGACGTAGTGAAGGGACTGGGAACTGGGACTGGGGACGTGGACTGTGAGAGGGACTGGGAACTGGACTGGGACATAGTGAAGGACTGGGAACTGGACTGGGGGACTGGGACGTAGTGAAGGGACTGGGAATGGACTGGGACGAAGTGAAGGGACTGGGAACTGGACTGGGGACTGGGACGTAGTGAAGGGACTGGGAACTGGCTGGGACGTAGTGAAGGGACTGGGAACTGGACTGGGACATAGTGAAGGGACTGGGAACTGGACTGGGACGTAGTGAAGGGACTGGGAACTGGACTGGGACATAGTGAAGGGACTGGGAACTGGACTGGGACGTAGTGAAGAGACTGGGAACTGGACTGGGGGACTGGGACGTAGTGAAGGGACTGGGAACTGGACTGGGACGTAGTGAAGGGACTGGGAACTGGACTGGGACATAGTGAAGGGACTGGGAACTGGACTGGGACATAGTGAAGGGACTGGGAACTGGACTGGGACGAAGTGAAGGGACTGGGAACTGGACTGGGGGACTGGGACGTAGTGAAGGGACTGGGAATGGACTGGGGGACTGGACGTATGAAGGGACTGGGAACTGGACTGGGGGACTGGGACGTAGTGAAGGGACTGGAACTGGACTGGGACGTAGTGAAGGGACTGGGAACTGGACTGGGACATAGTGAAGGGACTGGGAACTGGACTGGGACGTAGTGAAGGGACTGGGAACTGGACTGGGACTAGTGAAGGGACTGGGAAACTGACTGGGACTGGGACGTAGTGAAGGGACTGGGAACTGGACTGGGGACTGTAATGAAGTGAGGACTGGGACTGACTGGGACGTAGTGAAGGGACTGGGAACTGGACTGGGACGTAGTGAAGGGACTGGGAACTGGACTGGGACATAGTGAAGGGACTGGGAATGGACTGGGACGATAGTGAAGGGACTGGGAACGACTGGGACTGGGGACTGGACGTAGTGAAGGGACTGGGAACTGGACTGGGGGACTGGGACGTAGTGAAGGGACTGGGAACTGGACTGGGGGACTGGGACGTAGTGAAGGGACTGGGAACTGGACTGGGACGTAGTGAAGGGACTGGGAACTGGACTGGGACGTAGTGAAGGGACTGGGAACTGGACTGGGACGTAGTGAATGGAATGGGAACTGGACTGGGGGACTGGGACGTAGTGAAGGGACTGGGAACTGGACTGGGACGTAATGAAGGGACTGGGGACTGGGACGTAGTGAAGGGACTGGGAACTGGACTGGGACGTAGTGAAGGGACTGGGAACTGGACTGGGACATAGTGAAGGGACTGGGAACTGGACTGGGACGTATGAAGGGACTGGGAACTGGACTGGGGGACTGTGAAGTGGGAAGGAAACAGAATGTGGGAAAACATCCGAAGAAGAAACAGGAAAAAATGCTTAGAAATGATCAACAAGTTCTGAAGTGACTGGAACAGATGGAGATCAGAATTCACCCGAGAGGGATGGATGGATGGATGGATGGATGGATGGAGAGATGGATGGATGGTTGGATGGATGGATAGATGGATAGAAAGAGCTCACATTTCTGAGCTCTATCTTCCCTCCAATCAGCGGACATGAAGGAACTTCCGGGTCCCTTAACGTGTTGCTGTCCGTCACCCTGTTCCCGCTGCAGCGTCCATCCAGGTGTGAACAGGTAACTCCACCTGTGAGGCCTGCAGAAGGAAGCTGATGCGGTTTCCAGGGGAAAACCAAAATCTGCATGAAAGACACAACATGACCACCAAACCTGATGCGCTTCCTTTTCAAAATAAAAGCCCGTCATAAACGTTGTCCTGATGGTTCGCAGCAGAAACTATCAAAACAAAGCAGTCTTCTGCTGAAGTGGAGTTGTTGAGTCACAAACATAAAAAATGTTCTTTTAAATAGAAAAATGCAGGATGAGCATCAGATTATCTGGTTTGTCTTTTTACAACACAAACTGATAAAACCGAAACATACCAAAGACTCTCAGATAAAACATTTAAAATATGAAAAATATTCTACTTATGTGTAAAAGTGAGATAAGACAAACTCAAGTTTTATGCTCTGTTCCTGCTTGAAGGCATCTTTATTTTAATGACCAAAACAATCTAAATGTATTCTAATATAATTTTTATTATATAAAATAATTATTTTAAAATGATCATATTTTATTTTATTACAAAAATTAAATCTACAGCATTAAACAGCATTTCAACAACTCATCCTCAAATAAATGTAAAAGTCAAAATTCTATGAATGAAAACAGATTCTATTTTTATTTTCTCCGTTTTAAATTCATGTTAATTTGTTAAAACAGAAACGACAGCAGATCTTTAGCTCCTATCGTTTGTCGTCGCTCTGTTCTGACGCTTTTATTTTGACACCAGCGGAAGTCTCGTGTCTGCAGTGTTCGCGCCGCTTGTCTCGCCTCCGGGAATCGGGAGGTTTCGGTCGCGGCTCCTCGGTTCAGTCGGAGCAGCAGCAGCTTCACATCAGCAGGGTAAGATCCGGGTCTGGACCCGCTTCACTCTCCCATTTTATTTCGTTTTGTTTTATTTAATTTTCCCTGTTTCTCTCCCTCTGCCTCAATGGTGGTTGTTGCGGAGAAGTTTGCTGGATTGGCGTAATTTGTGAGCTTATTGGATCGCCACTCTCTATGATCTGTTGTTATTTATTTTTCTTTGTTTGTGTGAGGACTCTCTCTCTCTCTCTCTCTCTCTCTCTCTCTCTCTCTCTCTCTCTCTCTCTCTCTCTCTCTCTCTCTCTCTCTCTCTCCCTCCCTCTCCCTCTTCCTCTTCCTCTTCCTCCAGCATCTTATGGTCTCCTGTGATCCAGGTAAATTAAATGTCTCGGTTCCGACCGGATTCGGCTTTGCGCGGTTGGGAACGAGTCAGACCTGAATGAGGAGTTTGTCTGTCTCCACCCGGTGTGTCACTCCTGTCACCACTACGCGCCTCTTCCCCTTTTCTATCCATTCCTCGTTACTAACCAACAGAACCACTTCCCCTATCAGATTAATGGACCGGGTCAGCTGTCAGTCCTCCTCCTGACCTCCATCTTGTTCTTCACATCTGCAGAAAGTCGCTGTTGCTCATGTTGAAACGCAACATGTTGCTGAAATACTGCGGTGTAAAGCAGACAGGAAGTCAGAACAGCAGAGAATCACTGGACCCGCTTTTCCCTCCGGGCCGCCGAACTTTCCTCACCTGAAGGTTTTGGAAAAGTTCTCCTTTAGATGCCTTTTCACTGTTTCCAGACCAACACCCAACTGTTTTAATTTCTGGAGCAATTCCAGATCAGTAACGGAACATTTTGAGTCCAATTCAGTCCAGAACTGAACCACTTCCAAAGTCCAGTTCCCAGCTGGACTTGAAGAAACAGTCCCAGTCTGTTTCTTTTCCAATACCCAACCATTTCCAGTCCAGATACCAGCCATTGTCAGTTCTGGTCCGTTTCCAGTCCAGAGGTTCCTGTGGGAACCTGGACCTTCCTGTTCTTTGGGTCCCCAGCTGAAGTTGTGTGTTGACTCTGGATTGTTCATCTATTATAACTTCAGTTTTGGACCAACATGGCGTCTAATGAACCTAATCGTGTTCAGTCGGGTCCCACAAGGAGAAATCTGCAGCACATTGCTGCTCTGCTAATGGACCAGTCTAATGGTGGACCAGTCTGATAATGTGGACCCGTCGCATGGTGGACCATCTGGCTAATGGTGGACCAGTCTGGCTAATGGTGGACCAGTCTGGCTAATGGTGGACCATCTGGCTAATGGTGGACCATCTGGCTAATGGTGGACCATCTGACTAATGGTGGACCAGTCTGGCTAATGGTGGACCAGTCTGGCTAATGGTGGACCATCTGGCTAATGGTGGGCCAGTCTGACTAATGGTGGACCAGTCTGGCTAATGGTGGACCATCTGGCTAATGGTGGGCCAGTCTGACTAATGGTGGACCAGTCTGACTAATGGTGGACCAGTCTGGCTAATGGTGGACCAGTCTGGCTAATGGTGGACCAGTCTGGCTAATGGTGGACCATCTGGCTAATGGTGGACCAGTCTGACTAATGGTGGACCAGTCTGGCTAATGGTGGACCAGTCTGCTCTGCTAATGGTGGACCAGTCTGGCTAATGGTGGACCAGTCTGCTCTGCTAATGGTGGACCAGTCTGGCTAATGGTGGACCAGTCTGCTCTGCTAATGGTGGACCAGTCTGGCTAATGGTGGACCAGTCTGGCTAATGGTGGACCAGTCTGGCTAATGGTGGACCAGTCTGCTCTGCTAATGGTGGACCAGTCTGGCTAATGATGGACCAGTCTGGCTAATGGTGGACCAGTCTGGCTAATGGTGGACCAGTCTGGCTAATGGGTTCCACTCCTGCGCGGTGATCAGGTAGGATCCTGGGAGTCTTAATGGCTTCTCAGCAAACAGTCTGAGGATGATGGGAGTGCTGGGTTGACTTTCTGGGTGGGACTGTGTGTGTGTGCTTTGGCAGCGCCACATGGAGCGATGAGGCCCTAAAGCAGGGTTCAGAGGTCAACGCAGCCTCTAATCAATATGAGGGACGGGTCGGGACCAATCAGCCGGCTGGGATCCGTCCGACTGATCGGTCTGTGAGCTGACGATGGTTTTCTGTTGCTTTGGTGACAAAAGGTTCAGTTTTACCTGAAGACGTGAGGAGCAAACAGAGGCTAACCAGAGATTAGCTACAGAGTGACTAAACCCAGGAGTTCTGGTTCTGGTAAACCTGGTGGGGATGGAATGAAGCAGCAGGAAGAAGGAATAATTATTACTAATCATAATTAATAATAAGTATAATAATAAGCAATGGGGAGTTTATGAAGCTTCAAGTTATCTGTAAACTATTTTACTTCATGATTAAAAACATTTCTGTTGGAATATTAAGCTGCTTGTTAGTAAGACAGGAGACCGACCAACCATCCATTCATCCATCCATCCATTCATCCATCCATCATCATCCATCCATCCATCCATCCATCATCCATCCATCCATCATCCATCCATCCATCATCCATCCATCCTCATCCATCCTCATCCATCCATCCATCCATCCTCCATCCATCCATCATCCATCCATCCATCATCCATCCATCCCTCCATCCATCCATCATCCATCCATCCCTCCATCCATCCATCATCCCATCCATCCATCCATCCATCCATCCATCCATCATCCATCCATCATCATCCATCCATCCATCCATCATCCATCCATCCATCATCCATCCATCCATCCCATCCATCCATCATCCATCCATCCATCCATCATCCATCCATCCCATCCATCCATCCATCATCCATCCATCCATCCATCATCCATCCATCCATCATCCATCCATCATCCATCCATCCATCCATCCCTCCATCATCCATCCATCATCCATCCATCCATCATCCATCCATCATCCATCCATCCATCCATCCATCCTCATCCATCCATCCACCATCCATCCATCCATCCATCCATCCATCCATCCATCCCTCCATCCATCCATCCATCCATCATCTCATCCATCCATCCATTCCATCCATCCATCACCATCCATCCATCCATCCATCCATCCATCCATCCATCCATCCATCCATCATCACCATCCCATCCATCCATCCCTCCATCCATCCATCCATCCATCATCCATCCATCATCCATCATCCATCCATCCATCCATCCACTCATCCATCCATCATCCATCCATCATCCATCCATCCATCCATCCATCATCCATCTCATCCATCCATCCATCCATCCATCATCCATCCAATCCCATCATCCATCCAATCATCCATCCATCCATCCATCCATCCATCCATCCATCCATCCATCATCCATCCATCATCATGCTTATCATCCCATCCTGTCTTCACATTATTCCATGCACATGTTTTCTGGTTTGTACAACTGAGACTGCATAAAGGCTGATTGAAAAGGTTTCTCTGCTGAATGTGACATGGCGACTCGACTCGGTGTTAAACAGATTACGCCGCTGCAGAAAGGTCGTCTGCTTTATCTTTAATTCAATGTGTCGGTTAAATTAACCCTCCAGATCAGCAGCCGCTGCCTCTGATCTCCATCAAACCAGAATCTGAAGCAGCTGCAGGTCGTTGCTTAAACCAAAAATCATTTCATTCAAAGGTTTGTGGTCTGCAGATACTGTTGGGGAGCCAGTTTCTCCACTGAGAGCTTTTAGCAGATTAGAAGCTCCTCCTATCAGCAGCAGGCCTGGAGTTAAATCAACATGGGAGGACAAACAAACGAAAAACCTGCCAGACTTCAAGAGATCCTGGAGTGAAACAGAGAATTGAACTGGGGATCAACCTGAAATAAAATGTTAAAAACAGATATTCTAACAACTCTACTGTATAAAGACTGGATTATTTATTTTAAAAAAGTCCCTTAGGTCCTGAGCTAACAGAGCAGAGACAGTATATTTTATAAGTGATCAAGAAAAACCCCAGAGAAAATGGTGTAATACGTCCACCAGACCACTTGGTGGCACTGTATCACTGCCACAGAATGACACAAAAAACACTGAGGACGCCATTTTTCTTATTTGTTGTGACAGTAATTTGGAAGAGATGGAACTTCGACATCTTTGTTTAAAAACTGAACCTCTTTCTTAAACTGCGTTTCTGTTAAACATGAAATTGGACATTTTGGAATTTTGAAAATAAATTTGCTTATTCAAAACATGCCACGTAAAAAATTTTGCAATACGATGAAGTGGTTTTTCGGTTTTATTAACATTAGTGTATTTGGCAAAACTGCAATGGAAACATGTTTTCATGTGTGAATGCTAAGCTAACTCTGGTCTGCCAAGGTCTGGCTTCAGTTGAAGTGAACTTCAGTTCGATTTGAATGCATGTGTGGACGCCAAGCGGGCCGGAGACCGCTCCACAAGCAGGAAGTGGACTACAGCACAGGGCATTGTGGGTAAATACGACTAAAACAAACACGTAGCCTAGCGCTTAGAGAAATGGCTCATGGTTGGGCGAAAATATACCCAAAAATCTGACGGCACTCCATTTTTATTCACATTTTGTCTTCAGAGGTTTTTGTGTTGTTTCCTCCGGCGGTTCGTGGTGCAGCGCCCCCACAGGTGAGGAGGGGAACAGGTTTTTCAGTTAGTTTGGATTGTTTGACTCAGTGCAGTGAGAAAGAGAACAGCAGCAGCTGAAAATGTAACAAATGCTGCCGTTTTGGTCCCTAATAGAACCGAGTCTACCACACTGTCATGTATAAAACAGAATAATAATTCGACACATTTGGACAAATCGACACTGAAACATTCAGCAGGATCATCAGACCCAGAACCGTCTCCACCGTCTGTAATGTTAAAATCCCTCTGATTTTTGACGTTTACTACTAATCAGGTATTTATGGTTTGAAAAATGCAAAATGTAACAATTTAAAACGACTTTATTTATTTTATTTCAGCTCTTTAAAGTAAAAATTCTTATTTTTAACATAAAATTCTCTCTTGAACTTGGTGTGTTCTGGTTGGGAACTGAGGTTCTGCTGTCCCAGTCCGAATGCCGATCATGTCCCAGTGAATTAGACTCATAACCAGTCTGTTGTGCTACTGGTTTGACTGGTCAGCATTGCTTCATATTGGTGTCATGCAGGAGATTAAGATCATCTGACAGAAAACAAGACACACATGCTTCCTGCATGCAGACGCGTCCGGCTGGAACTTTACCGTAATCAGGCCACGCCCCCTCAGCCATTACGCAACGCGGCTGAGCCCGAAGCAGGAAGTGCAGCATCAGCTGACTGTCGGTTTTACCAACATCAGACGGCGAACCAGAAATGACAACATCCTGCTGGCTGAGGGAAACTAAGTACACCCCACCATCTTTAAGGTGTTGCTTCATCTCATTGCTGTTTGCAGATATCTGTTTGCCCTCACCATTTCAATCTGGAGGTCTGGACTTTGACTAGGCCGGTGCAGAACTTTTGGTTTTTCAGCTCTCTGGAAGAGAGAAGTCATCTTCTCCATTCAGAAGCAGCTTTGAAAACCTTTTTGTACTTCAGAGCAAAGTTTACAGCTAAAACTTCTACAAGCAGGTTTTACTAGCTGACCTGAGATGACCTTTAACCTGCTAACGGAGCTGGAGCTCTTGGGTTTTTAGTGATTTCTCTGAGCATTGATAGCTCTTGAATAATTTGTACTTCTTCATCTCGTCTTCCACCACTTCTTCTTCTACTACTTTTATGAATTCTTCTTCTTCTACAGCTTTTATTAATTTTCTTATACTACTACTTTTATTAATTATTCTTCTTCTACTTTTATGAATTCTTCTTCTACTGCTTTTATTAATTCTTCTTCTACTACTTTTATTAATTCTTCTTCTACTACTTTTATTAATTCTTCTACTACTTTTATTAATTCTTCTACTACTTTTATGAATTCTTCTTCTACTTTTATTAATTCTTCTTCTACTACTACTTTTATTAATTCTTCTACTTTTATGAATTCTACTACTTTTATTAATTCTTCTTCTACTATTACTTTTATTAATTCTTCTACTACTTTTATTAATTCTTCTTCTACTACTACTTTTATGAATTCTTCTTCTACTTTTATGAATTCTTCTACTACTTTTATGAATTCTTCTTCTTCTACAGCTTTTATTAATTTTTCTTATACTACTACTTTTATTAATTCTTCTTCTACTTTTATGAATTCTTCTTCTACTGCTTTTATTAATTATTCTTCTACTACTTTTATTAATTCTTCTACTACTTTTATTAATTCTTCTACTACTTTTATTAATTCTTCTACTACTTTTATTAATTCTACTACTTTTATTAATTCTTCTACTACTTTTATTAATTCTTCTTCTACTGCTTTTATTAATTCTTCTTCTACTTTTATGAATTCTACTACTTTTATTAATTCTTCTTCTACTATTACTTTTATTAATTCTTCTACTACTTTTATTAATTCTTCTTCTACTACTACTTTTATGAATTCTTCTACTATTTTTATGAATTCTACTACTTTTATTAATTCTTCTTCTACTATTACTTTTATTAATTCTTCTACTACTTTTATTAATTCTTCTTCTACTATTACTTTTATTAATTCTTCTACTACTTTTATTAATTCTTCTTCTACTACTACTTTTATGAATTCTTCTTCTACTTTTATGAATTCTTCTACTACTTTTATGAATTCTTCTACTACTTTTATGAATTGTTCTTCTGCTTTTATTAATTCTTCTTCTACTACTTCTATTAATTCTTCTACTACTTTTATGAATTGTTCTTCTGCTTTTATTAATTCTTCTTCTACTACTTCTATTAATTCTTCTTCTTCTACTGCTACCTTGGAAATGAAGCCCAAACCTTCCTGGATTGTTGGGCTGCAGCTGTTGCTTCTCTGGCATCATAACTGGATGTTTTTGTAGATTTGGGAAACTAAGGGAGAAGAATGTGAAAATATAAAGTTAGTTTGTCGTCTGTAGGTCAGGAAGTTGGGTTGTCTGCTGTTCATAATGCCTAGAAAATGTCTGTGAATCTGTGTGTGTCACTAAATCGTCTTCAAGCTTCTTGATTGTTTCCAATGTTGGTGAAGTTCAGACTCATCTTTCATAACCTTAATTAATGCTGTAAATATTGTTTTTATTACTGGTAAAAATGGAAGATAGGCTATGTTAACATTTTACAATAATTCAAACTTTTTTTTCTGAATTTAGTTTCTTTCTTTGACTTTCGTACATCAGTGATATGAATAAAGTTTTAATAAAAGTATTCTGAGCAGTAAATGCAGCATGCAAACATATTTTCCTTTTGTTAAAAACATTTTTTTCTTTTTAGAGTAATTGTAGCTGCAGTTGAGTTGGATCAGAACAAGTTTTAGGTCAAAACATTTAAATTGGAGAGAATATTAAAAATGAAAAGATTTTTACTCTAATGGCTTAAAACTGAAGAAATACATTAATAATATGTTCAGATTCAGCCCTAAAATGAAAAATCTCTGAATGTATCAGTCATTTATAAGTAAACTCAGCTTTATTTCTGTGGATGTTTAACTTTCTCCAGTGAAATTTGAACATTTTCCTGTTCAGATTTGTTTCTGAAAATGGAGCCGGGTTCGTTGTGCTGATGGGTCATGATGGTTGACCTCGTCTCGACTTTCTGCTGGGCGAGTTGAAACGTGCGCCGCTCACCTGAAGCATGAGAACATTGGCGCCACGCCTGCAGGGTGTCGGCCTGCTGCAGATCTTCTGCCAATAATATTCAGAAATCTGAAAACTCATTTTACAGCGTGGAAATAATCCCCGATGCTCCACATCATTAAATTCAGAGTTCACTAGAAAAACACAGATTTATTGTTGTTTTTCTTCGCAAAATCAATCAATCAATCAATTTATTTTTGTATAGCACATTTTAGCAGCAAGGCATTTCAAAGTGCTTTACATAATTAAAATAGAAACAGCATGGGACATTGAATAAACACAAAGAGAATTTTTAAAAAGAAAAAATGACTAAAAAAGATAATATTAAAACCCGCACCCTTTGTAGGACTTCAGTTAATCATCTCACACCTCAGAGTTTTAGTTAAAACGCCATTTAACAGGGATTCTCATGCCTCAGAGTTTTATTAAAACACCATTTAACAAGGATTCTCACACCTCAGAGTTTTAGTTAAAACACCATTTAACAAGGATTCTCACACCTCAAAGTTTTAGTTAAAATGCATTGATTCGTCTAACTGGGATGTTTTCCAGGGGGGCTTTACATATACAGTGTGAAAGAGAAATAAATAGAAGTTAATAAATAGATGAAAAGTAAAGGTAGAAACATTAAAACATTAAAAAAACATCAAAGACATAAAAAACCGCAATGTAGCCATAAGCATCTCTAAACAGGTGAGTTTTAAGTTGAGATTTGAAGAAGGATAAATGAAGAAGGAAGACTAAAATCATTCAAATTTAGGTGGAATAAATAAGATTAGGGTTTATTATTTCTTACTGTTAAAGCTTTAATATTCTAAATCAAAGGCATGTTAATTCAAGCAAATTAACTCAAAATGTAAACATCTGATCAATACCTGAAAGATTTTAATGAAACAAACCGATTCATGAATTATAAAATCTAAATTAGCCTTCTATTAACTGTTGTGCTTACTTTTTTTTAAAACCAAACAACATTTTAAAATTCTTGGTTACTAAATTTCAACATATTATATTTGGTCGTTTGCTTCTGCACTCATTCGGCTGTAAAAATATAAAACCTGACTCTAAATGGTTCCTTCCCCCATCAGATCTACATGTTGAGTAAGACTGATTTAATCAGTTGCTTTAGACTTGAAAATGACCTAAAAAGAAGATCTAAAGATTAGGGTGTTAGTTCAGAGCTCAGCCAGTCTCAGATGATTGATTGCAAGCAGTGAAAACAATAAGCTAAAAGCTGATCTGCAGTTTTAAGGAGGTGAAAAGCAAAAGCCTAGAAGATATTTGCAATAATAAAAATATGTATATAATTTTACTGGACCTTCTTGGTGTATGAATATATTTGAGCCTAGGAGTAAATATTCCAGTGTGAGTTTTTCTGCAGCAGCTGAAACATGTAAACATCAAGTTTGTTGAAATTTGCAGCTTCCTGTTCACTGAAACCACAAATTAAAAACGCGTGAGCTTCACTGCAGAATCACCACAAACACACAGGCAGCTGCCCCAGCTCTCCACCAGGGGGCGCTGCAGCGCCGCAGTTTCCAAGCAGTAACTTTCGTTGAGGAAACAGTTTTGTTGGAAACCCGTTTTGTGTATTTCTGTGTTTTTCTCTGAGTCAGATTTCCGGCAGAAAGCAGAACAAACTGAGCAGAGCATTATGAAAACATGATGTCATTTTGTTCATTGTTTCACCTGAAAACTTGAGTTTCCTTTGTTGATTAAAGAAAACAGTGAAAGGTCAGGAAGCATCTCAGGGTTTTTCAGTTTCTAGATAAATATTTTCCTAACTGTCTGCGTTCCTGAGAACTAAACGTGTTGAGAGATTTTAATGATTTCATCTCTGCATAATGAGTCCGGGAAGCTCATTGGGCGCCGAGCTGCAGGAGCTAAATGAGCAGCAGACAAGTCAATCTGCTGGAGATACGGTTTAATTTACAGTATTAAAAAGTATTTATCTTAAGTGTTAATTTGTCTGTAATACTTTGAAGAGGTTCCTGTATCTTTGGAGCTTGTGGTTTGATAATATTACACCAACCACATATTTGCACAGCAGTGAGACATTTTACACAGTGCAGTGACTTTTTTATTATTCTGTAACTTCTGCAGCTCTGAGGAAACCTGTCGAAACACAATAAAAGTCTACAGCTTTTACAGTGTTTATCTGTACATGTTGGTGAAAACTACATAAATTACAAGTAAACACTAAATTATAATATTTACTAAGCATAAGATCCTCTACATATATAAACTAAACATTTAGAAGTATTAAAAACTGCAGTTATCTTTTAAAATCTGATTATTTTAGTTAAATTGTTGTAATTCATATAATAATATAGTTGGATTAGCTAAAAGAAATTAAATGTTAAACTAAACCCTTGCTCCACAGAAATGTTAGCACCTCTATGCTAGCATGGTTTTATTTTAAATTAAAACAAGCTAACTAGCCGCTAACTAGCATTCATGAAAATTAGCTTAAGACGGCAGCAGTATGGTAAAAAAGAGAAAGTTTTAGCATCGTGTTCGAGATTCATTATGACAGTAACTTCTCAACCACTCAAGTTTTGTCAGTTACCCCAAAGTTTGAAGTTTTTAGTGGGTTTAGTAACTAAAACAAACTTTCTTCCAGCTATTTCTTTTCTCTTTATGGGTAAGAATATGCTGACTTCCCACCCAATGGTGAGTGACATTTGCAGCCAGGACCTGAAAAATCCCACATTCCTAGTTTGAAAAATCAGCTTGTAGTGTTGTTGTTTTAGCTAAACTTAATGTCTATGTCTCCCAAAATTAAAATTTAGCTCCTCAAGTTTTCCTCTTGTAACATTGTCTGGATGAAATTGTGCTAATTAGTTTGATGGAACAATATTTTGGAGTTGAACTTGGAGCCAGTCTTTCATTCCTGGGCTTGTTTGTTGTTGTTATTCTGGATCTATTCTCATGAAGATTTCAGTACAATGTTTGTTAAATTTTAATGAAGATATGTTTTCATTGAAACATAAGTTTGTTATGTCGTTCCATTAAATTCTCAGTATAATGGAAAGACATTTTTCCTCTGCTCGTCCACATGCTAACACATTCCTGCCTGACTCATGAAAAATACACCCTACCTGGTGATTCACCTGCGTCCTGCTCATTAGACACCTACTACTTTGTTTTAGTCTGAAATGGTAAAATTAAAACTCCAAATCCAACTTGCGCTCCAATTCTAACTGGAAAGTTTCTGGAAAAACATTTTGAACCATTTTAAATAACAGTTTTGGATTAGCTTGTTTTTTTCTTATTTAAGAATATATTTTGTTGGAAGCCAGAACGTGTTTATATTTAAAGTATTTGCTTGATCTATGAAGCTATCACACCCTGTAGTACTTTTGTTTCTTGTTTAATTTAGTAAAAACACAGAGATGAAATGGATAAACCATCATAAATATGCAAACAAAGGTTACAGAAATATCACAGGACGTTTTTTCACTGACTGATTTCCAGATAAGGAAAATAACAACATTCTTTGTCTGTAAGAACCGTGTGACCATGATAATATTTGACTTTTGGCCTTTATTATTCTTCCATTCATTTTTCTTATTAATAATATTTTATAATTGGGGGTGTTTAATAAGGCTTAGCTTAGCAGCTACCACACCTTTCTTTACCTACTTTCTGGCCTTGTAAATATTAAAAGTTGTTGTTTCTGTGTCTCCTTGCTGCTTTGAAGGTTAAACTTCAGTTTCTTGGTCAGAAAATGTTCGTTTTGTTGCTTTGCGTTGACTTTGTGGCCTCCTGGTCCAGATAAAGACACAAACTGTGTGTTAGTCGCGATTTCTGGAGTGTGGGTGGGAGTCCGAACGCTTCGCTCCTCTGGAATGTCAACAATGAGTCTCACAAACGCTCAACCCTCCAGTTTCCAGAAGAGCCAACAAGTCCAACCTGTCTACAAACTCACAGTTTACCCAGACTGGAGAAGAAAATGTCTGTAAACACTTAAAGAAACATTTATTTTAGTGTCAAGAGTTTGGGCTGAGAAATTAGCCTGATGTATAAAACTACTAAATATACCTAATCAAGGTTTTCTATTGTTTTGGTACATTTAAAGTAAGTGTGTGTGTATGTATATGTGTGTATAAAAATAAATTCCCTTCTCACCCTCTGCGGGTGGTCTCTTTCATCCTCTGACCTCTGACCTCTACCAGAGGCCTGGGAGCTTGAGGGTTCTGCGCAGTATCTTGGCTGTGCCTAGTACTGCACATTTCTGGACTGAGATGTCTGATGTTGTTCCTGGGATCTGTTTTAGCCGCTGCTCCAGTTTGGGGGTTTCTGCCCCGAGGGCCCTGATGACCACAGGCACCACTGTGGTCTTCACCTTCCAGGTCTTTTCCAGTTCCTCCCTGAGGCCCTGGTATTTCTCCAGTTTCTCATGCTCCTTTTAACCAGCTAAAGTGTACTCTCCATTGAGAGTACACTTTAGCTGGTTGGGTGTGGAAGAGCCGGTTAATCCTCCTGGCTTCATTCTCTCTTGTGTATCTCTTCAGGCGGCTGGCCAAGGCTTGGAGCCTTTGTTTGGCAGTTTCGAGTGCTTCAGGTATGGACATCTAGCTGTACTTCTTGTGTACTGATCTTTTCATTGCACCCCTTTGGAGCTCTGACAGTTGGCTCACTTCCCTCCTTGTTATCTTGATCTTAGCCTCTAACCGTCTTTTCCATGGTGGGTATTGGGTCTCATGATTGCTCTTATAGCCAAGCATCTCAAGGATCACTGATGCTGAGTTGTATATCAGCTCATTGGTTTCTGTTATGGTGTTGGTAGGGATCGTTCTCAATGCCGTATTCACATCTTCAATTAGACTTTCTGGTGGTGCTTCACTCAGCCGTTGTAATTGGCGTCGGGGTTGTCTGGTGTTCATTACGGCCACGATTCTCTCTCTCAGGTCAGTTGCTGCCTCGTTCAGCTCTGATGGTTCGTTCATTGCTGGGGCTACATACCGAGTCTCTGGGTGGGTAGTTAACTCCCCTCTGACCTGGCGTTCTGGCTCCTCCCCTTTGCCATAGCATTTGTGTTGAACCTCGTCAATCTCAAGTTGTGAGAGCAGTTGCCGTTTGCGGATGTTGGAACACTGAGCCACTAGTTGCTTAGCAGTTAGTGTTGACTGGGGATGTCGAAGTAACCATTCCTCCCACAGTCTTCGCATGTAGCCCCTCTGACTAGGGTTACTTGAGTAGTAGCATTCCAACAGATCCATGTTTTCACCTCTCGCCCATTTCCGTCTTGTTCCAGTAGCCCATTTTTCATCTAGGTGCTCTGGTTCCCCAGCACCTAATGCAGACCTTGTTTGGCCGGGCGACGTCTGAGCCGCATGTCGTGCTTATCAGTGTCTCTCATGGTATGAGGTCGGCCATATAGCTCCAAGGGTCTAAGGACCCACACTGACAGCTCAATTGACTGTTGTAACTTCAGCCCCAGCCTGGATTCGAACCCTGGTATATATATATATATATATATATATATATTTATATATACTATATATTGTAACACCCCCAAAGGTGGTGGAGAATGACCGAGCTAAGATCCTGTGGGACTTCCAGATCCAGACAGACAAGATGGTGATGGAGAACCAACCGGACATTGTGGTGGTGGATAAAGAACAGAGGAAAGCCGTTGTGGTGGATGTAGCTATACCAAGTGACTACAACATCAGGAAAAAGGAGCATGAGAAACTGGAGAAATACCAGGGCCTCAGGGAGGAACTGGAAAAGAACTGGAAGGTGAAGACCACAGTGGTGCCTGTGGTCATCGGGGCCCTCGGGGCAGAAACCCCCAAACTGGAGCAGCGGCTAAAAATCAGGAACAACATCAGACATCTCAGTCCAGAAATGTGCAGTTCTAGGCACAGCCAAGATACTGCGCAGAACCATCAAGCTCCCAGGCCTCTGGTAGAGGACCCGAGTTCAGAGGATGAAAAGAGAGAGACCACCCGCAGAGGGTGAGAAGGGAATTTTTTTTTTTTTGTAAAACATTTAACGCTGAAAGATCCTCCCTCTCCTCTCATCTCATTGGCTGATGTCTGGCTCCTCTAGCCAATCACACCCGCCCTGGTCAATAAGCCCCGCCCCCTGGAGTCCTGCAGTCGGGTGTTTCCTTCCCTGCTGCAGTTTCAGCTGCGACTCTCAGCCGGACTGACCGGCACCGGAGGGACCGGAGGCACCGGAGGTACCGGGTGTCGGTCCGTGTCGGTGTGTGTGGAGGTTAAAGGTGAAGCTCCAGACCTGACCAGGTGACCAGAGCTCGTTTCATTCCTGTGAAGATGCTCTTCGTCCCTCCGGGTTTGCGGGTTCAGGTCAGTGTCGTTTGGTTCTGGTTCTGGTTCTGGTTCTGGTTCTGGTTCTGGTTCCTCTCGGCTTGGTTTTCATAAAGTTTCCTGAAACGATGTTTGAGGATTAATCTCTGCTGAGAAAAACAGAGCAGCGTCTCTGTTTCTGAAACGTTTTGATTCTGGTCCTGATTCACTCAAAGTGTTTTTAGTTTCACTCAGTGAATCAGAAACATGATGTCAGTTTGTAATATGTGAAAATGGCAGCCAGTAAATTTCTAACATATTTAAAAACAAATGTCAGCAGGTTGTCCATCATGCAAATAACCAGCAGTTGGTTGGATGAACAGCAACATGGAAACCAAACAACCAACTACAGAATCACAATATGAAATATATCATCAGATGTTTGAATAACGTTTTTTTAAATATCTTTTACTTTCGTAATTTTACTATGAAGTATTTCTAATCTCACTTCTGGATTTTCTTCCCACTGAATGAGAAACAAACATGTTTTAACCAAACATGCGACAGACAGACTGAAATATTTCACCTGATTTGGTTGTTTTTCTGACTAATTGAATTATTCTCACTTTGGTCTTTTTCTCTTTGTTTTTTTTCGTATGTATTTTTTAAATATTAAATGATTGATAATTTGATCAAGTCCTCAGTACTTGAGTATATTTTTTTTACCAGATACGTTTTTACTTTTGGTTTAATGGAGAAGACGTAAAGTTCCTGGAGATCAAACTGACTTTACGGACCTCAGGAACAGAAATGAAGACCCACCTGCAGTTTTTCTCATCTGTGTGTTTTAATGTAAACTTTAACTCTTGGGTTCTGATGGAAACGGATCAGCTGGAGTTCTGCTGAACGTCATTAACGTTTCCTCCCGCAGGATTGAACCGCAGCTGCAGCTCAGTCTGCTCAGGTTGTCCTTCCAGCTTCCTGTCTCTGGTTCCTCTTGGTTCGTCTCGGCGTTGGTTAGCTTTGGCAGATTAGCGCTGTTGTGTGTGTGTGTGTGTGTGGTGTGTGTGTGTGTGTTTGGTTAGCCTGGTGAGTGACGGTGTGTGTGAGGGGGTAATAGTCCATGTACCAATTACAGAAAGTGCTCAGCGGCACCAGCTGCAGCATCAGAGTCGAGGAGTTTCTGCTCTAATCTGGATTGGAGCTCAGATGGAGATGATCTTGGAGGTTCAGGTTGGACGTTTGGAGCCAGAGGGAATATTTTCAGAGTTCAGGATTCGACCTGCAGACGCATTTTGAGACATTTGAGTAAACAGAGCAGACCAGATATTTACATACACTGTAAAAACTGAAAGCTGGTCTCTGATATTTGGGGCAGGTTATGGTAGTTACAGTTACTTTGTTGAAAAAATATACTTTTAGGCGTATCTTTACTAGGGCTGTAGCGATACAATAATCTCACGATACGATACACGATATTCTGCCCACGATACGATATATATTGCGATATTCAGCAAACGATACAATTAAATACACTTTTGTGATTTTCTGACAGATTTTAGAGGGACAGAGTGATTTTGGTGACATTTTGTGACTGTTATAAAGTTGGACTGAATTAATTTAACTGGAAACTGATTAAAAGCTCCAACTACACAATACCTGGTTCTGGTTGGACACAGACTTAAAGTGGACAGCTGGACAAAATGAACAAAGAAGTGGAGAGAAAACATGTTTCTTTTAGCTGAAACAGTCCAAACTGTAGCTGACATGCATTAGTAAAGTAAATAAAGTGAACCAAGTTCCTGCTCTGAATAGTTTGATACCTTTTAACCTGAACATCTGAAGGAATCACTCTAAGCCTGATGACCTGGTGAAGCCAGCAGTGAGTGAACAAGGTGACAGTTGGATGTTACGGTACCCCTGGTTCTGGTTCTGGTTCTGGTTGATACTTTCTACAGTTGCACTGCTGTGGTTCCCAACACACAAAGGTCATGTGACAGTGTTGTCACATGATGTCACATTCAAATCAGTGATATAAAATCTGGAAATTTCTCCTAAAAATGAGTAAAAAAAGATCTGAGTTAGAATAACCAGAATAAAAATAAGAATAATTGATATTTTTCCACTTGGATCTTGTATCATTATTATTTTACGTTATCCCACCTTATATTTTGATTGTCATTATTTGAACGAATCAGGTAATTTAACATAGTTTTATATAATCAGACGTGTTTTGTTGCTCTTGGTTTTTCATCTTATTGGGTCTGTCAGTCGTATGAAATCTGATTCTAATGAAACTGCAGTAAAACACATTATATATTTATCCAAGAATAAGATCCCAGGACGGTCATGCATACTTTATATGAGTATTAGTTGGACTTGTTACAGTTTTGGTCACCAGACAAACTGCAGGGCGGCGAGAAACAAGGCTGGGAAGAAAAACATAAACCTGGACAGACGTAGAAAACAAATGTGATGGATCTGATTTTATAGTGCAAAAATAAAAATGATTTTATGTCTAATCTTCCAAGATGTTTGCAGAAAAATGACTGAACGTTTATTTCAATTTTTTTCTTCTAAAAATGAAGCAACTTTGGTGAAAAATGTCCAAAGTTCTCAGACTTGATGAAATTTTTGAAAACTGGATGAGCTTCTGCCTGAATGATGCAACAAAGTAAAATTAATGACAAAATAATGAAAATTAAAAAGATAAAGCAGAATCTTAAAGCATTCAGTTACAGGAAAAGAAGAAAAATCACATTTTCTTAAGATGAAAGATCCAGTGATTTTCTAAAATAGAGACTTGGACGTACGCATCGGAAAATAACCAAAATATGGCCTATTTATTTTAAATTTTATTCAAAAAGTAAACGGAAAGTAGATTTTTCTTAAAAAGAGCAAATCTGACCATTTTTATATTTACATTTTTACAGATTTGTTTTATTACCAAAATCTAAATTTGTTGATTTTATTTCACAGAATTAACAAAAAACAAATAATTTCATGAGTTTTATATATTCTTTTTGTAGTTTTTTGACATTGTTGATGGAAGAAATAATCTTAATGAATTTTGTAGAAAAGGAAACCGAGTGTGAAGTTTGAACCAGTTTTCTGTAGGTTGACACTGGGAGCTGAGCCACTTCCAGTCTGCCCAGTTCACAGCTCTGGTATTTTCTGATAAATCTCTGAGCTCCTCTGTTTGTTTTTAGTCATAATGTAAAAAAAAAGATCTTATGTTTCAGGTCTCAACACGTGTTTCACTCGTCTGACCCGTTTCTTGAAAGCTGAAACGTTTCCGCTGGACCTCATGCAGCTGAATGAGGATAAAGTAAAACATGACAGTCAGTTTAGATGTTTTTGCTGATGTTCTGATGAAGGAACAGGTTGATTTAGGTGAAAATGTGAAGGTAGATGAGGCGTTCAGGGGCGGCTCAGACCTTCCTGAGCTGAACTTGGTGTCGTAACTTCCTGCGCCGCCGGTTCAACCAGACTCGCGTTTTCCTCGGGTTAACAATGACTCTCTGTTTCCAGCAGAGAATCTCAGGATGTTTGCTCTGCATGCTTTGCATTTTAACACCCAGCTCTTCTGAACGCGTCAAAGCAGCAGGTTGTGGCGACCCGCTGGCCCCACAGCACCGGATCCATTTGCATGACAGTTATTCACTGTTTGCTGAGATGATGTTGGAATATTCTGCCTCTAACATGCAGAAAACTGCAGGAATCAGCTTTTGGTGGAGGCAGAGTGATACTGTGGGGCTCAGACCTGCTTCTAAACGTTAGCTTAGCTTTCACTATGATGCTAGTGGGCTCAGACCTGCTTCTAACGTTTGCTTACATTCACTGTGATGCTTATGCTCAGGCCTGCTTCTAAACGTTAGCTTAGCATTCACTGTTTATATCCTTTATAAAAGTCAATTGTAATATCTTGGTATTGTTCTCATGGGTCAATTATCTGGATATTTTTTTACTTTCTTCTTCTGTCCTTTGTAAACTGTTTTCTTCACCAGAGTGGCACTAAAATATAACCATAGAAGAAGAACTACCAAAACTCAAATACTTTAGATTTCCTTCTAAAAATGCAGATTACTGCCTATTTTAATACTTTAAACACCAAATATATCCTAATATGCATTAATACGCACAGTGGAAACCATCTTAGCGCTAACGCAGAAGCTAGCACCTTGGGCATCAGCCAATCAGAGCCTGGATTAGCTGCTTTGCAAGCACCAGCCAATAGCCATATATATTTTTACCATATATTTTCAAAAATGATCACAAATAATTTGTAGTCATGTCCCACAGACGCGGAATCAGCCGTACGGCGTCAGCAGTGGATCAGCTCTGCTGCAAACCTAATAACTGAAAGAAATGAGGCAATTTAAAGGAAAATAAACAGATTTTATATAATATTTATTACCAAGAAGCATTGTTACAAAAATTAATCCACCAAACACACATTGTTTTCTTTTCATGTACAGGATCATCGGCTCCATCTCCTCTAGATTAGCCACCAGATTCAGGCTGATGAAGCTGCTGAGCTTCATGAAATCAGATCCAAACCTAATAAAATACATAATTTAATTACAGTCAATAAAATCTGAGTTTCTGTTGGAAAATGAACATAATGACCTGACCCGTTGCAATAACAATCAATTAATCACATAATAAACTAAAACAAACTCAGTAATTTTCATAATTTATAATTTTTCTTTCTGCCAAAAACTGGATGATAAAAGTTTCCAGTTTCAACTCGACACATTTCTGAAGAATATCTTTGTTTACAGAGACTTCATGATTCATTTTATTTATTTCTATTTATTCTGCATATTTAAAATGCTTTCCAGTTCCAGCTAAATATTCATTAGAATTTAATGTTTATTTGAGAATATATTCTTGCTTTATTATTATGTCTAAAAGCAACAATATTATCATTTATTTTGATAATTTATCATCTAACAGGTGACGGCCTCTCCATGTTTTATATCCTAATTTATTCTGAAACTTCTGACTAAATATATTTTATGGTAACTGACTTTGTCTTATTGTTTATTGTCACTAAATCGAGTTTCACTTCCTGTTTGAAGTTCTGACCTTCATTCTGTTCTGGTGAAACTTTATCTGACCTACATGCTGGAAGTATTTTTTAGTGTCAAATTTATTAGAAAACCTAAAATAAAACAAAACTAACTTACAAGTAACTTTTCAACAAGATATAGAAACTTGTTTTAAGTCAATAATTCAAAGTTTTAGTTATAAAGAGAAACAATCTACCGGTGGAATGAGACGTTTTTCCTCATAACTTAAAATCTCTTATTACTTTTTCATCAATATGAAGACATTTAATTCCTTTATAAATTCCTTTGTAAAGTTTCTTGTGAGTCAGTTTAGTTTGATTTTAGTTCTAATATTCCACATGATAAACGTTGATAAACGCTGCGTCTCGTTTTCTCTGGTTTCTGCGGTTCTGTCTGTCGGCTGCGTTTTGCAGGAGGAAGTAAAAGCCGATGGAAACCTTCACTTTCTGTGATGGGGAAGTGAACCAGTGAAACCTTTTCAATATCATTTAGATCGTAAACAAATAAAGCTTCAGGATTTTGGCTTCTGGTTGATGTTTCAATCCTTTCAATGTGGCTTTTTCAGAAACCTGAGGAGGTTTTCACTGCCCTGTTCCGTTTATCCAGCAGAATAAAAAACAATTTGAGCTCATTTTAAAACTTCTGTTTGTTTAAAAGTCGGTAAGGTGAAACAACATGGAGGCTTTTTTCCATGTGGTCAGTGACCAGATGTTACTGCTGGTGAAAACGCTGAAGAAGACGACAGGAAGTGGGAGGAGCTCAAAGGAGCTGCATGTCTGCATCAACCAACTTATTCACCTGCGATTTTGTGTTTTTTGTTTAAAAACATGATAATTAGTTTTTTGACGGCCAGGTGACGCTGATCAAACTGAACCAAAAGATTTTCGAGGAAGGTCACTTTCCTTTTCAAATTAACATCTCATCAAGTATTTTGGTTGAGATTCTTGTACAGATTTGTTAAAACACCTGAAATAAGACAAAACTCACAAGTAATTTTTCTGTAAAGAATCTTGTTTTAATCAACACTTGATGAAAAAATACTTAATTCATTGGCAGATTATTTCAATTAAAATGTGAGAAATGTCTTTTTATAAATGAAATAATCTTAATATTCTCTCATCAATATTAAGGAGTTATTAACTGAAAGTTGCTGAAAAGTTATTTGAGTTTTGTTTTATTTCAGCTGTTCTAAGATATTTGCACTAGAAACTAAACTCAAATCTTACAAGGTGCGTTCACACTGCAGCCTGAAGTGACCCAATCCCGATTTTTCTGACGTAATGTGACCTGTATCCGATCTTTTCATGGCAGTGTGAACAGCTCAGGTCGGATTCTTTTAGAATGTGACCCATATCTGATACGTATCCGATTCAAATGGACCATAACGTCCAGGTCTCATTCATCTGAACTGAACGTCACTGATTCTCAACAAATCTCACTATTCTGAGTCCTGATACGCAAGTGGAAGAGAAACAGCAACCTGTAAGACCTGTAACCTGTAAGATTTTGTGTTTTTGCAGTGAACCAGGTTGGTTTCCATGGCAACTCACGTGAAATGTTTGCACCACAGAGAAATTGTATGAATTTTTAAAAAGTTTTTGTTGGCTCTAGTGGCCTTTCTATGAAGGTGATTTGGCAGGAAGGGGAGAGAGGGGAGGGGAAGACATGCGGCGGATGTCACCAGGCCGGGAATTGAACCTGTGACCACCAGCATGAGGACTAGGGCCTCAATATGTGGGTCATGCTTTGCCCCTGCGCCACCACAGCACAAATGATGATTTGAGTCTAAATTCACAGCTTTCCAGATGTTTCTGCCAATGTTTCAGACGTTTGAAGGAAAAACCAGTCAGTGACGTCACAGGTTTATTCTGGAAGACGTTCTGGTTTCCAGCCGTTTCTCTCTGCTGCCGGATGTCTTTCCTCGCTGCTAATCCAGACATCCCGGATTAGCAGCGAAACACGGATTCATGTCGGAACGTGTTCCTGTAGAAACACATGGGAGAAGAAGAAGAAAGCGGGTCAAACGGCGCCATGTGAGGTCAGTCATGAATGAAGAGGATGGAACTGAAACTGACCCAGAAACACAGGCAGCTGAGCAGATAATGGCAGATAAATTACTCTTTAAACATGTTTATAAACTACAACTTCATCGTCTTCATTAGATTTTCATGTTGGACTCATAAACCGGTCCTGAACTGGACAGCAGCAGGTTTCCAAGGTTTCCATTCATCATCAGACCAACTGGAGCTGCAGTTGGTGGAAATTTAATTTTTCTTTTTGTTGATTTTATCTGTGCTGCAGCAGCTGATGTTGTTTTCAAAGTGCTTTATGAATAAAGTTTTGGTTTCAATAACATTATTGAACTGTTTTTTTTCCCTGTTGGTTTGTAGATTAATGTTTTTATTTCTCCTTCCAACATTTTTTTAATCTGATGTGAATGCAGTCAGATTCTCCTCTGAACTCCTTTAGTTTCAGTTTCACCTGGTTCCGGTTCTTTAAAATCTCCAGTTAAGCTCATTTTGCTGTCTAGTTATCAATCTGTTAATCCAGAAATAATCCCCAGATCAGCATTCAGTCCAGCAGAAAAGCTTTTCACATGTTGGTGGTAGGAGGATTTATTTTATTACAAATGATCAAAAGTTCAGTTGCATTTCAGGCAATAACATGTTGACTTTCTTATTTAAAGGGAAATTAATTGTTAATTTATTGTATTTTTTGAAAAAGGCTTAAATTAAAAAGAAGCAGAATGTACTGATTAATCAATAATCAGAAGAATCGACAGATTAATCAATAACTAGATAATACTGTAGTTACAAAATCTTTGTTTCTAAGTGTTTTAGACAGGATATCAGGTGAAATACTTGTATATTTCTGCTATTCACAGTGATTGTTCTTCCAGAGCTTTCAGGTTTTTCTGCCATGTTTTTCTCTGGTGGACTGAAACGAGCCCTGCCGGCGTTTACCTGTCTCTCCAGGTGAGCCCTGGGCTCCAGACGAAGCGTTAGACATGCTGCGGCAGTCCGAGCCGACCTCCAGCACCTTGCACCTGGTAGCCAGCGACATGACCTCCATCATGGAGCAGCTGGACACTAAAGACCTCGACGTCGGCGACGGCGAGTTCCCCACGCCGGAAGCCGGTAGCCGCCTTCGTTTCGCCTTCGTTTCGCCTTCGTTTCGCCTTCGCTCTGCCTTCGCTTTGCCTTCGCTTCCTTCCTGTTAGCTGTCGGTTCGTCACGCTGGCTGTTTCCTTGCAGGCGACCGGCTGCCCTTCACTGCGGTTTACAGGCTGGTGGGCTTCAAGGAGTCCGACGCCATGGTCTTCCTGTCCTCTCCCATCACCGCCAAAATCCTGGAGGTGGAGCGATACACGTCGAATCAGGACCGCTTCAACACGATGCAGAGGAGCGTCAATAAGGTGCCCCTTTCGCTTTTCACTTAAACCACTGGCTTTGGCTTTAATCGCTATGAACTGCTGAGGCGTCTGAACTGTTGGCAACATGGATCCTAAGTCTGAAAATCCCATTTGGTTTTTTGAAACGCAGCAAAGTGATTTTATTGTGCAGATTTTTTGTCATAATAAAATACAGTTTACAAACTTTTTAATTATATTTTTGGTTTAATTGGTTTGTAAAATCTTTTGTCCATTTCCAGCGACAAAAAGGAAAACTTCACCAAATATCCTTTTCCAGGTTTAGGAGAATAAATGTTAAATGAGACTAAAAAGTCTTGCGTTGCTGGTGTTTATAGATACTTTGATGACATTGAAATGAAAACACGGCTAACAAAATAAAAGTTTCTCTTGAAGAATAATGAAATCTGTCGCTGAGCGTCTCGTCCTAAAAGATGAAAAGTTGCATCTGTGTAATTGGACCGCAGTCGGAGGCCACATGACGTTTTGTTGATGGTGAAATGTTTGGTCGAGGTTCCGGACCAGCATCAGAACCGGGTCAGTACTGCGGTGAAGTGACCGGGTCGGTGTCGTTGCAGGCGACGCCGGCGATGTACCGGATCGAGCTGAAGCACGGCGAGTTCACCTGGGAGGTGAAGAAGAAGGAGAAACACTTTGTGGAGCTTCACCGGGACCTGAGGGCCTTCAAGGCGCTGAGGAGGCTGCACCTGCCGCCACGGGGGTAAGGCTGCTGCCGGTCACCACGGCGACCGGCAACCTGCTGCCGGTCACCACGGCGACCGGCAACCTGCTGCCGGTCACCACGGCGACCGGCAACCTGCTGCCGGTCACCACGGCGACCAGCAACCTGCTGCCGGTCACCACGGCGACCAGTAACATGCTGCTGGAAACCACGGCGACCAGTAACCTGCTGCCGGTCACCACGGCGACCAGCAACCTGCTGCCGGTCACCACGGCGACCAGCAACCTGCTGCCGGTCACCACGGCGACCAGTAACATTCTGCTGGAAACCACGGCGACCAGTAACCTGCTGCCGGTCACCACGGCGACCAGTAACCTGCTGCCGGTCACCACGGCGACCAGTAACCTCCTGCCGGTCACCACGGCGACCTGCAACATGCTGCTGGAAACCACGGAAACCAGCAACCTGCTGCTTGTCACCACGGCGACCAGCAGCCTGCTGCTTGTCACCACGGCGACCAGCAGCCTGCTGCTTGTCACCACGGCGACCAGCAGCCTGCTGCTTGTCACCACGGCGACCAGCAGCCTGCTGCTGTCACCACGGCGACCAGCAGCCTGCTGCCGGTCACCACGGCAACCAGCAGCCTGCTGCCGGTCACCACGGCAACCAGCAGCCTGCTGCCGTCACACGGCTACCAGCACTGCGCCGGCACCATGGCAGGTTGCTGCTGCCGGTCACCACGGCAACCAGTAACCTGCTGCTGGTCACCACGGCAACCAGCAACCTGCTGCCGGTCACCACGGCAACCTGCAACATGCTGCTGGAAACCACGGCGACCAGCAACCTGCTGCTGGTCACCACGGCAACCAGCAACCTGCTACTGGTCACCTCGGCAACCTGCTGCTTTCAACCAGCAACCTGCTGATGTGATTGCGTTGATCCCTCAGGACGTCGATCCGGAGGAGAGCCACCATGAAGATGGAGAAATCTGAGATCCCCGTTCTGCCCAGAGAAGAAGTGAAGAACCAAAGCGGAGGAGTTTCCAGCCGCAAGGTTTTCCTCCTGGCTCCGATTTCATCCGGTCGGCGGCGTATTGAGCTTGTATTGATCGGTGGTTTGTTTCAGAAACAACTGGAGGACTACCTGAACAACCTGCTGCAGATGCCGATGTACCGGAGCTGCCACGCCACGGTAACCGAGGTTTACTGAAGGTTCAGCTGCTGGTCACGTATGGTGGAAACATCAGACACTAAAACTTTAGTGTTTTCTTCTGCTGGCTCAGACCTCAGTCAGATTTCGATACGTTCCTCAGTTTCCTGGTCGAAATGTTTTGTTGCAGGTCTTAGATTTCCACTATTTGCTGCTTTAACGTGAAATAAAACATTTCTCTGAGTTTAATTAATTAGTTTTTGTTCTTTTTCCAGATGGAGTTCATCGACGTCAGCCAGCTGTCCTTCATTCATGATTTAGGTCCCAAAGGATTGTAAGTTTACCGTTTTTAAAGAGGTTTACTGTTACTAGGTTATAATTTTACATTTCTCACTAAAATATCTTATTAAAAACATGCCAACATTACTTTGACACTTTGTTTTATTGATTTAAAAACTAAACAATAGAAGTGAAATGTTTTTAAAATGACTCATTTTGAGTCGTTTGTTATTATTGATCACTTTAGAAAAACTGTTTCAACATATTTATTTCTTAACAGGAGAATAAACTTTTCCTCCTTGTTTTCTGTTTGGCTTTTCAGTAAAATCTAAAAGTTTCACTTCAGCTGAAGTTCAGATTCATATGAAGATATTTAGATTTTAAAGCTAAAATCAGCAGGTCAGAGTTTAAATACAGATTTTGTGAATTTAAACTCCAAATTCGATGTTTTATCTACAGAAAACCCAGATTTCTGATTTTATGAAGGAGTGTCTGGATTTTTAGTTTGGTTCATTTCTGCTTATTTCCCACTTTTTTTAAAAAACAAAACAAATTAATGCGATAAATTCACTTGGACTGGATGAATGTTGCAGATTAAATTAATCAAAATAATTAAAATCTAAACGTATTGACTTATTTTTAAGAAGTTTTGTTTCCTGACTCTTCAGGGAAGGAATGGTGCTGAAGCGTTCTGGAGGTCATCGTTTCCCCGGCCTGAACTGCTGCGGGCGCAGCAAGATCTGCTACCACTGGTCCAAACGGTCAGAACCATCAGAACAAATAGCTGCAGATTACTTACCAAGCCCCAGTCGATCTGTCTCCTCTGCAGTCCTTCCAGCTTGTTGTGTGTTTTTCCCGTGGAACCGATTTTATTAAGTAACCAGAGCTTCAGATGACAAACGGTAACAGGTGTAATAATGCACCACAGGTACAGCTTGTTTTTATACAAACAGAAAAAGTCCGACATGCCAGGAACGAAGCGCAAGTTGGTTTCCATAGCTTCCAATAGCTAAAGGGCGATTCCACTTAATTTTTCACTACCTTCCACATCTTTAATCGACTGTAGTTCAAAATCTACTTAACCTAGACGCTTCAAACCTGGACTAGATTATTCTGCTCTAATAGCAGAATATTTAGAACCATGTTTGGGATTTGTGAATCAGAAAGCATTGTCGCCCATTTTGTTTGAGCTGGTAACGGAAGATTTCTATGCAGACCTCGGCTGACAGCCATTTTGTAAATAGTTGAAAGGGGTTGGAGGATGGAGGAGGAAATGAAATTTGTGATGGAAACATCGTCAAACATTTTGTAAATATTTGTAAAAATACGCCTGGGAAATTGCCCACAATGTGATGTTAAAATATGCATACTGATTAGTTTTAGGCTACGTTTGTACACAAGTTCTTAAAATTTTCATTTTAGGCTGAAAAAATGGTTCATTCAACATTTTTGTGAATTCATAGTAAAAATATTTTAAAACAATTATACTTGGATTTTGATTTTGCGTGTTTTTTGTGGTCCAATGTGATAACGCATTTTGTCAAAATGAAACACATACTGTAAAATCATGAAGCTTAGGTTGTGCTGAAAATAATGATACCAAATAAGGCAAGGTAAATAGTTTTTATGGTGAAAATATAAGTGTAAATTCAAAATTAGACCAAAACGGCCATTTAGACCCAAGTCTCCTAAGGGTTAAACACTTTATATTGACTGGATACCTGGAGATTATTAAAAGCAACTTTCTGTTCCGCTTAATACAATAATCCCTCATAAACGACTGTTAGCTAGCTGCTAAGCTAACACCAGAAACAAGCTGGTTTACAAACAAACCATAATAAGTCAGAGTGGATCCACAGTGGGGCGCCTCAGGGCTGCATCCTTAGTCCCACCTCTTTCACACAAAATAGTGAAGTTTGGACAAAACATTAAAAATGGATCATAATGAGTTTTGTCTGATTTTAGCTGGTAATATTTTCGTGGCGTTTGCTCCTGCCGTTGCGTGTTAGCATGACGTTTCTGTGTGTGCAGCTGGCTGGTGGTGAAAGACTCCTTCCTGATGTACATGAAGCCAGACTCCGGTGCCATCTCCTTCGTCATGCTGTTCGACAAAGAGTTCAGCGTCCAGCTGGACTCCAAAGAGACAGAAACCAAACATGGCCTCCGCATCAACAGCCTGTCCAGGTTCCTCAACTTTTTCTTTTGAATCCTTTTTTTTTTTCCTGGTTTGGAGCAAAACGAGTTTAATTTCATCAGACGTTGATGTAACAAACAAGAGGGAGAGTTTACAAACTAGCATGGACCAAACATCGCAGATAAATGGAGGGAATCCTCTGAGCTTGGTGCCTCTGGTAAGGCACAGGAAGTTAACTACGTCAGAACCTATTCGACAAATTAGTTTCCATCTCCTGTTTAGCTAATTAAAGGGGTGGTATTATGTAAAATTGACTTTTTAAAGCTTTATCATGTTTTAATGTTGTTCCCTCGTCGTAAACATTCCTGGAGTTTTGCTTTAATCTCCATGGCAACCATCCAGCCATGCAAAACATCTGGGTGGACCAAGCCCCGCCTTCAGGACGCGTCTCCTCCTCCACCCGGCTCCTTCAGACTAGCCAGCAGCAATTAGCAAACACCTGGAAGAGCTAAAATCGTTGCTGAAAGGTTAATGGAGGAGCCATGTTGTAGGCGGAGCTTCAGAAAGAGGCAGTTTCTTAAAGAGGCAGAGGCTCAATTTCAAGGAGTTGAATTAGGAAGTAACATTTTTTAAAGTCATATTTGACACGTAGAGCATTTCTGCACCGACTGAAGGGAACATAGTTAGTTGATTATGCTACACAATGAGACCATGTGTCTGAAAAACACAAACTGCCCCCTTACTTTCTTTTCCAGAAAAGCCAATAACCTCCTTAAGGGAGCGTTAACTTTATTTGTCATAGTTGATATATGGAGCATTTTTACACCGACTGAAGGTAATTTAAGAATTTTTTTTCTTCTGTTTCTCTCCCGATACGATTTTACAAAATGCGTAAAATAAAAAGTTGTTGACAGCAACACGGCTACTATTGAGCAAGAAAAAATAGATAAATATGTTTTTTGTCTTGATTGAAACGCACCAGAAAACAAATCAAATCTGTGATTTGAACCGTTCATATCCCGATGCGCCGTGTGTCTGGAGTCGGCCCGGTTCTGTTTGGTTCTGAACAGAGAGCCGGTTCTGTGCGGTTCTGCTCAGGTCGTTGGTGCTGAAGTGCTCCAGCTACAGACACGCCCGCTGGTGGGGCCAGGCCATCGAGGTTTTCTCCCAGAAGCACGGCGCCGCCTTCCTCAAAGACCATCGCTTCGGATCCTTCGCCAGGCAGGAGGAGAACATCCCGGCCAAATGGTAACCATGACAACCAGCTTGAAAACAGCTGTAAAATCAGCTCCGATTTATTTTTTATGATAAATCCTGACTGCATGGATTCGTCACTGTTTACGTGGATCTCGGGTGAATCTGCTGGATTTATTCTTTATCTGTGTCTGATGAGGAGGAGGAGGAGAGACCGTCTGCTGTAAACTGATGCAGTTTGTCTAGACGAGATCTGGTCCAGCTGGCAGAGTCTGTTTTCACCTCTTCAGGTTCTGCATTTTTCAGGAAATCCTCCCAGTTTCAGACCTGAAGCCGAGTCCATGTCTGTAGGAAAGTAAAAGCAAAGCCGAATAAATATTTCTGAGGGGTTATTTTCTGTTTTTAACATGCAGAGATGAAAGTTAATGTGGGTTTAATGGATGCATCTTGTCAGTGGAGATTCTTTCTGCTGAAACCCGACACAAAGAGAGGGAAAGTGACACTCAGAGGCTCATCACCTGTCCACCTGAGGGCAACTCTACACCAGCCGTGTGTGTGTGTGTATGTGTTAGTCAGTTAAAGCCTAATGTTCCTGCATCAACAAGTAAAACAGAATTTTACACCAGATATTTACACAAACTTCATAAAAATAAAAGCACCAAACCTTTAACACACTCAGCCTTGATTCATTAATCATGTTGATTTTAATGTGTTAAATTTTTAATGCAACTGTTTTGTTTTTTTAAACAGAGGTTCTGAGTGGAACCTTTTAATTCAGTTGTTTCTGGTACGCCTGTAAATCTGACGCACAAGAAACGGTAATGGATTACAAAGCAACTTTAACCTAAGAAACAGATTAAAAACGATATCTTTGTTGTTGAGCTTATATGTCTGTTTATTCAGTAATTTAGCTGCTAAAATTGGTTTTTGAAATGAAACTGTTGCTTATTTAAAATGCACATTTTTACATTTTTAGTGTCCTTGTTTTTTCCAGAAAATTTCTGAGATCTCAAATTTTTATTGTAATTTCTTTGATTTTTTTTTTTTTCAAACATTTCCTTGTTTTTTCTAGAACTTTTGGGGGGTTTTGGTAGAAATGTATCGTTTTTTCTATCTACAATGATCCTAATATTTTTTTTTAAAAAGCCAAAAAGTTTCAACTTTCGGACTCAGATTTCTTGTTTTTTCCAGACAATTTCTGAGATTTGTTTGTTTTTTCCAGAAGTTTTATTTTACCGTTTCTCTGGTGGAAAATAACTCCTTGTATTTATTACTTTCAGTCTACAATGTTCCTGAAGCACAAATTCCTGGTGAGGTTTTGGTTTTTTTCAGTGTAGCTTCGTCAGACTAATGGCTTCCTCCTTCCTGATTGGCCTGATTTATCTCTCTAGCTCCACCTTAAAACTCGCCCACTCGTGTTCCTCATTTATTCTGAATGAGCCAATCAGAAGCTCACAAAGCAGTGACATCATCATCTGAAGGTTTGCTCCGTCTCCTGCAGGTATGTGAACGGAAAAACCTACATGGAGGACGTGGCGGACGCCCTGGAGGAGGCCAAGGAGGAGATCTTCATCACGGACTGGTGGTGAGTCTTCATCACTGACTGGTGGAGAGTCTTCATCACTGACTGGTGGAGTCTTCATCACTGTGGAGATCTTCATCACGACTGGTGGAGAGTCTTCATCACTGGTGGATCTCATCACTGGTGGAGAGTCTTCATCACTGGTGAGACTTCATCATGACTGGTGGAGAGTCTTCATCACTGCTGGTGAGAGTCTTCATCACTGCGTGGAGAGTCTTCATCACTGGTGGAGAGTCTTCATCACTGACTGGTGGAGAGTCTTCATCACTGGTGGAGAGTCTTCATCACTGACTGGTGGAGAGTCTCATCACTGGTGGAGAGTCTTCATCCACTGGTGGAGAGTCTTCATCACTGGTGGGAGAGTCTTCATCACTGACTGGTGGAGATGTCTTCATCACTGACTGGTGGAGAGTCTTCATCACTGGGGTAGAGTCTTCATCACTGGGTGGAGAGATCTTCATCACTGACTGGTGGAGAGTCTTCCATCACTGGTGGAGAGTCTTCATCACTGACTGTGAGAGTCTTCATCACGGTGGAGAGTCTTCATCACTGACTGTGGAGTCTCATCACTGGTGGAGAGCTCACACTCTTGAGAGTCTCATACTGGTGGAGAGTCTTCATCACTGGTGAATCTTCATCAGATGGTGAGAGTCTATCACTATGGTGGAGATCTTATCATGGATGGTGGAGTTTCACACACTGGTGGGAGTTTCACTGGGGGATCTTCATCACTGGTGGAGAGTCTTCATCACGTGGGAGTCTTCATCACTGATGTGGAGAGTCTTCATCACTGTGGGAATCTTCATCACTGACTGGTGGAGAGTCTTCATCACTGGTGGAGAGTCTTCATCACTGGTGAGATTTCATCACTGGTGGGAGTCTTCATCATGACTGGTGAGAGTCTTCATATGTGGAGGTTTCACACTGACTGGTGAGAGTCTTCATCATGGTGGAGAGTCTCATCATGGTGGAGAGTCTTCATCCTGACTGGTGGAGGTTCATACTGGTGGATCTTCATCACTGTGGAGATCTTCATCATGTGGAGTCTTCATCACTGGTGAGATTTCTCACTGACTGTGGAGATCTTCATCACATGGTGAGTCTTCATCATACTGGTGGAGAGTCTTCATCACTGTGGAAGTCTTCATCACTGAGTGGAGAGTCTTCATCACGATGTGAGGTTTCATCATGTGGGAGTCTCTCACTGGTGGGATCTTCATCACTGGTGAGAGCTTCATCACACTGGTGGAGGTCTTCATCACTGTGGAGAGTCTTCATCACGTGGTGGGAGTCTTCATCACTGGTGAGAGTCTTCATCCTGGTGGAGAGTCTTCATCACTGGTGGAGAGTCTTCATCAGACTGGTGGAGAGTCTTCATCACTGGTGGAGTCTTCTCACTGACGGTGGAGAGTCTTCATCACGATGGTGGAGAGTCTTCACACTGACGTGGAGAGTCTTCATCATGGTGGGAGTCTTCATCCGACTGGTGGGAGTCTTCATCACTGGTGGAGAGTCTTACATGACTGTGGAGTCTTCATCACGACTGGTGGAGAGTCTTCATCACTGTGGGAGTCTTCATCACTGGTGAGAGTCTTCATCACGACTGGTGGAGAGTCTTCATCACTGGTGGAGAGTCTTCATCACTACTGGTGGAGAGTCTTCATCATACTGGTGGAGAGTCTTCATCACTGGTGGAGAGTCTTCATCACTGTGGTGGAGGTCTTCATCACTGGTGAGAGTCTTCATCACTGGTGGAGAGTCTTCATCACGACTGGTGGAGAGTCTTCATCACTGGTGGAGAGTCTTCATCACTGGTGGAGAGTCTTCATCACGATGGTGGAGAGTCTTCATCACTGGTGGGAGTCTTCATCACTGGTGGAGAGTCTTCATCACTGGTGGAGAGTCTTCATCACTGGTGAGAGTCTTCATCACTACTGGTGAGAGTCTCATCACTGGTGGAGAGTCTTCATCACTACGGTGGAGAGTCTTCATCACTGTGGAGATCTTCATCCTGGGGGATCCTTCATCACGGTGGAGAGTTTTCATCACTGACTGGTGGAGAGTCTTCATCACTGGTGGAGAGTCTTCATCCTCTGGTGGAAGCTTCATCACTGTGGTGGAGAGTCTTCATCACGACTGGTGGAGAGTCTTCATCACTGGACTGGTGGAGAGTCTCATCAACTGGTGGAGAGTCTTCATCACTGGTGGAGAGTCTTCATCACGGTGGAGAGTCTTCATCATGATGGTGGAGAGTCTTCATCACTGACTGGTGGAGAGTCTTCATCACTGGTGGAGAGTCTTCATCACGTGGTGGAGAGTCTTCATCACTGGTGGAGAGTCTTCATCACGTGACTGGTGGAAGTCGTTCATCACTGGTGGAGAGTCTTCATCACTGGTGGAGAGTCTTATACATGACTTGTGTGGAGGTCTTCATCACTGACTGGAGGAGATCTTATCACTGGTGGAGAGTCTTCATCACTGACTGGTGGAGAGTCTTCACGTGGGAGTTCACTGACTGGTGGAGAGTCTTCATCACTGGTGGAGAGTCTTCATCCTGACTGGTGGAGAGTCTTCATCACATGGTGGAGATCTTCATCACGACTGGTGGAGAGTCTTCATCACTGACTGGTGAGAGTCTTCATCACGGATGGTGGAGAGTCTTCATCACGACGTGGTGGAGTCTTCATACTGGTGGAGAGTCTTCATCACACGGTGGAGAGTCTTCATCACTGGACTGTGTGGGAGTCTATCTATCATCACTGTGGAGAGTCTTCATCACTGACTGGTGGAGGATCTTCATCACTGGTGAGAGTCTTCATCTGGACTACTGGTGGAGAGTCTTCATCACTGGATGTTGAGTGATCTTCATCACTGGTGGAGAGTCTTCATCACTGACTGTGGAGTCTTCATCACGGGTGGGAGTCTTCATCACGGACTGGTGGAGAGTCTTCATCACTGGTGGAGAGTCTTCATCACTGACTGGTGGAGAGTCTTCATCACTGGTGGAGAGTCTTCATCACTCTGGTGAGGAAGACTCTGGTCTTCCTCCTGCTGAGCTGTCAGAGTTCAGTGAGTTCAGTCGGTTTCCAGATGGATCAGGTTCTGGGTTCTGGCTGGATCCGAGTTCAGAGGTTCAGATTATCGTTAACGGAGAGAAACGCTGAATTTACCTCACCTTGTTCTAATTTCTTTCTTTGTTGTATTAATGTATTACTTTATGTCTAATTTTCTGCTTTGGTTAAATATTTTTATTTTGCATTCTCATGATTTGTTTAGATTTCTTTAGTTTGTAGTTTATTTATTATAACTATTATTACTAGAATGATGTAGAATCAGGATGAGCCTGAAAACGTGTTGAACTTCGTTCAGCCGCCTGCTTCGTGCTGCAGGTTGAGTCCAGAGATCTTCCTGAAGCGACCGGTAGTTGAGGGAAACCGATGGCGTCTCGACTGCATCCTGAAGCGCAAAGCGGTGAGCGACAAACTCTTCCGGTCCAAACCGATCATCTGGACCCGGAAACGGGGCTCAGATCAGCAGAGCAGCTTCAGTTTGTTCCAGAATGTATCCATAAAACCTGATAACAAACTGATAAAATATTAACAAACAGCTGCTTAATGTTGAACGTGTTTTAAACCCGATCAGTTCCTCCATGATCGTTTTCAGGATTTTATTCCACTCAGAATCTGTTTGTTGATTTTGAATGAAACCTGGAGGACCTGATTGATGTAACTTGATTTGGTGAAATAATGTTTGATCTGGGACGTTGTGACGATGCGTCCCTCTGAGGGTCGCTGTGACGGGCCGCATGTGGCCCTGGGCCTCCAGTTTGACCCAGTTTTAACGGAGAACCTGAACCGTTGCAGCAACAAGGCGTTCGGATCTTCGTGATGCTGTACAAGGAGGTGGAACTGGCTCTGGGAATCAACTCCGGCTACAGCAAGCGGACGCTGCTGCGCCTCCACCCCAACATCAAGGTCTGACAACTTCCTGCCGAGGTCACCGCCGCGCCGCCGCTTCCTGCCTGACGCTGCGTCTGTCCCCAGGTGATGCGGCACCCCGACCACGTCTCCTCCGCCGTCTACCTGTGGGCGCATCACGAGAAGATCGTGGTGATCGACCAGTCGGTGGCGTTCGTGGGCGGCATCGACCTGGCGTACGGCCGCTGGGACGACCGCGAGCATCGGCTGACCGACATCGGCAGCGTGACGCTGTCGCACCTGGAGCAGGTCAGGAGAAATCACCCATCAATTATAGATAAATTGGATGTTTAAAACATCTTCCAGTGTTAAATGTTAGAAATTGAAGTGTATTGAACTTTAATAATGTCATTATTACCTTCATATTACCTGAATGTTGCCCTGTTATGTCCCTGCATACGTTGACCAATCAGACCAAATGTTTCCTGTTTAAATTTCTTCTCGTCCTGCGGGTTTCAGGCTGCGGCCTCCAGCTCAGCGGCGCCCTCCGGGGGCGGCGGCCAGAACAAGGTTTTCTCGGTGATGGACTCTGGAGATCAGCCCAAGCTGAAGAGTCAGGGGAGGTTGAAGAGAACGAGGATGAGCATCAAGAAGCACCTGCAGAAACACGGTCTGGCGCGCGCCGACAGCGACAGCGACCTGGAGGAGGAGGAGGAGAGTGAGTCCGAAACACGCAGATCCACTATGACCCACTTTGATCCAGGCAGATCCACTTGGATCCACTCGGATCCATTCTTAGCCACTCTGATCCACTCGGATCCACTCAGATCCACTCGGATCCATTCTTAGCCACTCTGATCCACTCAGATCCACTCTTAGCCACTCTGATCCATTCGGATCCACTATGATCCACTTGGATCCACTCTTAGCCACTCGGATCCACTCAGATCCACTCTTAGCCTCTTTGATCCACTCGGATCCACTATTATCCACTCTCATCTACTCGGATCCACTATTAGCCACTCTGATCCAGTCGGATCTGCTCAGATCCACTATGATCCGCTCTAATCCACTCTTAGCCACTCAGATCCACTCTGATGCATTCGGACCCACTCAGATCCACTATGATCCACTCGGATCCACTCAGATCCACAGTGTAGACATTATTAATCTACTCGGATCCACTCTTAGCCTCTCTGATCCACTCGGATCCATTCTTAGCCTCTCTGATCCACTCGGATCCACTCTTAGCCACTCGGATCCACTCTTAGCCATTCAGATCCACTTGGATCCACTCTTAGCCACGCTGATCCACTCAGATCCAATCTGATCTACTCGGATCCACTCTTAGCCACTCTTATTCACTATCATCCACTATGACCCACTTGGATCCCCTCTGACCCTCTATGATCCACTCGGATCCATTCAGATCCACTATGATCCACTCGGATCCACTCAGATCCACTATGATACACTCTTAGCCACTCGGACCCTCTATGATCCACTCTTAGCCACTATGATCCACTCAGATCCACAGTGTAGACATTATTAATGCTAGTAATAAATTAATAATTAATAATATATTATATCATCTAAAGGTGAATTAAAACTTTTTAGTTCATTTTTATTGTTTTTATCTCCAAAGGGCTGGAAAACTTTATGTGAAAAGAATAAAATAAACTTTTAGAACTGATGAATTATTTTTGCTTAACTAAAACATTTGATCCATTTTACTAATTTTTTTCCTTTGAAGTAAACAAACTCATAACTTTTTAATAAAAACGGTTTTAGTCATTTTCTAGACTTAAGTTTCTAAAGTGTTTTTTTGGACTTCCCCCCCAAATCAGGTAAATAAAATAAAAAGATCGGTACCTGACCATTTCAGAGGACTGGTTGTCCAACGTGAGGTCCGAGGGCCATGTTCGGCCCTCCGGATGACTTTGTTTGGCCCTTTGGTCCACAGGAGTGAATTCACAATTAATTTAAGATTTTTATAAATCCGATATTCCTGAAGCAATAAAGACAGAAGTGTCTTAAAAAATAAACGTTTCAGTTAAAAACTGAAATGTTTTTGGGCCAAAGGATAAAAGTTTGGACTCCACAGATGTGGGTGAGTTTTGGTTGGCAGGATGTTGCTGACGTTTCGGTGGCGGCTGGTCTGTTCAGGTTGGTCGTCCAGCATCAACAGCCAGCAGACTCTGATTCCCGGCCGGCTGCTGGAGCTGCGGGCGGCGCCGCCGCCGCTCGCCCAGCCCGGTGAGTCCCGGCACGACGGACACCCCTTTCCCAGCATGCACTGCTGTGGATTTGACCTTCACTCGACAACCTTTGGTCCTCTGGGTCAAAGGTTGATCTTTGTTGTTAAAAACAGAGAATCTGTGGTGGTTTTATGGCGTCACAGAAACTTTTTGTCTCTTTCAGGTAAATAAAATTATAGTGGAGTGAATCCAACACTATAATTTTATAGTTTATGTTTATAAATTATTGGTAGTTTGATCTGTTCCTCAGTACTCTAGGCGACTTTTTACCAAATACTTTTTTTACTTGAACGGATATTTTTTACCTGATTATATTTTTTGTCACCTCTGTTCTCAGCTGAAGATGTTAGAAATTATTTTTACTGGTTGAACTGGAACAAATACAGATCTGAAAGATCAAACATATAAATAGTTACTAATAACCTGTTTGTTTATCATTACCTATAGGAAAAAGTTAAGATTCTCCTGTTTCTGTGTTTATGTAACTGAATTAACACAGAAATGCTTATTTCAGAAGCTGGATGGTTGTTTTATTTCCCCCTGCCAAAATCAGAAGGTTTATTTTTAAATTCTGTGTCTCGTACATCAAGTCATTATTGGGTAAAACATTCAGGTTTGTTGATTTTGTGATGTTTCTTCTTCCATCTTGAGTTTCATGTTCCTGCTGAGTAATTTTTCTCGGTGCAAAGACTCTGAAGACGATTATAAGCTTTAGCAGAGCTTAACTTCTTACATTTCTGCACATTTTCTATGTAATTTTCATTGTGAAACTGGATTTTAAATCAACATTTAGTCTTTTGTTGTTTGTTTTCTGCCTAACATTTGTTTTCACAGAACTTCACCATCTTAGAAATTAAATTTAATGTCCAGGCTTGGAGTTTTTGAAGTTGGTTTTCCTGGTTTGATGTTTGTTTTATTTCCACACAGACAGAATAACTCAGGTTGTTTCTGGATGGTTTAGTTTTTTCTTTGCTCTTGTTTCTGACAGAGCGAGTTTGCATTTTACTGTTTCTTACAGACAGAGCTGTGTGTTAAACGTCCGTGTGTCTCTGTTTCAGGGAGCCGCTCGGTGCGCAGCCTCCATACGGGCGTCGGGGATCTGTTCGGAGACACCCGCTTCTGGCACGGGAAGGATTACTGCAACTTTGTGCACAAGGACTGGATCCAGCTGGACAAACCGTTCGATGGTTCGCCTCCTCTGATCTCCTTCCAACAGGATTCATCTTCTACGTTTTACTTATTTTCCCATCTCCGTCTGTTTTAGATTTCATAGACAGACATAAAACTCCCAGAATGCCTTGGCACGACATCGCCTCAGTCGTCCACGGGAAGGCGGCGCGAGACGTGGCTCGGCATTTCATCCAGCGCTGGAACTTCACCAAGGTTAGCGCTGTTAGCGTTAGCATTGATGCTGCTAACGTAATATATGTATTTGTCTTTATGTCCTGGTTTCTCCTCTTTGCCAGCGGGTGAAGCCAAAGTATCGCTCTCTGTCGTTTCCTTACCTGCTGCCCAAGTCGCACCTGACGGCCGGGGAGCTTCGATACCAAGTCCCCAACTGCACCACCGCTAAAGTTCAGGTTAGCATGCAGTTTTTATGATGTTGATTTTTTTCTCGTCTTGTTTCATGCTAACTCTCTCTCTGTCTCTGTCCTCAGGTCCTTCGCTCGGCCTCAGACTGGTCAGCCGGCATCAAATACCACGAGGAGTCCATCCACAACGCGTACGTCCACGCCATCGAGAACAGCCAGCACTTCGTTTACATCGAGGTATCGCCCTCTGATTCAGGACACAAATCTGTTGGCAGGTTTTTAACTGCCAGGTGTCACCATTTCAGAATCTGGATTTCAATGTAGATTAAGCTATTAATCAATTACAATATCAATCAATACGATAAATTAATACGGGATTGACCGTTTCTGTCTTTCCACCAAACACTGGAAGAGAAAAATCTTCAGTCTGGTGTTTTATTTTTTGACTTCGGTGTCCATTTTAATAGTTTTTTTTGGATATTTTCCAGTTCTAGTGTGAAATATTTCTTAGAAATTAGTTCATACATTTTTGAGAGGGTATTCCTGCATTATTACACAATTATATCAAATGAGAATATATTTCACTTGAAAATCAACAATATTATCGCGATATCAGTTTATACCAAACCAACTCTATTTATAAAGCACTTTAAAACAACCACAGCTGATACAAAGTGCTGTACATTAAAACACAACATAACAATAAAAAAATAAAACAATAAAAACTCTTGCAGTTTTAAAACAAACATCATCCAGAAGCATTTGTCATCATGACATTTAGCCTGATGAAGGTACATTTCTAATGATTGTGATGCTAAAGCTAGCTAGCTGTGTGTTTAACTCAGATTAATCCTGCAGTGGATTCTTACTTTTAAATCCTCTTTTCTTGTTATTTCTGAAAAACGATGCAGGTTGTGATGATCTGGATGTTTTCTGATCCGTTTCCCTTTTCTGATCCTCCAGAATCAGTTCTTCATCAGCTGCGCAGAAAACAAGCTGGTTTACAACAAGATCGGCGACACGATAGCGGAGCGCATCAAAAAGGCTTACAGGTCAGAGGTCATGACCTTTTATGACCCGGTTCACACACAGACGTGCTGCAGCTGTGTGTGTTCTGGCTCAGAGCGTCACTGTTTCACATCCTGGTGAAGGAAACGCAGTGACACACACACACACACACACACACACTGCTGGGTTATTTTCAGGTGTCAGTGTGTGAACTGTGCAGAGTAGAAATTAACGGCGTCAGAGTGATGAAAGTGTTGATCAGGTGTTTTAATCTCTTCAGTTTCTATTTTCAGCTTCATAAAGTTACAGAAAATTATCTGATTATTTTTATTTACTTATTCATTTCAAATCAGGCAAGAAATATTTTAACTTATTTGATCCAGACAATGCAATTTAATTATCCAGGAATTTAAACATTAATGAAATTTAATCATTTATGAAGTTAGAATTGTTCTTGAATTGACTTAAAGGAATCGGTTACCCCAAATTCACATTTTGGGCGTTTTTATGGTTCCATAAACACAAATAATTATTTTGAAAATCTTCCCCTTTGTAAAACACACATACATAATTTGATTTGTTTCACTAACTGCACACAACAACTAAATATTCTTATATTTATTGGTATTTATTCATGACTTTAGTGAATAATCTACCAATTCTGACAGACAGTTTAATAGGAATTTATTGTGACAATAAAATTATTAATTTATCACGATAAATGCAGGAAGTGATGTAATAAAACCAAGATGGCGCTCTCAGTGTCGGTGACGTCTCTGCAGGGAAGGAGCGAAGTATCGCGTCTACGTGGTGACGCCTCTGCTGCCGGGTTTCGAGGGCGACATCAACACGGGGGGCGGCAGCGCCATCCAGGCGGTGATGCACTTCAACTACAGGTGAGGCGGGCGGCGCCTGGCGGGCGGCTCAACCTGCGGCGCCTCCATCATCCTCATCCTCATCTCTGCTGTTCTCTGTCTGCAGGACGATGAACAAAGGAGAGCACTCCATCATCTCCCAGCTGAAAACTGAGAGTAAGACGCCGACCTCTGACCTGCGCCGCGCTTAGGGGTCATAATGAGAATCTGACGCCATAATTTATGCCAATGAAGATGTTTGCAGGGGTCAGAGGTCATCCTTTTTAAAGATATCAATGAAGATGTTTGCAGGGGTCAGAGGTCATCCTTTTTAAAGATATCAATGAAGAAGTTTGCAGGGGTCAAAGGCCATCATTTTTAAAGATATCAATGAAGATGTTTGCAGGGGTCAGAGGTCATCCTCAATATCTTCAAAGCAGAAACAGCTGCACCAATGGAGTTGACTGACACCAAACTTCAGATTTTGTAAATGTCAGGAGATGACCTCTGACCTCTGACCTGGAAACGTATTTCAAGAAACTGGTAACAAATTTATTAATGATTTTTAAATGATGGCGGCACAAATATAAATATTTACTGCGTAGAGTAAAAGCAGCATAAACAAAAACTTTTGCTGCACAAACATTTTTAAATTTGACACCAATTTGTGTTGGGGTGGTGGTGGGGGGGGTGGTTGACCTTTTGACCTTTAACCTTTTTATATTTAACCTTCAAAGAAAAAGCAGCACAAACAAAAATCTTTGCTGCACAAATGTAGCCGGGATGATTGACAGCAAGTTTGTTGGATTTGAGGAAGGAAGATGTGGTTGACCTTTCTTGACCTTTGGAAACTTTTATTAATACCTTTCGATAGTTTCGCTGCCCAAACGTTCTGCTCCAGTTCCGTGTGGCCCGGTGGCGGGTCCAGCTTGACCCGGTCTGTTTGTCCGCAGTGGGGGACCAGTGGATGAACTACATCTCGTTCACCGGCCTGCGGACGCACGCCGACCTGGAGGGGGCGCTGGTCACCGAGCTCATCTACGTCCACAGCAAGATGCTGATCGCCGACGACAACACCGTCATCATCGGTGAGGCCTCGGCCGCCGCCGCCGCCGCCGCCGCGCCGCCGCCTGACGGGAGGCGCCACACTCAGCCGGATCCGGTTTGTCTGCAGGTTCCGCCAACATCAACGACCGCAGCATGCTGGGGAAGCGGGACAGCGAGGTGGCCGTCATCGTGGAGGACTCGGAGACGGTGGACGCCGTCATGGACGGGCAGCCGTACCGCGCCGGGAAGTTCGCCCTGCAGCTGCGCCTCGAGTGTTTCAGGTACCAACACTTCTGGGGACAAACTGAAAACCACAACGGTCAGGTTGTCATTCTGTCTCAACAGTTCAGCTTCACAATGCGACAATTATTCAGAGGAGAAATGTTCACTCTGTGGCGCTGTTCTCCTTTTTCTAAGTTCAGAGGATTCGGGTCCGACTTGGTGAGGTTCCTTAAACTTTCAACAGCAGAACTTTGAGATAATTCAGGAAGAGACGGAAGAAAGAAACACAAACTGAGCTGCTCAGATTAGCTTTTTAAAACTATCTTTGTCTTTTTGGACTTTATTCTGCTGATATCATGTCTATAATCTCACGGTGACTTCCTGTCTGATGAAGCTCCTCCATGTCTGAACTTCATGTCTGATGATGCTCCTCCATGTCTGAACTTCTGTCTGATGATGCTCCTCCATGTCTGAACTTCCTGTCTGATGAAGCTCCTCCATGTCTGAACTTCTGTCTGATGAGCTCCTCCATGTCTGAACTTCTGTCTGATGAAGCTCCTCCATGTCTGAACTTCCTGTCTGATGAAGCTCCTCCATGTCTGAACTTCCTGTCTGATGAAGCTCCTCCATGTCTGAACTTCCTGTCTGATGAAGCTCCTCCATGTCTGAACTTCCTGTCTGATGAAGCTCCTCCATGTCTGAACTTCCTGTCTGATGAAGCTCCTCCATGTCTGAACTTCCTGTCTGATGAAGCTCCTCCATGTCTGAACTTCCTGTCTGATGAAGCTCCTCCATGTCTGAACTTCCTGTCTGATGAAGCTCCTCCATGTCTGAACTTCCTGTCTGATGAAGCTCCTCCATGTCTGAACTTCCTGTCTGATGAAGCTCCTCCATGTCTGAACTTCCTGTCTGATGAAGCTCCTCCATGTCTGAACTTCCTGTCTGATGATGCTCCTCCATGTCTGAACTTCCTGTCTGATGAAGCTCCTCCATGTCTGAACTTCCTGTCTGATGATGCTCCTCCATGTCTGAACTTCCTGTCTGATGATGCTCCTCCATGTCTGAACTTCCTGTCTGATGAAGCTCCTCCATGTCTGAACTTCCTGTCTGATGAAGCTCCTCCATGTCTGAACTTCCTGTCTGATGAAGCTCCTCCATGTCTGAACTCCTGTCTCCTCAGGATGATCCTCGGCGCCAACACCGATCCATCCATTGACGTTTCCGATCCCATCAGCGAACTTTTCTACAAGGAGACCTGGATGGCTACCTGCGCCCGCAACGCCTCCATCTACCAGAAGGTGGGGCTGTCGCTATGGCAACCAGTCTCATGACCAGTTTCAGGTTTCTGGGTTTTAACGGGAGGAACCTGGAGTTTGCTTTATTTTTAGCTTTAAACGATATTGATGTTTCCTGAAAACCCAAAATGAGTCAGATTACGAGTTAGAAAACATTTAATATGAGAGAAGCTCAGAATTTTGTATTCCCAGAATTTCTTTTCTCAGAATTTAAACTTTTTTCTTAATTTTTTTCCCTCAGAGTTCTGACTTTAATGTTCTGAGCTCAAATGTCAGAATCTTTTATTTCCAGTGGCACAAATGGTCTTCCGTATTTTTAGCATGTAAATTTGTTATTAAAGTTGTTTATTTTCGACACTTAGAACTAAAAGTTTTAACAAAATAACTAAATGGAAAAACCATGAAATTCTTAAGAGTCGGAGGTTTGTTGGTAAATCAGACCTAAATGATAAAAAGTATCGGTATCTGTGTTTCCTTGGTAACGGATCAATATCGGTGTTTCCTTGGTTACGGATCAATATCGGTGTTTCCTTGGTTACGGACCGGTATCGGTGTTTCCTTGGTTATAGACCGGTATCGGTGTTTCCTTGGTAACGGACCGGTAACGGTGTTTCCTTGGTAACGGCGTCTCCTTGGTTACAGACCAGTATCAGTGTTTCCCTGGTTACGGACCGGTAACGGTGTTTCCTTGGTAACGGTGTCTCCTTGGTAACGGTGTCTCCTTGGTTACAGACCAGTATCAGTGTTTCCCTGGTTACGGACCGGTAGCGGTGTTTCCTTGGTATCGGTGTTTCCTTGGTAACGGTGTTTCCTTGGTAACGGTGTCTCCTTGGTTACAGACCAGCATCAGTGTTTCCCTGGTTACGGACCGGTAGCGGTGTTTCCTTGGTATCGGTGTTTCCTTGGTAACGGTGTTTCCTTGGTAACGGTGTCTCCTTGGTTACAGACCAGCATCAGTGTTTCCCTGGTTACGGACCGGTATCGGTGTTTCCTTGGTTACGGGCCAGTATCAGTGTTTCCCTGGTTACGGACCGGTATCGGTGTTTCCTCGGTAGCGGACCGGTATCGGTGTTTCCTTGGTAACGGTGTTTCCTCGGTAACGGACCCCTCCCCAGCCTTCGCCCTCTGACCTCTCTCTCCGCCTGCTGCAGGTTTTCCGCTGCCTGCCGTCCAGCGACGTGCGGAACATCTCGGAGCTGGAGGGCTTCCTGGCCAAACCGGGCCTGGCCCGAGACGACCCGGCCCGCGCCCAGGAGGAGCTGAAGAAGATCCGCGGCTTCCTGGTCCAGTTCCCGCTCCAGTTCATGAGCGAACAGAACCTGCTGCCGCCCATCGGCTGCAAGGAGGCCATGGTCCCCATGGACGTCTGGACCTGACCGCCATGTTGGACCGGGAGCCATTCCTTCAGCTCAGGACAAAGTTCTGTGGTTCTGGTTGAGTCCGATGACGGCGGGACGACCCGCCTGACGGAAGCAGCTGCTGTGCCAAAGACAGAATCGACCTGCGAGCCTGAACCCGGGGCGAAGCCGCCCACACTACAGCGTCGTCTACAAAACTGCTGCTGCTGCTGGAAAATGAAAGTCTGATAAACGAACCGGCCCGGTTCGCTCCAAACAGCCAAACCCTCTCAGACATCATCAGCCTGTCGCAGGTTTCATTCCTCTGATCATTGGATCTGATCCGGTTGAAACTCAACCAGCAGACGCAGCGTTTCGCCCCACAGTGCCTGAAAACACACTTCCTGGTAGGATACTGACTGTGCAGCTCTGCTCCTGTGAACACTGTGCAACATCCAGGCTGGGAAACGCAGCTCAACACTAACGGCAGAAATTTAAATTTAAAATTCTGTTAAAGTGCCAAAACCCCTGGACTCTGCCGTTGGACTCCATCCTCTTCATGGTTTCTGTTTTCTGTGACGCGATTCTTCTGGGCAGAAATCGGGTTATAAACTTTATCTCAGATGAAATCACTTTATGGCTTTTCTTCTTTTAATAAACCAACATTTTGCCTCTCAGACTAACAAACTGTTGTTGTGCTGCATGAAGAGTCTGGTTGTGTTTCGATGTCCGGAAGTGAAACTGATGTTTTAAATGGTTATATTGGTTTGTACCGTCACTTTTTGGCCACTAGAGGGCAGCAGAACGACCTAAAATCACAAAACATCTGAAATATTAACACTTAATGTGATTCTGTTGAAGATTTTATTTATTTATTTTGTATTATTTTTGGAGGAATGTATGTTTGTTTTTATTTTTTAATTTAAACAAATTGTACAACTTTATATGCACAGGTAAAATGTGGAAAACTAATATTTTAAACAATAAATCTGTAATTGGGTTAAAATTGCCTAAATGTCAAAATTTGAAATAAAATAACAAAATACAAAAAAATTCCGAAAGAAAAAAACCCTAAAAGGTCTAACATTACGTTATTTATTTAAATTAAGACTAACATTTTCCTTTAAACTTCAATTTTAATTTAATCTTAATCTAAATTAAGATAAAATTTAATTTAATTTAATCTTAAATTAAATATTAACTTTAACTTTTTATTTTAAAAAATTAAAAGTTCTTCCTACTTTTTATTTTTAATATAGTTATTCCTATTAGGCATAGATATAAACAGACTTTATTGTCATTCAACTGAACATTTTAAATCTAAATATTGAGTGAAATTCTGCTGCAACTGTCAAACAGTAAAACAGTAAATTTATTAAATAATCCATCAGCATAAATACATAAGGAATATTTTCTCTTAGCTCTAAACCTAAAGTTTTATTTGGGTAGATTTAAATATGAGTTTGTTTGTGCTGCCCTCTAGTGGTCCTTGTTTATTCCAGGTTAAACTGTAACGTAAATATTCTGGTTTTTCTGCATGGAGACCCGAGTCGCCGCCAGCTTGACCCCAGCCTGTTGCCGTGACCTCCAGCTGACCTCAGCATGACCCTGAGAGGTTTCCTGATGCTACCTCTGTGTTTCTACCTCCAGTGGCTCTGAATCTGACCGTCTGGTTTTTCTCTCTTCTGCCTGTTTCTCTATGGAAATGCACTATTTGCACAGACTGTTGTTTTCTTGCTCTTCAATGTCCCGTCATGTTGCTCTGGTGAAGCTTTGGACTCAATAAATGAAGGGTTGATGGCATGAAAATGAAGATTTCTCGCATTTTTTCTTTTCTAGTCTCCATTCTCAACATTTAAGGAGCAAAATTCACTTTTTCAGTTGATTAATTAAATTCTGGAGTTAAAAAATGATCTAAATCCTGACTTAGCTTTGACTGGTTCAGGTTACGGTGGCAGAAATATGCAAACACAAAAAACATGCAACAGAAAAATGCTGCAACCGGAGGAAATAAAAGCAGAAGGAAAAGCCAGACCACTAGGGGGAGTCAGAGGTCAGAGGTCACCAACAGCTTCGCAACGCTGCTGCAGTTCTATAATGTAAAGACAAACATTTATCAAAGCTACATTTATAAACAATTGTATTATTTAAGTATGTTTTTAATACATAGTTCAGTATATTTAAATATGATTAGTGGCCATAACAATAGAATAGGAATGAAATATTCTGATATTGATGTATGATGAGCAAATTACAAAGCACAGCTGTTCATTTATTTAATAAATTATTTAGTAATGATACATATTTATATAACTGTGCAAACACAAATAAATAAAGAATAATACTGAATAATATGTATTGGATACATGTTTATATATATATATGTATATATATATATATGTTTTTCAGCCGACGAGTTCTATCTTCAGAGATTCAGCAGCTGAGATTGAGTCCAAACTCCATGTGATCCATCCTGCTGCAGTGAATCCGTCTCTCTTTATAGATTCTCCTTCTTCTTCCTCACATCGTGTCTTTATGAAACTTTCAAAACAAAAAACAGAAGATTTGGGATGAATCTTACTAGTGAAAGAATTACATAATAATAGTCTTTACCACCTGTGTAAACTTTGCTGGTAAATGTTATAACACATAATATAAGTTTTATAATATATGTTACATTGTTTCATTTCTAATATAGACTCTTGTGTCAGATAATCTAAGTCAATGTTAGAGAATAATTCATTTTTTTATATTTACAGAATCTCAGTTATCCTTCATATCGGGGCTGAACCCGTATTACACCATGTAGCTAATATTATCTGGTATCTCGCCATAAATACAGTAAAGTAATATTATAATCACAATATACACAAAAGGAGGGACTACCGCTCCAAGATGGCCGCCGCATTTCCTGCGCCAGAGCAGCCAATGCGGCGTCTAGTCTGATATTATGTCTATGTCTAAAAGTATATAAATCAATATCTGTCTGGTCACAAATCATGTGGGGTTTGACTCCCCCTGATGGTCTGGAGGACTTCATTTTATGGAACGAGTTTGTAAAGTTTTAAACTTGTTTTAGAAAATAAAACCAGGAATTTTCCGCTTTTACTTTTATTTCTTTCTTTCTGAAAATGCAGCATTTTCCCCAAAGTTGCAGCAATTTGTTCTGCAGTTGCAGCATTTCCTCCTGAAGTTGCAACAGCATTTTTTATTAAGTTTGCGCATTTTTACTGTAACTTTTTGCATTATCGTTTCCTGATTCAGTATTTTTTTCCTGAAGTCGCAAAATGTTTTTTCTGCGGTTGCAGAATTTTTCTTTGCAGCATTGTGTCTTACAACCATTTTATGGCTTATAAACAGTTTATAAACCATCAGCCAGTTTTCATGGTTTATTTCCGGTCGCTCCTCCATTCACTGAATTACTGACTCCATCCTGCAGTTTTCATGTCTGCCTGTAGGTGGAGCCAAAAGAGCATAAACAGTGATGACAGCAGGCCGGTTGGTTAACCAGAGGAGATGATCTTACCTGTGACCTGAGGGCTGACCTCCAGCAGCGCCCTGAAGTGAAGGCATCGCGGCGGTGCGTTCAGGTGTCGTGTCTCTGCCGGTCTTTTCTCCACAGACTGTCCTTTTGTTTTGGTCCTTTTGTTTTGGTCCTTTTCTGCTTCTACCTGCCTGAACTCGACGGCTCTGCCTGAAGCTGAGGACGATCTGAAGCTAATCCATTCCAGGAAGTCTGTCTGCGTTTTCCTGGTGGCTGGTTGTCGGTCAGAGTCAAAATATTTATGATAAAAAACTGATTTTGATCAACTCTGTCCCTTTAGCCTGGCAGCATGTTGGAGACAATGGCTTCCTGTCAATAAGCACAAACCTTCCTCTGTTTTATGCTGACGTCAAAAATCACCATTTCGAAATTGTAGTGTAATTTAAGAAGAAATAAATGTATGTGAATAAGCTTGTTCACACAATAAGTCATTAAAAATGACTGCGCCACAGATGTAAATAGTTTCCCGGCTTCATATTTTGGTGATTTAACAGAAGATTTATTAGAATAACAACTTTTATTAACAAAAACAGTCATCCTGCTGCCACTTCCTCCCCTCTTCTCCTTTGTCATTTCCACCAGTAGAAACGTCCGGTTGTTGATCATGTGACTGGCTGGTTAATGGAGAAGCAGCTTGTTTCTAAAGTTTCTAAAATCTAGGAAACTGGTGGCAACAAGATTCTCCGACATCCTGAGATCTTCTTCACTGTAACTGACCTGCTAAAGTAAATATAACCGTTTATTACTGAAGGTCTGAGTTAGTTAATATTATCATTAAGGCATCGGCCTGACGATAAAACCAGTTACCTGGAGCTCAGCTCAGCTCAAAACCACTTTATTTATCCCAAAGGGGAATGAAATGTGGGCAGGAAGGATCTCCACTAGCAGTCAGGCCTCCAAGACATCTGGAAAGACCTCTGACTGAAGACCGATACACAGTAAAGATGCCAGTGTTGAATTAACACCCAATAGTGTCTATGTGTCCAAGTCAGCTGGTGTTAAATTCAACACTACAGAGAGTCACATTAACATTACAATGGTGCTGGTGTTAAAATATATTAAAAGTAACACCAGTGTGGTGTTGATCACTAAACATAATCTGGTGTTAAAAAGTAACTAATTGACCCACAAGGTGTCAATATCAATCAAAACCAGTGGAAAATATTCTAACAAGACACAGAAATGGAAAGTTTAACTTTTCCTAAACCCATTTCAGTTTATAGACCAAAGTTAATTTAGCCAAAAAATGGGTGTCAATCTTTTAACACTTTCAAAGTGTTACTTTAACACCAGCTGACTTGGACACATATAGACACTTTTGGGTGTTAATTCAATACTGGCATTTTTACTGTGTACCATCAACTGTTAGCTAGTTCAGCTAATCCAGCTCATTAGCTTTAGCAGTTTAAGTCTGTGGTCAGTTAGCGTTGGGGACACGATGACATGGTTTGAACTTGCTTCTTCTCTCTTCCTTTTCAAATTTCAGGTTAGTTTGTTCGAGATGTAACAGTAATCAAAAATAAAACTTTCATGGTTAATTGCCAAAAAAACAGTTGGCATGAGCCACTTCGCTCATCTGCTTCATTCACATTTCAGTCACCACCAGTCAGAAACGTCGGTTGTCGACTGTGAGCTAAGTTAGAGCAACATGTTGCAACAGTCAATCAAACAAGTCAACAAATTTCGACACCTGAGCTCACGTAAGCAACACTGTCAGAGCAAACGTAATACTAACACGTTAGAGCAACACTCAGAGCATCCGTAGAGCAAAACCATACCGAGGCCAAGTCAACAACACGTTAGTACAAGGAGCAACACGTGAGCAACACGTTAAGCACCATAGCAACACGTCAGAGCCCAAGCACGAAGACTACGTAGAGCAACACGTAGAGCAACATGTTAGAGCAACACGTCTAGGCATACATGTCAGAGCAACATGTTAAGCAACACTGTAGAGCAACAGTTAAGCAAACAAGTCAGAGCACTACGTAGAGCAAACGTTAGAGCAACACGTTAGAGCAACACTCAGAGAAAACACGTCAGAGCAACACGTTAGAGCAACAGTCAGACAACACGTCAGAGAAACATTCAAGCAACACGTAGAGAACAGTTAGAGCAACACGTCAAGCAAAGTTATAGCAAACGTTCAGACAACACTTCAAGCAACACGTCAGAGCAACACGTTAGAGCAACACTCAGAGCAACACGTCATAGCAACAGTCAGAGCAACCACTTAGTAGCAGTCAACGTCAGAGCAGAACAGTCGATGCAACACGTTAGAGCAACAGCTCTGGCAACACTTCAAGCAACAGTTCAGAGCAAAGTCAAGCCAGTTTAGAGCAACACGTCAGTAGCAATACGTCAAAGCATAACACTTGGCATGGAGCAACACGTCAGAAGTAAAACGCTAGAGCAACAGTTAGAGCAACTACGTCAGAGCAACACAGTCAGAGCAACCTCAAAGAAGCAACACGTCAGAGCAAACACGTCAGAGCAACACGTCAGAGCAACACGTAGAGCAACACGTCAGACAACACGTAGAGCAACACGTAGAGCAACACAGTCAGAGCAACAGTAGAGCAACACGTCAGAGCAACACAGTCAGAGCAACAGTCAGAGCAACAGTCAGAGCAACACGTCAGAGCAACACGTCAGAGCAACACGTCAGAGCAAACGTTAGAGCAACAGTCAGAGCACAGTAGAGCAACACGTCAGAGCAACACGTCAGAGCAACACGTCAGAGCAACACGTAGAGCAACACGTCAGAGCAACACGTCAGAGCAACACGTTAAGCAACACTAGAGCAACAGTCAGAGCAACACGTTAGAGCAACAGTCAGAGCAACACGTCAGAGCAACACGTAGAGCAAACGTTAGAGCAACACGTTAGAGCAACAGTCAGAGCAACAGTTAGAGCAACATGTTAGAGCAACACGTCAGAGCAACACGTCAGAGCAACACGTCAGAGCAACAGTAGAGCAACACGTTAGAGCAACACGTAGAGAACACGTAGAGCAACACGTCAGAGCAACACGTAGAGCAACACGTAGAGCAACACTAAGCAACACGTCAGAGCAACACGTTAGAGCAACGTCAAGCAACAGTAGAGCAACACGTCAGAGCAACACGTCAAGCAACACGTCCAGAGCAAACGTCAGAGCAACACGTAGAGCAACACGTAAGCAACACGTCAGAGCAACACGTCAGCAACACTAAGCAACACGTTAGAGCAACACGTTAGAGCAACACGTCAAGCAAACTCAGGAGCAACACGTCAGAGCAACACGTCAAGCAACAGTAGAGCAACACGTAGAGCAACAACGTAGAGCAACACGTAGAGCAACACGCAGAGCAACACGTAGAGCAACACTCAGACAACACGTAGAGCAACACGTAGAGCAACACTTAGAGCAACACGTTAGAGCAACACGTCAGACAACACTCAGAGCAACAGTAGAGCAACACGTAGAGCAACACGTAACAACTTAGAGCAACAGTTAGAGCAACAGTCAGAGCAACACGTCAGAGCAACACGTCAGAGCAACACGTTAGAGCAACACGTTAGAGCAACAAGTCAGAGCAACACGTTAGAGCAACAGTCAGAGCAACACGTCAGAGCAACACGTCAGAGCAACACGTCAGAGCAACACGTAGAGCAACACGTTAGAGCAACACGTCAGAGCAACACGTTAGAGCAACACGTTAGAGCAACACGTCAGAGCAACACGTCAGAGCAACACGTCAGAGCAACACGTCAGAGCAACACGTCACAGTCAACACGTCAGAGCAACACGTTAGAGCAACACGTTAGAGCAACAAGTCAGAGCAACATGTTAGAGCAACATGTCAGAGCAACACGTCAGAGCAACACGTCAGAGCAACACGTCAGAGCAACATGTTAGAGCAACATGTTAGAGCAACACGTCAGAGCAACACGTCAGAGCAACACGTCAGAGCAACACGTTAGAGCAACACGTCACAGCAACACGTTAGAGCAACACGTTAGAGCAACACGTCAGAGCAACACGTCAGAGCAACACGTCAGATCAACACGTTAGAGCAACACGTTAGAGCAACACGTTAGAGCAACAAGTCAGAGCAACATGTTAGAGCAACATGTCAGAGCAACACGTTAGAGCAACACGTCAGAGCAACACGTCAGAACAACACGTTAGAGCAACACGTTAGAGCAACACGTCAGAGCAACATGTTAGAGCAACATGTTAGAGCAACACGTCAGAGCAACACGTCAGAGCAACACGTCAGAGCAACACGTTAGAGCAACACGTCACAGCAACACGTTAGAGCAACACGTTAGAGCAACACGTTAGAGCAACATGTCAGAGCAACACGTTAGAGCAACACGTTAGAGCAACATGTCAGAGCAACACGTTAGAGCAACACGTCAGAGCAACACGTCAGAGCAACACGTTAGAGCAACACGTTAGAGCAACACGTCAGAGCAACATGTTAGAGCAACATGTTAGAGCAACACGTCAGAGCAACATGTTAGAGCAACATGTCAGAGCAACACGTTAGAGCAACACGTTAGAGCAACACGTCAGAGCAACATCTTAGAGCAACGTCAGAGCAACACGTTAGAGCAACACGTTAGAGCAACACGTTAGAGCAACACGTTAGAGCAACATGTCAGAGCAACATGTCAGAGCAACACGTCAGAGCAACATGTCAGAGCAACACGTTAGAGCAACACGTTAGAGCAACACGTTAGAGAAACATGTCAGAGCAACATGTTGCTCTGACATGTTTCCTCTGTGAGCAGCTGTGGAGCTGCTGCTGTTTCTAGAGAGTCGTCTGTTTGTCTGAACTTCGCAGAACAAAACGAATCAATTGTTGATTTGTGGATGAAGACAATAAAAGCTCAACAGGTCGCCATGGCAACGCCTCCTTTCTCCGCAGGTATTTGGTCTGAAGGCGGCGACTTCAGGGCGGGTTAGGGGCGTCGCCCCCGGCTGGAAAAACATCTATTAGTCACTTTGTTTTTAAGATTATTAGTATTGTTAACATAATAATAATAATACAGATGTTAATTGAAAATGACAATAAAGTTACTATTATAAATTAAAAATTTATTGGATTATTGTTATAATGTTAATTTTTATAATATTACAAACTAATAGTAATAATGAGTTAATTTAGTGAATGTAACTGCAATAATAATATTATTATTACTAACTTCAATATTACCACATTATTTAATATACATGTAAAACTTTCCAAATAAAATTATATTATATTATATTAATTAATAACATTATATTGTATTATATTATGTTATATTACATTATATTGTACTATATTACATTATATACATATATATATTATATTACATTATATTGTATTATATTACATTATATTATATTACATCATATTACATTACATATATTACATCATATTACATTATATATATTACATCATATTATATTATATTACATCAATATATTATATTACATCATATTACATTATATTTATATTACGTTATATTCATTATATTGTACATATTACATTATACTATATCATCATATTACATTATATATATTATATTACATCATATTACATTATATTATATTACATCATATTACATTATATTGTATATATTACGTTATATTACATTATATTGTACTATATTACATTATACTTATTACATCATATACTTATATTATATTACTTTATATTGTATTATATTACATTATATTATATTACATCATATTACATTATTTATATTATATTACATCATATTACATTATATTATATTACATCATATTACATTATATTATATTACATCATATTACATTATATTGTATTATATGTTATACTACATTATATTGTACTATATTACATTATATTATATTACTCATATTACATTTATTATATTACATCATATTACATTATATTGTATTACATCATATTACATTATATTATTATATATATGTTATATTATTATATTGTACTATTACTTATATTATATTACATCATATTACATTATATTATATTACATTATATTGTATTATATTACGTTATATTACATTATATTGTACTATATTACATTATACTATATTACATCATATACATTATTATATTACATTATATTGTATATTACATTATATATTACATCATATACATTAGTTATTTATTACATCATTTACATTATTATATACATCATATTACATTATATTATATTACATATATTACATATATTGTATTATTATGTTACTACATTATATTGTACTATATTACATTATATTATATTACATCATATTACATTTATAATTACACATTACATATATTGTATTACTCATATTACATATATTGTATTAATTTGTTATATTACATTATATGTACTATATTACATTATATTAATTACATCATATAATTATATTATATTACATCATATGTTTAATTACATTAAAATTGATATTACATCATATCACATATATTATATTATACTGTATTACATCATATTACATTATTACATCATTACATTATATTATATTACATCATATTACATTATATTGTATTATATTACATTATATATTATATTATATTGCATACATTATTTCCTTAATGTTCCTCTGACTCCAGTCATAAATCAGGTCCATTCTACAGGGCCGCCCCTCCCCAGCCTGTTTCTGCTCTGAGTGAAGCGTCCAGGTTCATGCTGGTGCTGCGGCTGCGCGGTTCGGCCCGGTCCCGCCGCTCCGTGGAGGTGTGCGCGGCGCGTCGCGTGGCGTGGCGTCGCGTCGCGGTGGGCGGCTCCCCTCCTCTCTGGCCACTCCCGGCCCGCGCGCCGCCTCCTCAGTGCGCCTCGGCCGCCGCTCCTGTGCGCATCTGTCCTCCGCGGTCCCGGTTCTGGATGAAGGCATGTAGGACGGGCTGCGGCGCTCCGAGCAGCATGTAGCACCTGGAGCTGCGCGCACCGCGTCCTCCTCTTCCTCCTCTCGTCTCTCTGCGGTCGCTCCTCCGGTCTCCGGTCTCGTTTTTCGGGCTGCTGTCCGGGCCGGTGGTTCGGTTCGGCGCTCCGGCCTGGTGAAGAGGAGAAGAGGAGCTGAACCTTCATCAGCTCCCGGTCGATGGTGGTTGAGGAAGCTTCCATCTTGAGTCGCGCTTCTACCGACGGAACCATGGCGAGCGACTCCCCGGCGCGCAGCCTGGATGAGATCGACCTGTCGGCTCTACGGGTGAGTGTCACGTCCCGCTCCGTGCGTGTGCGCGTCCTTTTCCTGTGTGAGCGCGTGCATGTGCAACACCTGTCCCCCGCCCCCTCCTCTCCCTCTCCTCCTCCTCCTCCAGCTCTCCATCCTCTCCAACACTGGATGTGTCTCCAAATGCGCTTTCCGCGTGCACGTGCGTGCGCCGACCTCACACTTGTGTGTGCGCGCGCGTGCGCGTGAGGCCGCTGATTGAGGATCAGGTCTGTGGTCAGATGTGTCAGTGTCTCTGTTTCGGTGGTTCTGCTGAACAATTGGGCCGTGACGTAATGAGGCCCAGAGCCGCCGCCGCTGTCGCGCGCGCATGCGTGCGTGCGTGCGCGCTAAAAGCCGCTCTTGGCTGCACTATGTGGGGCAGATGTTAAGCTCCTCACTGACACTTTGCACAAAGACGTCAGACGCGCGCGCGCACTTCCTCTCCTCCTCTCCCGTACAGACGCGCACGCGCGCTGACGCGCGCACGCGGCGGAATAACAGCGACGATAACCGCAACAGGAGCGAGTTCCGCCATTTCGTGATGTTGTGGCGGCAGCAGCAGCTCCGCGTCTCAGCGGCTGATAGGAAGAGCAGCGCCGGAATGTGTGCGCGTGCGCGTGCGCGTGCACGCGTAAAAAAAAGAAAAAGAAGCTGTGATCATTTCTCAGGTCGGCCATGATGGCGGCATGAAGCGTCACATGGAGCTCAGCCTGGTTTACGCAACGCGGCGGAACCTGCAGAGCCGCCGGCGGGTCCGGACATGAGCGGGTCGGTGTGTGTGTGTGTGTGTGTGTGTGTGTGTGTGTGTGTGTCTGCAGCACACACACCTGCAGGAGGAGGTGATGAAGATGTGAGGAAACACTGAGGAAGAGGGTTCTGCAGAACCAGAACCAGAACCACCAGTAGTTCAGAAATGAGGTCACTTCCCGTCTCTGCATCCCGGCTGGACTCTTGGTGGTTCGGCTCCTCAGAGCCTCGGATGGCGGACAAATGTCCGCCTGGTGTCACATTCTGGTGTGTTTCTGTTAAGGACCAGACCTTAAAGCTCCATCCTGGGTTTAATGAGACCAACTGTCTGGAAACTGTCGGTACCTGGATCAGTTTCCTCTTCACACATTGAATCTGCTGCAGGTGTCACTCCAGGGCGCTAGATGGCGCTGTGGTTTCAGGCTGTAGTCGAAACGCCCCTTAGGCTAACATCTCAAACACAAAAAATGCTCATGTAACATAGATATTTAGTGTCAGAAGTTGTGTTAAACCGAACAGGTGAAGTAGCACACCTAGCATGAAGCTATCCGACATTGTTATTGTGTTTGTCCAGGAACAAAGTCCGGCCGCCGGCCGTTCTGCGCATGTGCAGTTTCACTATTTTTTCTTTCCTGAATCCGCTCACTGATCAATAATTGTCTCTGATCACTGGAGGCAATAAAATGTAACTTTTTCACTGAAAACCATTCAGGCGCCTGAATGTAGACCGATGGAAACCGACCACTGTGGTTCTGGTTGTTCTGTGGACTCCGCCTGTCCGAACAAAAGTCCAAATATTTACAGAAAATTTACAGAATACTCATACAAATATAAATATTCTAAAGAAAATGCAACTTTGCAACCTGAAACACCTGGAGAAAATGTTACTCATTTAATTTTCCTTGGTGCTGATTTGTTGTTTTACAAGTCGTAGATATTGAAAACTAGATATTAGCTTCTGATTAATATATCAGGCGTTTGAACTACTAACATAAACATTTATAAACGTTTTTAGAGCAAGTCTTCAGTATTTGTGTATTTTAGCTTCCCCTGTTTGTTCTGGGCTTGTTGTCCTTTCTGAAGAAAACGATCCCCTCAGCATGACGCTGCCACCACCATGTGTCACTGTGTTGGTGTCATCAAACCCAAACGTGTTTTTCTGCATGCAGCGCCTAAAATACATGTTTCAAACCACAAGTGAGTGCATAGCTAAAACTGATGTTAGGTAAGTTTAGGGTTAACATTTATGTTGCTGCACTAGTTTTCAGATTTTATTCATGATGCTTTTTTAAATGCCTACTTTACAATTTTGTTCTACTTTCTCTTGGTCTAAAACATAAAATCCAGTGAAATGTGTGTTTTTAATGTAACTAAACCGTGAAAAACATTAATTATAATGTGTGTAAGCTTCATTATTTGTGCTTTGTTTATAAAATCAGCTCAGTTAACTGATCTTCTAAGCATGAAGCTTCAGTTTTCAGTCACTTCACGTTAGACCTGGTGCTGTAGAAGCTGATGGTTGTAAAGAAACTGTTTCTCCGACTCCCATCACCTGGGAGTCACATTTTTACACTTTTTACAAACCCGAGTCACAAAAAGAAGGACATGTTAAAAGGTTGTGCCTCTTAAAACACTGTAATTAGAAGAGTAAACATCTAAAATGTATGAAATATTTACCAGAATGCTGACATATTTAGAAACGTTTCAGAAAATCAACTGTACGATTCAGAACTAGCTTAACCTGCTAGCTACATGGCTAGTGTATTGAGCTAGGCTAGTTAGCTGTTAAACAGTTTCAGATTCGGATAAACGATCTTGTTAATGTTTCAAAACCTACTCTAGTTATTGTTTTCTATAGATTTGATTATTTTTTTAGGCTCTTAGAGGAACGTTTGTTAATTTTTAATGCTTAGGAAGAACATAAAAAACATTTTTAGCAGGACTAACAGCTAGCTTTAGCATTAGCAGCTGTTATCACTTTGGTTTTGACTGATTTTGCTCTTTATCATGTTTTAATGACACCATCAGGCGTCAGAAACTAGTTTTTATATGTCTGGTGGTGAGGTAAACAGGTCGACCCGGTCAGACTCTGTTAAACTCAGTTTTTCAGCCAATCCGCTGATGTGTTGGTGTCAGTTTGTAAGAGACGTTTCCTTTCATCTTCTCTTCTTTTCTCTTTGTCTGTTGCTTTTGTTTCTGCTTCTTTTTGAGATATTTTGTCTCTCGGGTTTTGTTCTGACCAGCTGTGCTTGTTTTTTTCATCTTTTTGTCATTTTGTGATCGCCTGTGATTGTTTTGTCGCATTGCGTCCACTTTGTGTCTCCCTGTGGTTGTTTTCCATCTAGTTTTTACTGCCAGATTGTGTCTTGCTTTCTTCTCCTAACTGTTTCTCTCCGTTTGCTTTTGTTGCGTCTGTGTTGTGATTTGTTGCTTCAGATCATTGTGATTATTTCCATCCCGTTGTTGTTGCTGCTTTACTGGTTGTTAAAACTCTGAGTGACTGTTTCTAGAAATCCTTGCTGACTTTTTAGCGTCATTGAGGTTGATTGTAATCTTCTTACAGACGCGGATTATTTCTTTTTGAATGTTTTGTTGTATCAGGTCAGTTTCTAGCCATTTTCAGTTTGTGTCAAAGTTGTTGCATTTGACCACTTTACAGCTACAATGCAGTTCTACTTTGGTAGTTTTTATTTCATCATTTCAGACTGGACATCCTGATTTTTTGGTTTCTATTGGACTGTTTTCTTCATTTTGCACATTATTTTTCTGCATTATTTTGCCTTTTTGTGTGTTATTTGTCCTCATGGTTATTGAGTGTCTCTATGTTTTTCAGAGACCAATAATCAAACCAACATAACTAACCTTCTGCTGGTAGATCGTATCTGGAGTAGCTTATAAACATTTCTTCCCAGTATATTAGGAACAGACTATAGAAAATACATCTAAGTTTCAAACATCTGCTTATATATTTCTTCCTTATTTTAATTGTAAGTAGTTCTTTAAATGTCCTCTGAGATGATATACTTACCCATGTATCCATAACAACTGGAACTTTCAATATCCAGCAAGTTATTTTCGCAATTTACCATCTATTAGATGAGAGACTCCCGGATTAATTTCTCTCTCTGCAGCTGCAGCTGTGAAATTACCGTATTAACCCGATATTGGCTGGAAAGTGCAACGCCTCCCCTTTCAGAAACGTTGGAATTTTTCAGATAGCGCCACGTGTGGTGGAATTACGGTACTGCAAATTTGGCTGCACAACTCTCTGACTAGGAGTTCATGAAAACTGAGAAATCTTTGGACAAAAGATTCCAGGTTGAAGGTTTTTATGTCACGACGTTTCCCTTAACGGTAAGCGCGTGGTGACTGTTGTGTCACTGCGGCTAGCTTCATGCTAACTGCATGTGAATGTGATGCAGGCGCGGAGGTCAGAGTTCAATCTGTTTCAATCCGAGTTCACTTTAACCTTTGGAGGTCAAGTGGAGCCTAAATATCAGCTCTGGTGTTTAAACATAATCAGAATTTTATTAAAAAGGTAAATGTACCTCTGAGTGCTTTAAAGGAGGCTGTGATTAATTATAAAGTCTTAATGGACAAATATTCTGTTGGAATTTAATTTGGAAACATGAAAATACAGTATGTGAATGAGGTTTTTAAAGAGTTCAGCCAGAGAACAAGAGACAAATTAAACAGGTTCAATAAGCTACATAGTGGCATCAGGATGCGTTTTATTAAAGGTTTTATTTCATAAAAAGGTTGATAAATGAACAAGAACTATTTCAAATGGGAACTTGGAACTAGTTCCAGGTGAGCTGATGCTGCAGCCATTTGTTCCTGTTAATTGGTGTTTCTTAGTAAATGATCCAGTCAGATAAATGATCCAGTCAGATGAAACGCAGCTGAACAGAAATCTTTATCTAATCAGAAATGATCAATAGTTTTCATCTGCATGGCGCCTTTTAAGCCTGTTTGGTCACTTCCAGGCCTCAGAGCTGCCAGTTAGTTATTAACTCAAACAATGGAAACCAACGTTTTATGCAGCAGCAGCTGACGGCTGAATCCTCCGTCCTGCGTTGGGAGTTAACCTGTAATCTTCCTGTGATCTGATGGTTTATGTCGGAGTCAATAAGCAGAAACAATGACGATGTAATCAACACCATGAAACCGTTAGCCGCCACAGATAACTGGATTTAACTGGATTTCTCTGCGTTCGACAAAAACAGACATGTCGGCGTGGAAACCTCAGGTGTGACAGACCTCAGAGTTGTGTTTTCTTCTTGCAGTGTAACAGGTAAAGGTGAGCATGTGGAGGCGCGCGCACGTCAGGCTGCCGCCGGGATTTCATGTGCTTCACTTTGACCTTGAGTGGAAACGAACGTGGCTTTTTAAGCTAATCCTTTTCAGGAGGATGCTCTGTAATACGCTCTCCTGTGGGCTACTGTACACACACACACACACACACACACACACACACAGGTACACCTTAAGATCTGTGTTTGGGGGGATTTTATGGTTTTTAATCAACCTGGAAATAAGATTAACTTCTGTGTGAGTTTACTGGAGATATTTGTTTTTACCTGAGATATTTTTTACCTGAGGTTCATCAGACATGTTTAGAAAGAACCATATTGTTTAGCTATTTGTTTTACCTTTGGTGTAGGAAATTTAATGCTTAATCTTGCTAAATTAACTGAAGTTAAAAACTAAATAATATTTTATCAATAAATGGATTCAGCCTTCAGTTAAATTAACTACCTAAATGTGTTTGAGTGTCACGGCTTTTCTTTAATACCAACTTTCTGTCCAAGAAGCTGCAAAGCTGAAAACTAGCTTTAGAATCTAGCTTAGCTCTGCTAAGTAGCTAAGTTCCTGTTTTAAATTAAAATAAATGTGTTATTAATGATTTAAATCCTACATCTACCGTTGTTTTCAAAAAGCCTGGTTGAAATCATAAACATTTAAAGGAAAATTTCTGTTTCTATTTTCACAAAGAAGACAATAAAGAAGTGTTAGCTTTAGCCGATGCTAACAGCTAGCTTAAGCTGTGTCAACAGGTGTAGAGAATCAGATTTAACAGATTTAATGTGTTTTTATGATGAGATAAAACAGAAGGAAGCTATTCTGTGTATTTATGGCTTCATGTAGCCGATTATATATCAGTGTGGAAAACTAACTTCAGGTCAGATCACAAACCTTTGAGTCTTGAGCAAAACGACTCAGAGAATTTGTTATAAAACATTTTATTAAACCAAAGAAGCCAATAGATTAAGTTTTTGATTTAAATACTTTTGAATGCTGTTTATTTTACAACATAAACAGATCAATAAACATCAAACGTCTGAAAAGACGACAAGATGGTTGAAATGGAGTAACTTCTACCTAACACAAAACCTCCACTTGTATTTAAATTAAACTTTCTGAGTCATTTAAATATAAAGTCACCTGTAGAAAACATTTATCTAGCTTCTTTCAGACGTTTTTTGGTCTCTACTTTATGAAACATGTTTCACAAACGACAGAAAGTAGATTTTTGAGTGGATTTGAACGTGTTGCAGTTTCCCTCCTGCTGGAATCGTCGTGCTGACAGGAAGGATCTTAAATCACGGCGAGTTGTTGTGTGTTTGTCAGCCGGTTTCCCCTCCGCTCTGCCTCCTGACTGCAGCTCGTCGCTCAGCTCTTACTCTCTGTTTCAGGACCCGGCTGGGATCTTTGAGCTGGTCGAACTGGTTGGAAACGGCACCTATGGGCAGGTCTACAAGGTAAGACATGCAAAACCTGGAGCCTCAGCTCACCTGAACGCACTGCTGTAGTTATTCATTAAAACAGAGACATTTAGACTCTCGCCGCGGTTTAAGACGTTTATTTAAATTAGTTCATGTAAAGGAATCACTAAACAAAAGGTTTTATATTTTATATAACTCCAGAGTTCAGTTGTAACCAGTTACATTTACTTGAAAATTTTTTACTCTGCTGTACTTTTTAATTTGACTATAAAGTATTTCTTCTCTTACTTTAGTAAAATTTCTGGATTTTCTTCCCTCTGAATTAAAAACAAACATGTTTTAACCAGAAACTCACCAAACTCAGAAACACCTGCAGTTTTTATTAAAGTTTCTGAAGTTTCTATTGGAAGAAACTGATTTGGAAACATTTTCTTTTGTTATTTTTGTTTCTTATATGAATTGTTTTGGTTCAATTTACACTTAACATTCTAATATTTGACTTAAAAGGAACTGAAATGTAAAAAATAGATGCATTTCAGTGGAAGGTTTCAGTTCATGGAGTAAAACTGAAGCGATATGGAGCTGAATAAATGGATGTTTTGTTGTGTATTTATAATATGTTTTAATAGTTTTCTGAATATATAATTTTATTTTTACGTGAAAAGGGCAGATAAAGGGTTTAAACTTGTTTCTTCTCCTTTTCATTCACATATTTTTACATGAACTATTAATATTTATTTCTGAGTGAATTAAATAAAAAGCTAAATGAAATGTTTGAGACTTTAAAGCAGGTTAAGATGTATTTTTCTACAATTGCTTCTGTTTCCTCGTCTTTATTACGACTTCACATCAAAAATCTTATTATCACAGATAAACTCAGGTTGTTATTTTTGTGGATTGTTTTACCTTGAAGGTAATTAACACGTCTGCTGGACGCGGCGAATCGATCTGACATTTCTACAAGTTGACACCTCCTCTGCAGAAAATGATTGATGGGGCAAAATTAACACAATCTGTGTGAGCTTATAAAAATAATGAACACATGAACAGAAAAGAGCCTCACTGCAGTCGGACTGTCGGATTCTCATGTTTGAAAATCTGGATTTCCTTCCTGATTCCAGGAAAACGATTTCTCTCTGATTTGACGCAGCCAGTCATTTGATTTATCTTGCTGCTGTCGTCACGTAGTTTTCTAAAAATCAATCTTCAGGACCAGAAAAACATGTTTTTTTTTTTAGTTTGACAAATGACTGATAATGCGCCGCTGCTGCAAATCATCTTAGCCCTGATTAGCTTTCACCATAAGACTCTCCAGGCTAAAATTAATGAGAATTAATTAGTATTCTCTGTAGTCTCTGTAATTACCCCAAATTAAATAATTTTATTTCCTGGAAGCTTCACCACATGCCTTCTGTTTTCAGAAATTATAACGAGTCTGAAGAGATGCAGACATTTTGATGTAATTTTATCTCAGACATGAAAAAAACCGTTAAAAGGTGAAACAGAAACAGAAAGGCTGAGCTGTAGAAACCGGATCAGGTTCTGGTGTTCCGCCTGGCCCTCCCCTCGGCTCCCTGGTTTGATTTTAACGCTGTGGCTTTGGAAAGAGGAAGAAAAGTCTGCTTGATGTTGCAAAGCGTTAAAATCTGTTAATTCAGGCGTGGAGTGAAGCGGCTGCACAGGTTTCCTGCTGACTGCGGCCGTTTCGGTTTCCTCCTAAAGAACCATCTTGGACTGGAGAAGGAATCAGAGTTTATTCAGTCTGTTCTACTGATTGAAACGTCGCCTTTATTTCAGCTTCCTGTGAAGGTTTTCTGTGACTACACTGTAAAAACGAGCAGGTTGAAGAAGATTATACACCTGGGCTGAGCTTTTCAACTGAAAAATCCAACTTTCATTTGATAAGTAAACGCGCCACAGACCAGCAACACTCTTCACTGTGGAAGTTTTCACCGACAGAAGGAAGTTAGCTGCTTCCAGGATCAGTGAGGATCCGTTTAAAGCTACACAGTAAAAATGCCAGTGTTGAATTAACACCCACAAGTGTCTATATGTGTCCAAGTCTTCTGGTGTTAAAGTAACACTTTTGAAAGTGTTAAAAGATTGACACCCATATTTTGTTAAATTAACATTGGTCTATATACTGAAATGGGTTTAAGAAAAGTTAAACTTTACATTTCTGTGTATTGTTTGAATATTTTCCAATGGATTTGATTGATATTGACACTTTGTGGGTCAATTATTTACTTTTTTTAACACCATATTATGTTTTGTGTCAACACTACACTGGTGTTATTTTTATTATATTTTAACACCAACACCGTTGTAAATGTTAATGTGACTCTCTGTAGTGTTACTTTAACACCAGTTGACTTGGACACGTATAGACACTATTGAGTGTTAATTCAACACTGGCATTTTTACTGTGCACTTTAGTTTTCTGACAGGTCTGCAGCTTCAGGGAGTCATGACAACTGACGTTACTGGACGATAAATTACTCCAGACGTTTTTATGATAAATGATAATATTGTTGCTATTTTCAAGTAATAAAACGGTAATAATAATTCTCAAAGATCAATTAACTTTAAATTAGTTTTTAACTCTGGAACCAGGAGACATTTTATTTTAAATAAATAAACAAGAGAACAGAAACAACAAATAAAATGAATCGGTAAATCTCTGTAAACTAAGACTTTATAGTTTAACCCTCAGTTTCCTTCATTCTGTTACGATCAGCAGCTGGAAATTTAACAAATGTTTCAGTTTTGGTCTCCAGTTGAACTGAGAGTTCGGGACCATCAGGGATCAAAACGCCTTCAGGAGCGTCTTCTTCCAGGAAGTAAGAACGTCAGGATGTTAAAATCCTGATGTTGTTATCGGGAAATGAGAAGAAGAAGAAGAAGAAGAAAAAAAAAAGAAGAAGAAGAAGAAGAAGAAGAAGAAGGAGAAGAAGAAGAAGAAGGAGAAGAAGAAGAAGAAGAAGAAGAAGAAGACGACTCTGAGGTTTCCTTGGCGGTTGCAGCTTCTTCTACTTGTCCTGAGCTGGTCTCCATCAGCTGCGTCGTTGCGCCTCATGAAGAGGAAGTGTTGCCTTTTCTCATGAATCTGCTGGATTGGCTGATAAATCCCTTGTTTTGCTCTGAGCTACAGCAGAGAGCAACCTTTCATCTGAGGCCGCCCTGCAGTTAAAGAAGAGCTCTTATCTCCTTCACATTCCCGCTGAAAGGCTTTAATTTGGAGACAAATGTTCGGATGCTGCGACGCCACGGCCTTTTGTTCGCAGAGAGGGAATCTTTTGTGATTCTACTTCCTGAAAATATCACAATATGTGACTCTTTCATGCAACCTGCAATTTCCAGGGTGATCTAACTGGGCGAAGAAGGAACCAACAAATTACTGTCGGGTTCCTCCTGAAACCGCGGTGAACAGGAACAAACGGGCCTTTTAGAGGAAACCATGCCGTGGACGGTGTGAGGAATTTGGCGTATGACGTGTAAACCAAACAACGTGACGTGTTTTTACCCCCGATCGTGTCGTGATCTGCTCTCCACGTAATCACAGGTCGCAGTTTGAATTAATTACAGGAACCAGTAAAGTTTCTACAACTCATGTTTATCTTTTAGATTAAATCTAGTTGGTATTTCTAACCTGGTTAGCTTATGGTCTCCTTAGTAACTGCAGATTTTTGATCATTGTTTGATTATTGCTTTACCATTTTCTACACAGTAAAAATGCTGGTGTTGAATTAACACCCAAAAGTGTCTATATGTGTCCAAGTCAGCTGGTGTTAATGTAACACTTTGAAAGTGTTAAAAGATCGACACCCACTTTTTGTTAAATTAACATTGGTCTATAATACTAAATGGGTTTAATAAAAGTTAAACTTTCCATTTCTGTGTATTGTTTTGAATATTTTCTACTGGACAATTATTTACTTTTTTAACACCACATTATGTTTTGTGGTCAACACTACACTGGTGTTACTTTTAATATATTTTAACACCAGCACCGTTGTAATGTTAATGTTACACTCTGTAGTGTTGAATGTAACACCAGCTGACATGGACACATATAGACACTATTTGGTGTTAATTCAACACTGGCATTTTTACTGTATACAGACTCTTATTTAATGCTATGAATGTAATCAGCTCCATCAAAACACCAAAAGAAAAGGTTTCATTAGGTTTGTTTCAGCAGCGCTGGTTACATTTTGATTAGGACAAAACGTCCTGGGCTCCATGTAAGAATGTTTTCTCTGGATTGTTACATGTCGCCTCGCTGCACTCGCCTGTTTGTCCAGAATCGCATCAATTCAAACCGAAAGCAACAATGTTTACAACGGAGATCACTGCTAACTGGGTCAAGGCTGTTTTCTTCTCTACTCCGGTCAAACAAACTTCATTTAATAGCTTCATTATTACATCATAAAATGAGCTGTGGTTCATCTTTTAGGCTTAATAAGGAAGCTAATATGTTGTTACAATAATTTAACCGTAAACTCAGGTGGAAGTGGATCAGTTATTCTGTTGAAATCACGTTTTTATAGTTCTTACTCAGCAAATAATCTACATCTGAAGATAAAGTCACTTGGATTTGAGAAGTCAGGTTAACAGAATATGATTAGGACTAATTCAAGATCTGTTCAGAAGACTAAAACTTAAATTCCTCCAAAACTAAAAACACAACAGATAATTTCCTGTGCAGTTTACAGAGACAGTTGAATGAAACGGTGAAGCCAGAAGCTTAAAAAAAGAAACGGTTTCTGACTTGAGGTGAACAGCAGGATGAACAGAAATAACAATCAAAGGAATGCAGATGTTGACATTACAAACCAGAGCAGGTATGTGTGGGCAGCAAAAACCAAAACCTGACGAATAAAATCTACACAATAACAAACTTGGTTCAGAAAATACAAAAACTAAACTATCCAAAACATTCTGATAAAAATCTGAGAGGAGGAAGTGAAACATGACTTTAAACACGCAGAGAGAGAGAGAAAAGTTCATGTCATTTATGACGCTGGCAGCTGGAAGAAGAAGAGAAGACAGAAGAAATTATTCCCCTAAATAAAACCTAAACATTTAATTCTGAGCCCCTAACTCTGTCCTTCAACATTTGGGGGCTCGTCCGGGATATTTATGCTTCACAGTAGGGCTGTGTAATAATATCGATATCACAATATATATCAATATTTTCTTTCCTAGAAAAAAATCAATATTCATCCTTAAGTATCGTAACGTCCAACTGTCACCTTGTTCACTCACTGCTGGCTTCACCAGGTCATCAGGCTTAGACTGATTCCTTCAGATGTTCAGGTTAAAAGGTATCAAACTATTCAGAGCAGGAACTTGGTTCACTTTATTTACTTTACTAATGCATGTCAGCTACAGTTTGGACTGTTTCAACTAAAAGAAACATGTTTTCTCTCCACTTCTTTGGTTCATTTTGTCCAGCTGTCCACTTTAAGTCTGTGTCCAACCAGAACCAGGTATTGTGTAGTTGGTGCTTTTAATCAGTTTTCAGTTAAATTAATTCAGTCCAACTTTATAACAGTCACAAAATGTCACCAAAATCACTCTGTCCCTCTAAAATCTTTCAGAAAATCGCAAAAGTGTATTGAATTGTATCGTTTGCTGAATATTGCGATATATATTGTATCGTGGGCAGAATATCGTGTATCGTATCGTGAGATTATTGCATCACTACAGCCCTATTTCACAGCCTGCAACAGAACCGTAATATAAGAGTTTTGTTGTTTTCACTCAAATCAAACACTACACAAAAAAGTAAACATGATTTTTTAGCCCATTTCATTCTGGTCAACTGTAATTACAATTTAAACCCAACTTTAGTCACAGAATAAACTCTTTGCTGGATCACATGTATCCACATGAACTACCCACAGTGAAGCTCATGTTCTGACTGATCTGCAGGAAGTTTTCATTCCTGAAACAACCATCACCTGATTCTCCAGCGGTTGGCTAAAGCAGGATGTTTACAGACGTTTTGCCAGGACGGATTTTAGTAAAACACTGTCGGTTTTCATGAGATCAGGAGAACGTGTCGTGTATTTTATGGCCTGCAGAGAGACATCAACCACTCGTTTCTAAAAACGCCTTTAACGTCTAAATAATAATAAGATCCATTCACACCAGCCCCGTTTGGTCTGTTTTAATCTGGTCCGATTGTCTAGTCAAAGTCCAGTTTGTTTGGGAAGGTGTGAATGCGTAATCAGCTTTGGTCTGCAGCTGATTACGCATTCACGCATTCAAACGCAGCCAAAACAAACCTACTAGCTTAGCGTTAGCAGCAGAAATGGCTCGTAGTCAAAAGAGAAATCCTCCAACCGCTAAAATCTGACGCCTCCTCATTTTTGTTTACATTTGTTGAGGAAGGAAGTTGCACTCAGTGTCTTCAGAGGTTTTTAATGTAATTTTTTTCAGTGGTTTTTGGTGCAGCGCCCCCACAGGCGAGGAGGGGAACAGTTTTCTCATCAATCAAACCAGGTTTATTGTTCTAGAAGGCGTAAAAACACATCTAGAAACCCATCTCTGATCTGCATAAGAGCCAAATTACATCCAAATCAGACTGATTCTTTTTCTGAATCAGTAGATTTTAAAATGAAAAAGTGTTTTATTCAAAGAAACCAGAGAAATGCATCGTATCTTCGTTTGAACGAGTAGCTCCTGCAGTCGGCAGCGTGACGTCAGCTGTCGGTTTCGCTTGCTGAATTTATTGCGACTGACTCGTCGTCGTGTCTTTGTTGGAGAATCCGTCTCCTCAGCAGCAGAAAGGACTCCTGTCTGCTCGATTTGGTCCAATTAAGATAATTCCTCAAGCGCTTTGAACCTTCTGAAGATGATCTATTTCCTCTTCTAAGAATAGATCCGTAGTAAAACAGCTTCCCTTCTAACTCAGAGGCTGACGGATCATCTGACCTTCAGCGTCTCGCTGCAGAAACAGCATGAGGGAAGTAAAATCCCTCGGTGGGAACTGATAGACGCTGTTTCTGGTTTGTTTTTGAGGTCTGGAGGTTTGAGTTGTGCAGACAAACTGAGACGAAGGCGGCTCTGCGTCCGCCGTCGCCGCTCTGGGCTGATTTCAGGATATTTCATTAATTTCTGGACCTTCCGGAGACGACAGGTTCACACAACAGTTGGATTAAGTTTCTGTGAACGATCACAACATTATTAGCTTCAGCCTGGAGAAACTGTTAAAAGATGTGAGCTGTGTGAGTCGTGTCGCACGGAAAGTTTCTGCCTTAAACTAATTGTACAACCAGAACCTGAGAGACTGCCAGGGAATCAGAGCGAGGTGAGCTCAGGCAGATTTCTGGGAATTTAGGACTGAAACAATCCTGATGCAAACTGAGAAAAATAAAAGCAGAGTGTGATTCATCTGTGAAGTATTTTTAAATCACTGCCTGTATTTCAAAGACTCATTAATCATTCCCTTCCAGACACAAGTACAAACAAAGTTCTGGACTCTTCAGCTGAAGTTTCCTGCAGTTTCTGCTGATTCCTGCTCCAACTTGATGCTGTTTAGGTTTTTATTTTAACAGGAAAGGTTTTAGATTTGCTCCTGATTCGCCTGAGCTTCTCCTCGGTGAGAAAATAAATATTTCTATTCTTGTCTCAAACTGGAAAGCGTGAAGAAATTTAAAACAATTTAATAGATGAAACTACATGGTGTGTTTTGTGCATCCTTCCAACAAATAGCTAAACTATGAACAGTACTTACATTAGCTTTGGAGAGGCTAACAGCTAACACACGATTTGTACTTTTTTCTTTAAAGAAAACTTTTTGAGAAAACGATTGGCTTATATCTGTAAGCAACATGATTTTACATATTTACTGTAACCCAACATGGTATCAGCCATAAACATGCTGAATTATACAGAGCTAATGTTAGTGTCAGAGTCGGCTAACGGCTAATTTCCACCTCGTCTAATTAGCTCCCATTTAAAAATGTCAATGATTAAACTCTTGGAGATTATTCTGCACTAAAACCAGAATATTTTAAACCTAGTTTGTGATTTATGAACTTTCATTAATTAGCCTCTCAGCCTGTTTTAATGTCTGTCAGGGTGTGAAATTTAACTAAAAAAACCCTTTATTTCTTTGCATTTAATTCATAATTTAATACGGGGGGAATTATAATTTCCCTGAATTCTTGAAATCATCATTTAAGAACTGGGTTTTGTATTTACTCAGGACGTCTTTGTCTAATATTAAAACATTTAACTTTTGACTTTTCTGGCTCCAGCCTGTTAGCTCTACATCTGACACAGCTCTGTATTTATGTAGCTATGTTTCCGTTACAAATATGTGCAAAACTCTGTCAATTATAAAGTAAAACAAACAATTTTGCAATTGAAGTGTTTCCTCTAAAACACAAATGCAGTTGAAATGAAGTTTATTCATGTGATGAGTTGTTAAACACGCCTCTATCCACTTCCTGTCGTCGTCTTTGTGGTTTTTTCCAGTAGTAACATCCTGTTGTTGATCATGTGACTCCATTGCGGTTCTGTGAAGTAAACCCACCTCATCCCAGAACCAAAACGTTTCATTGAAAAACTAGAGGTTTTTTTCAAAATTGACGCGTTTCTGTTGATCAAATTCATTCTCAAAATGTCAAATTGTGAAATTTAAAGGTAAATGGAAACGCGGTGAATCTGAATTGATCCCCTGGAAAAACCTGAAAGGCCTGTTAGTTTTTAACCGCTACAAATTTTGTTCCTTATTTTAGAAACGATGCAAACGTTCCTGATATTTGAAAGGTAAAAACATGCAAATGTTGCACGGGGCCTGAACCGGAGAGCTGCTGCTTGGAGAGAAACCCAGAAATGCAGAACATTAATCACAGGCTGATCTTTGTTCCCGCGCGAATGTCATGCAAAACGCCTCACCCGGACAGGGAAGCTGTTCCTCTGCCAGAGCTTAGTAAAACAGCAGAAATGTATTTTTAAAGCCGCCGATGCTCCAGCTGATATTCTGATGAGAAAGCACCTTTTTCAGGTTCTCAAAACGACAACAGGATGCTGACGGCGGCGCCTTGCTGCTGCTATTCTCAGCTGAACTTTCTGAAATGCCAGTTTGGTGGTTTTAGACGAGGCGCAGAGACGTTCATGACTGGTCCAACTCTCAGACCTACAGATCCAAAATCCAGCTTACAAGCTCTTATTTAAAGGCTTTTGATTAGGCTTCAATCAGTCCCATACAATTCAGAAATAAAAATAAAATGTTCAGTATAAGTCGCATTCTTTTCTTAAAATTTAAATGTTTACTTTAGTCTTTTCAGATTAAAATTGTCTTTTCTTCTACACTCTATTGTAAAAATGTCCTTGTTCATTTCCCACTTTCTTTTTATTTGTAAAAATCTGGCAGCAAAAGAGGAGAGTGGCCTTGAATGTTCATATTCAGTGTTTTCTCTATTTTCCGATTGTTTTTTCAAAGTGTAGAAGAAGAGAATCTGTGGCCTGCTGTGTCATGAGGAGCTCATTACTGCCCCCTATCAGAGAAACTCGATATGTCACACATTCATTAAACATATTAGACAGACTGGAGGGTCAGCATATGAAGAATGCATCTAGTTAAACTAGCATGTTGGTGAAATATGTTGCAGCATGATGTCACGAGTGGAAGATCCTGCAAAAAGCTGTTCGCTAACGATGACTAGCATTGGCTGTAGCTGTAACGTTGTCAACATAACAAGCTAAATCTTAAATGTAAGCCTGATATTTAGAAGAAAAAGGGAAGCAGCACAAACCTACAACAACAAGATACCAAGGTCAAGAAAAAGTTTCACAAAATAGCGAGGGAGAGGGAAGTAGTTCAGTTATGCTAGCTCGACTTTGACAACCTTAAGAAGAGTTTTTTTTTCTTTCCATCATTGTGCGCATATGCAGAATCTCCAGGAGTAAACAACGACAAAATAACGCAGAAAAACCACTGAAGACCAACTCAAAACCACTCGTACTCCTTTTTTCCTACGTTACACACAGACTCGTTCCCATAGCAACTGACAACAACCCAATGTGTTTCAGGATTCAACACCAAAAAACACTCAAACATTTCCAACACAAAGAACAGAACATTCAGTCGTCACAGTTTTAAGTTTTCAGGTTTTACGTTGTTTTTATGATTATTAATACAACATCACTGTGGTGGATTAGCTACCGCTGCTGTTTGCTAAATCAGCTAATCTAATTTAGCAGTGGTTGATTAGCTGATTTATGTGAATGAAGACAGACAGAATTACGCAGCACATCTACATGTTAAGGTTTTCATAGTCAAGCTAGCATAACTGACTTACTTCCCTCTCCCTCTGTATTTTTTAAATTAAAACTGTTTCCTAATGTTATAGTTGTTGTGTTGACTATTAGCAGCAAAGCACTGCATCCCTTTTTATTTTATATATCAGCTAAAGCTTGTGATTTAAGCATTAGCTCGTTATGTTGACAGTTTAACAGCTAGCATCAATGCTAGTCATGGTCCCTTTTTATTTTATATATTAGCTAAAGCTTATCATTTAAGCATTAGCTCGTTATGTTGACAGTTTAACAGCTAGCATCAATGCTAGTCATGGTCAGCCAACAGCTTTTTGTGGGACCTTCTGCACATGACGTGGTGCTACAACATGTCTGTAACAGAACAGCAACAACATCCATCCACCGTGCTTCTCTCTGTTTGTGTGACACAGCGCCCCCTGAGGCGAGGCGCTGTACTGCACCGCCTGATTTTGACAATTGAAACACTACTACCAATATATTGGAATGTACAGGCTGGTTTTCTCTGTCATGAAACCCGGCCGGCGTCGCTCCGACCCGCCTCCATGTGCCCAGGCTTGTGTCTGGGTCAGGAATGTGCGGCATGCCTGGATCCGGACCTGAGGTGTGTTTTAGGCCTCAGGCGGCAGCAGAGCCGTCCTCCTCCCCGTTCTCACTCCATCTTTATCGCTGCATATATACAGACACTCTCCTCTCCTTTGCCTTAATCTCCTCCCCACACACACACACACACACACACACACACACACTCGCCCTGGGAGCTGAGCGTCACCTCTGGGAGATCGTCTGGCCGTGTCGGGGGAAAAGCGATAGCAAAACAAAGAGGCTCTCTGAGATATCATCGCTTCCTCTCATCTGGCCGCCGTTATCTGCCTCTCCTTTTATTGCTTCATCGCGGCGGATCGCTGCCATTTGTCCTGCAGCCACAGCCGAGCTTCACACACTTACCCTGCAGCCCAAGGAGTCGCTTCACACACACACACACACACACACACACACACACACACACACAGACACACACACACACACACACACACACAGACACACACACACACACACACCTGGGTGAGAAAATCCCTCCCGAATGCACAGCCAGCCCAGGTGTTTATGGGCTTCATCCAGTTTCTCTTTGAAAGACAGTAAATCAAACAGTTATGACTTATTATCGATCTGAAAGGTTTTATGGCTTCTGCATTTAGTAAACAGTTAATCTGATTCATCATGATGAATCGATTAACTAATTTACTAGTCAAATAATTAACTGGAGCATATAAACTGTTATTCCTCTGTCAGTCTGATTCAGTAGGAGCTTCTGCTCTTCCCATATCTGTGTCCTCTGTCGCTTTGATCAGCAGTTAAAACTGTTTAATTCGTTGTTAACATGTGATAACCTGTTTTTCCGAGCCGCCTTTAAACGCAACATGACGCTGTGACGCTCAGCTGGGTTTACACCTGAAGGAGACCTGCACAGTAAAAATGCCAGTGTTGAATTAACACCCAATAGTGTCTATATGTGTCCAAGTCAGCTGGTGTTAAATTCAACACTACAGAGTGTCAAATTAACATTTACAACACTGTTAGTGTTAAAATATACTAAAAGTAACACCAGTGTAGTGTTGATCACAAAACATAATATGGTGTTGAAAAAGTAAATAATTGACCCACAAGGTGTCAATATCAATGAAATCCAGTGGAAAATATTCAAAATAAGACACAAAAATGGAAAGTTTAACTTTTCTTAAACACATTTCAGTATTATAGACCAAAGTTAATTTAACAAAAGAATGTGTGTTAATCTTTTAACACTTTCAAAGTGTTACTTTAACACCAGCTGACTTGGACACATATAGACACTTGTGGGTGTTAATTCAACACTGGCATTTTTACTGTGTGCTGCTGCTGGGCGGAGCTACAGGTGTGTTAGAATCATGGCAGCAAACCAGCAAAACGCAAAGAACTTTTCTGTTTCTCCCCCAAACTGACCGACTGAGTTGAGTGAAGCTGCTGGATGCAGGTGAAGTAGCTAAAAGACGACTAGCTAATATCAATACAGTAATACATTTTGCCCCCTAAACCCTCCCCCCCCTATTTGTATCCATAGGGGGGGCCCAGAAAAAGTTTGGGAACCACTAGCTTAATATATTTATAATATTGTATAAAAACATTTAATCGGTCACATGAAAAATGTGCAAATGTTTAGTTTTCTTATCCATTTGATCTCTTAAGTGTTAGAATAATAAATAGAGTAATTGATTCATAAATAATCATTTGTAGCAGAGAATAATTTTTAAATATTTATGTATTTTTCCAGCAGAGTTTCCTGTGATCCAGGTCAATAATTGTCCAGATATTTTTTCCACTTATTTCTGTCCATATCTTCAATGTTTTCAGAATATTTCTAACTCCAGTCTATGAATCCTGAGACAAAACGGCTCCTGAAGAAGAAGATCTGAGTCGTTTTGTATCTAAAGGCGTTTTCACTTTTATTTCATTCACTTTCTTCACGTCTTCTGCTGGTTTGGGTTCTGCACTGCAAAAAACACAAAATCTTTTATGGGTTTTGTCTGGTTTCCAGTTCAAATATCTCTATATCTATAAAATGACTGAAAAGGATAAAGGGGAGCAAGATAAATATGGTTAATTTACCTTTAACTCATTAAATATTTTGTTGTTCTGCTTGTTTTTGTTCGTCTCCTGCTGTGGTTTTGCTGAACTTCATTCATTTGCGATTCCTTTCGTTCACACCTGTTAGTCCAGTCGATTCAGTTCGATTGGTGAACAAACCAACTGAACTCCTTGTGCATCCAGTTCCCCTCCTGGCCTGTGGGGGCGCTACACCGAGAACCACTGAAGGAAACCACACAAAAACCTCTGAGCGCAACTTCCAACTAAATGCAGGCGTCAGATTTTAGCTGTTGGAGGATTCCTCTTTTAATTTTGGTAACAAACTGTGAGTCATTTCTGGTGCTAGCGCAAAGCTAGCATGTTAGCTTTACCCAGGATGCCCTGCGCTGTAGTCCACTTCCTGCTTCGGAGCGATCTCCCGACTAGTTTTGGAGGCGGTCCAGAGTCCGATTAGCGCTCACACCTCCACAAACCGCACCGGACTTTGACTAGGCCGCCTGACTGGAGCTAAATTAAACTCTGGAGATTTAATAGCCGTCATGTCAGATGCATCAGCTGGTTTGTCTCTTTCTGTTTCGTTCCAGTCGTTTTAGTTCTGGACTGTTACTCCGGTTCTGGTTCCGTTTGTTCCCGGATCGGTTCCACCAGCCTCGTTCGTCCTCAGCTTCCTCAGCCTCTGACTCTGGAGTCAGAACCAGCAGCAGCTGCTGAGGCCGGGAGAGTGGAAAGTCATTCATTCACTTCGCCACACGCTCTCCGTTTCCTCGCGGTAACCATAGCAACAGGCCAGGCCAGCCAATGGGGAGGCTTCGAAGGAGGCAAAGTGATGGCAGCGTGTGTGTGTGTGTGTGTGTGTGTGAGAGGTCAGTTGAGCGTTCACACGCGGCGTCTCGGTTACTCAGCGTTGCATCAGACGCTGAGTGTTTCTGACAGATCGCCTCGGAGGACGGAGAGACTCTTCTTCTTCTTCTTCTCCTCCTCCTCCCTCCACCGCCTCTCGCCTTCGGTTTCCTGTTCCTCGCTCACGTTACACACTCAGGTTCAACGTTTCGGCTTTCTGATGCTGAACCGGCTCAACTGCTTCCTGTTTAACTGGTCGGATCCAGAGAGGAAGCGATGAAGACGAGCTTCACCTCTTTGAAAACAAGAGCTGGGCCAGGATTACTTTCTACACTGTAAAAATGCCGGTGTTGAATTAACACCCCAAAGTGTCTATATGTGTCCAAGTCAGCTGGTGTTAAAGTTACACTTTTGAAAGTGATAAAAGATTGACACCCATTTTTTTGTTAAATTAACTTTGGTCTATAATAAACAGTAAAAATGCTGGTGTTGAATTAACACCCAAAAGTGTCTATATGTGTCCAAGTCAGCTGGTGTTAAATTCAACACTACAGAGTGTCATATTAACAATACAACAGTGTTAGTGTTAAAATATATTAAAAGTAACACCAGTGTAGTGTTGATCACAAAACATAATCTCATGTTAGAAAAGTAAATAATTGACCCACAAGGTGTCGATATCAATCAAAAACCAGTGGAAAATATTCAAAATAAGACACAGAAATGGAAAGTTTAAATTTTCTTACACCCATTTCAGTATATAGACCAAAGTTAATTTAACAAAAAAATGGGTGTCAATCTTTTAACACTTTCAAAGTGTTACTTTAACACCAGCTGACTTGGACACATATAGACACTTTTGGTGTTAATTCAACACCGGCATTTTTACTGTGTACTGAAATGATCAGTATGTCTATGTCTATTGAGATCAACACTACACTGGTGTTACTTTTAACATATTTTAACACTAACACCGTTGTAATGTTAATGTGACTCTCTGTAGTGTTGAATTTAACACCAGCTGACATGGACACATAGAGACACTATTGGGTGTTAATTCAACACCGGCATTTTTACTGTGCATGTGAATTAAAATCAACCATAGATCTGACTGTCAGTGGTTCAGCTAAACAGTGTCACATCAAGCCAGGGATACTTTCTATAGGAAAGAAAAACAAAGAGTTTACTCAAATATAATGAAATTCCAAGCAGAAACACTGAACCAGGGGTACTTTCTATAGAAAATAAAACACAAACACGGCTCAAAATCAGAGGCAGTAATACCTCTGTTGATTGTTTCATCCAAAGATGAGACACAGCTAAACAGAGAAGCACGGAGTCAGGTGTACTTTCTACTAGAAAGAAAACAAGCAGCTAGCGTTAGCGACAAGAGCAGCTAAAAACAAAAACACGGAAAAAAAACATAAAGAGGACACGAAACCAGCGGCAGCAAAATCCACAACTAAATACAGAGACACTGAACTAGGGGTACTTTCTATGATAAAAAACAACAAACAGAACACAAAGTGTGGCAGGAATAACTAAGTTTCCATTCAAAGATGAGACACGGCCAAATACAGAAACCCCAGGCCAGGTGTACTTTCTATGGGCAGGAAAAGCAAAGAGATCTTCCAGCCACGGCTCTGACCAGGAAAGAGACTCGAGGCAGGAACACCTGGAGCCGGTCGTCCATTTCACCTCTGAGTTTTACCTTCTACAGACTTGTTTGTTGTGTTTTGAGCTTGAATTTGAACAAATATTAGATTTATTACATTTTAACAAAGATTCAACTGTTACTCTCAGTTAGCAGCAAAAACATCCTGGGAATATTTTCACATATTATCACAGCTACATAATATTAAAAGATGCCAAACGGAGATGAGAAAGTGAATTTATTGCCTTATTAAAAGCGAGTTATGAGCGGATGTATTCCCGTATGTATGGCCGCTCGGCCTTTGTGTGGAAAGTGACGCGTTTGTGTTAAAACAGTTGAGGAAAGCTGCACAGCTGAGTCTCTGTCATCCATGATTTACTCTGTTCTCTCCGCTCTGCTCCTGATCCGGCCTGCGACGCTCCGGTTGGTTCAGCTGTTCCCCAACTGGGAGAAGGACGAAGAGATGTGGGCGACGATTCAGAGCTGAGAAACCTGAAAATTCATGAAATTAGACTGAAACACAAGAAATGTGATGAAAAAGACTCTTAAAATCAGGAACAAAATGACTTAAATAATATAAAATGTCATTTCAGTTTTTTTCATTATGATTCCAGAACAGAGGAGGTATTGATAAGTTATCAATCTGTGTAAAGATCGATCTCCTGAACCTCCTCCATGAGTTTTTACTGTCATCTGGAGAAAAGAACCAAAAACAACCAATCAGAGCCAGGAGGCGGGTCTTAGTGCTGTCAATCATCCTCACGTATGCTTAATTTCTGTTTGAGTTATTTGTGATTCCAGAACAGTGGAGGTATTGATAGGTTATCAATCACTGACAAAGAAATCAGCATAAGAGTGTTATTTATTTGTGACTTTTTTACATATTTGATGAAACTGGAATCATTTTGTGACAGTTTGTTATGAAACAGATAATCTGTGTGAATATTGATCTCCTGAACCTCCTCCATGAGTTTTTACTGTCATCTGGAGAAATTAACCAAAAACAACCAATCAGAGCCAGGAGGCGGGTCTTAGTGCTGTCAATCAACCACATGTACGCGCTGCTAATGGTGGAGACACACCTCACTGGCGTATCTTCGTCATCCATTCCTCCCGTTTTCACCGGTTGGATTGAGATGAAGATCCTTTCAAACAAGTCGATCATTTTCTTATTGTCCTGCTAACTGAGGCCAGCAGAGTCTGTTTTCTATTCTTTCTCCAAGCAGTTTGGGACATTTTCTGGATAACCTTCCTGTCTGTAGAGTGATGGACCTTTTAGGGTCGGGAAACGTCCTGCTAGGATTGATGGGCGGCAGTAGTCGCTCCTAAAGGTTTTTGATATTTCCTTTCCGGCTTGGCAGCAGAAACTTCCAGACGTCCTGCTGTCAAAGAGACGTTCACGCTGATGAGTGCAGAAATATTTAATATAACTGAATGTTTCCTTTACTTCGTCCCTGTTCTCATCCTCTATCTGCGTCTTCTCAGGGTCGCCATGTCAAAACGGGCCAGCTGGCTGCCATCAAGGTCATGGACGTACCGGAGTACGTGTCACACCCAGCATGCTAATCCTGCCGCGCTCTGCAGATTTTTATTGAACTGAATCTCTCTGTGCGCCTGTTTTCATCCTGCAGGATGAGGAAGAGGAGATTAAAGCTGAGATCAACATGCTGAAGAAGTACAGCCACCACAGGAACATCGCGACCTATTATGGCGCCTTCATCAAGAAGAACCCTCCAGGAATGGACGACCAGCTTTGGGTAGGAGTTTGTACCGTCAGATGTTGATGTTCCCGCTAAATCCTGAATAACCCAAAGAGCGCAGTGACGTCAGAACAGAGGGGAATCCCAAACAGCTGACATATCGCGCAACTGAGAGTCTGGTGGATATCAGAGATGATATGTGGAAATGTTTATTATTAAATCTAAAGGTCATTATTATTTTTATTCGGTTAAAAATGTTAACTATGAAAAAACACATTCACCTCCAAATCATAGTGCAGCAAATAGAGCGGCTGCTCTGGTCGCTATTGGTAAGTTTACATATCCCTTCAAAATAAGATACAGATGCGCCACAAAAACAAACATTTTACTTTCGTGAAAACTTTAATTCACGACTGACGGAGTCCTGAGCTTGTTTCTCTGCTACCAGTCGGTTCCATCTGGGAGTGATGAGAGTCAATGACACCTGAAGTGTTGCTTATATCCACAACCTGCTTGGTCTCTATGTGGCAAAGCAGCTTGAAGCTTCATTTCCTCATTAGCAGCCGGTCCCACATGTTACCCAGAGCGGCTTGTAATGTGAGACTCACCTACCAGTCCAGGATAAATCCATCCTCCTGTCTCTCTGGACCTTTTCTACTTTGAAAAAGAAACTTTCCAAAGACATCTGATCTGTTTCTTACTCATTTTGCTGCTTGTGGCTCAATGTTGGCGCCAAGTAACCGGGAGAATCCGGTTAAAAGATTTTCAAAATAAAAGATCCTCCAGACTTAAATAATACATAAAACGGAAATATTTAATTATTTATTGCGTGGCCCGGTACCAATTGGTCCACGGACCGGGGTTGGGGACCACTGGTTTTAGGTCTGAAGTGTTTCTGTGGCCCTGACAGCTGGTGATGGAGTTCTGTGGAGCCGGGTCGGTGACGGACCTGATCAAAAACACCAAAGGGAACTCGCTGAAGGAGGAGTGGATCGCCTACATCTGCAGGGAGATCCTCAGGGTGAGGAAGCAGAAACTGACGGAAACCGGACCTGGTTCCCAGGTTTTCCAGAACTTTAACTGTGTTTTCTTTCCCCAGGGACTAACCCACCTCCACCAGCACAAAGTCATCCACAGAGACATAAAGGGGCAGAACGTGCTGCTGACGGAAAACGCAGAGGTCAAGCTGGGTGAGGAAACGAACCCTCAGTGTGAAGGTAGTGCCCCGGCCTGATCCTCCTTCAGGACCGACTCTGTGTTTCCACAGTGGACTTCGGTGTGAGCGCCCAGCTGGACCGGACGGTGGGGCGGAGGAACACGTTCATCGGGACGCCGTACTGGATGGCCCCGGAGGTCATCGCCTGCGATGAGAACCCGGACGCCACATACGACTTCAAGGTAGGCGCTGGTCGGAGTGTGAGGTCTGGATCCGAGATCTGGAGAGAAGCTCAGTGAGGCTAAGAAATAAAACCTGCAATATAGAAAAAGGTTTATGGCACCTCAAACCATTAAAGGACCTCAAACCTTTGAGAACCTGAAACGTAAAGATTGAAAGGACCCTCTAACTATTTGATACACCTTTAACTTTAACAGTTATGGATGTCAAACCTTTAAACCTTCAGATGGCTTAATGTCCCTTAAGGACCCCATACCTGGTCAGGACCTCAGATGTATTGAAAACCTCAAACCTTTTAAGGACTTCACACCTTTTGAAGACTCCATACTCAGACCTTATTGGACCTCCAATCCTTTGAGGACATCAAACCGTTTAAGGACCCTACAACTTACAAGGACCTCAGGACATTTTAAGGACATTAAACCTTTTCTAGCACCTCTAATCTTTTGAAGACTTTGAGCTTTTTGATACCATAAAACTGTTTAAGGACTCTTTGGACAGTCTGAACACCTGAAACCTTTGGAGGATCTCAACCTTTAGAGGACCTCAAACCTTTAGAGGATCTCAAAACCTTTAGAGGATTTCAAACCTCTAGAGGATTTCAAACCTTTAGAGGATCTCAATCTTTTGGAGGTTTCAAACCTTTAGAGGATTTCAAACCTTTAGAGGATCTCAAACCTTTAGAGGATTTCAAACCTTTAGAGGATCTCAAACCTCTAGAGGATTTCAAACCTTTAGAGGATCTCAAACCTTTTGGAGGTTTCAAACCTTTTAAGGATCCCGACTGATGAGAACCTGGAGTAACTCTGGCTCTTATATTGGATTTTTTTCCCAATAAAGCTCAACGCCTTGTCTGCCACGTAATCAGACTCGTTGTAGCTGTGAAGAACGATTACAAAGTGACCTTCAGAAAAATGATCACATCAGTTGGTTTTTGGATTATCGGATTTTTCCCCTGATCAGACAGAAACAGGACACAGGACACAGCTGTGCTGTGCTGGTGGCTGGTGGCTGGTGGCTGGTGGCTGGTGGCTGTCTGTGGCTGGTGTGCTGGTGGGCTGGTGGCTGGTTGGCTGGTGGCTGGTGGCTGGTGGCTGGTTGCTGGTGGCTGGTGGCTGGTGGCTGGTGGCTGGTGGCTGGTTGCTGGTGGCTGGTGGCTGGTGCTGGTGGCTGGTTGGCTGGTTGCTGGTGGCTGGTTGCTGGTTGCTGGTGGCTGGTTGCTGGTGGCTGGTGTGCTGGTGGCTGGTGGCTGGTGTTGCTGGTTGCTGTGCTGGTGGCTGGTGGCTGGTTGCTGGTGTGCTGGTCTGTGCTGGTGGCTGTTGCTGGTGGCTGGTTGCTGGTTGCTGGTGGCTGGTGGCTGTTGCTGTGGCTGGTTGCTGGGCTGGTTGGCTGGTGTGCTGGTGGCTGGTGGCTTGTGTGGCTGGTGGCTGGTGCGGGTGCTGTGTGCTGGTGGCTGGTGGCCTGTGCTGGTGGCTGGTTGGCTGGTGCTGTGGCTGTGGCTGTGTTGCTGGTTGGGCTGGTTGCTGGCTGGTGGCTGGTTGCTGGTGCTGTCTGTGCCTTGCTGGTGGCTGGTCCGATGGCTTGGTGTCGGTCTGTATTCTTGGCGCTTGACGGGAACAGTGAACCGTCTCTCGGAGGCTGGAGGAGCTGAACTCGTGGTGAGGATGTGTTTTCTCTCTGCAGAGTGATCTGTGGTCGCTCGGCATCACAGCCATAGAGATGGCAGAGGGAGCTCCACGTAAGTCACACCATCAGCTGCAGTTCTCTCCAATAGTTACTCATCTTACCTTTTTACTTTATTTCCTTTCCTTATCATTCGTTCCCTCCCATCTTTTATTTTTCTTCCCCTGCCATCATTTCATTTCTTTCACTTATTTACGTTAATTTTAATGCCTCATAATCATGTCTGTTCCTGTCTATGCATTTTTTCCCTTTCCTTTTTTGTGTTGTCATTTCCTGTTTCCTTTCCTCCTGTCTTCCCTCATCCTCTCTCCTTCCCTCCTCTCTCCTTGTCTCCTTATATCCTCTCTCCTGTCTCTTTGTCTCCTCCTCCTTGCCTCCTGTCTCCTCCTTTCCTCTCTCCTCTCCTCTCTCCTTTGTCCTCTCCTCGTCTCTCCTCCCTCCTTGCCTCCTTATCTCTTCTCTCCTTGCCTCCTTATCTCCTCTCTCCTTCCCTCCTCTCTCCTTGCCTCCTTATCTCCTCTCTCCTTGCCTCCTTATCCCTCTCTCCTTCTCTTCTCCTTCTCTCCTCTCCTCTGTCCTCTCCTCTCTCCTCTCCTCTCTCCTTTGTCCTCTCCTCGTCTCTCCTCCCTCCTTGCCTCCTTACCTCTTCTCTCCTTGCCTCCTTATCTCCTCTCTCCTTTTCTCCTCCCCTCCTCTCCTCTCCTCTCCTCTCTCGTTTCCTCTTTCCCTGGTTTCTCCTTTCCTTTCTCCTCTCCTCTCTCCTTGCCTCCTTATCTCCTCTCTCCTGTCTCCTTTTCTCCTCCCCTCCTCTCCTCTCTCGTTTCCTCTTTCCCTGGTTTCTCCTTTCCTTTCTCCTCTCCTCTCTCCTTGCCTCCTTATCCCTCTCTCCTTCTCTCCTCTCCTCTCTCCTTTGTCCTCTCCTCGTCTCTCCTCCCTCCTTGCCTCCTTATCTCCTCTCTCCTTGCCTCCTTATCTCCTCTCTCCTTGCCTCCTTATCCCTCTCTCCTTCTCTTCTCCTTCTTTCCTCTCCTCTGTCCTCTCCTCTCTCCTCTCCTCTCTCCTTTGTCCTCTCCTCGTCTCTCCTCCCTCCTTGCCTCCTTATCTCTTCTCTCCTTGCCTCCTTATCTCCTCTCTCCTGTCTCCTTATCCCTCTCCTCTCTCCTCTCTCCTTTCTCCTCTCTCCTTGCCTCCTTATCTCCTGTCTCCTTATCCCTCTCTCCTCTCCTCTCTCCTCTCTCCTCTCCTCTCTCCTTGCCTCCTCAGCTCTGTGCGACATGCATCCGATGAGAGCGCTCTTCCTCATCCCCAGAAACCCGGCGCCGCGGCTCAAGTCAAAGAAGTGGTGAGTGTCTTAGCAGCGTTTCAGCGTTTCGTTCCTCCTGGGATCCTGAACCGGGTCGGTCGGTTCTGCAGGTCCAAGAAGTTCCAGTCGTTCATCGAGAGCTGCCTGGTGAAGAGCCACAGCCAGCGGCCGAGCACCGAGCAGCTGCTGAAGCACCCGTACATCCGAGACCTGCCCAACGAGCGCCAGGTCCGCATCCAGCTGAAGGACCACATCGACCGGACCAAGAAGAGGCGGGGCGAGAGAGGTGAGGTTCTGATCCACCCGCCGCGACCCTGCAGAGCCTCCAACGCTAACATGTCGGTTTCCTCGCAGATGAGACGGAGTATGAGTACAGCGGCAGCGAGGAAGAGGATGAAGAGCGGGACATCGGAGAGCCCAGGTAGGAAAAACATCCCACCTGTCCTCAGATTACAGCCAAGAACCAGATTAAACACGGCGTTACAAAGCTAACGTGTTAGCAACGTTACGTCCGTCTCCGGGAGAGAGAATAATGTAAATAATCATCCTTAAATGGTTTAAATTATGTGTTTTTGGTTAAAATCCTCATTTACAATCAGAAAGAAGCTGCAGACTGATGAGCTCCTTCATTTGGCTCAGACACTGAGAAAAATGGGAAACAAAGTATTCATGAATGTTTATGTCATGAAGGTCATTCTGTAAATACTGATACTTTTAATGCAAAGTTGACACTTTAAATGAACTTTTAGTTCACATTCCAGTAAAAGTGTCAGTAACAGTCAGACATTGTGACACCCTCACAGAAACTTTGCATGTTTTTGGATGGACTGATTAAATAACTGATTAAAATGGAAACTCAATGATCAACTGAACTACATCTAAAAACACAAACATACCAAACCAACAGTGAAACCTGAACTCAGACTGGATCCAGCAGTCGGTTTGACTGTCAGATTGAGACACGATTAATGCAGCAGAATCAGGCGCTGAAGTTTGAACACCCTCACTAACAATAGCATAGCATGTTTTCACAATAGTATAGTGTGTTTTCAAAAAAGTATAGTGTGTTTTTACAATAGTATAGTACGTTTTCTCAGTAGTATAGTATGTTTTCACAGTATAGTATGTTTTCACAATAGTATAGTATGTTTTCAAAAAAGTATAGTGTGTTTTTACAATAGTATAGTACGTTTTCTCAGTAGTATAGTATGTTTTCACAGTATAGTATGTTTTCACAATAGTATAGTAATGTTTTCTCAGTAGTATAGTATGTTTTCACAATAGTATAGTATGTTTTCTCAGTAGTATAGTATGTTTTCACAATAGTATAGTATGTTTTCACAATAGTATAGCACGTTTTCACAATAGTATAGTACGTTTTCATAGTAGTAAAGTATGTTTTCACAATAGTAAAGTATGTTTTCACAGTAGTATAGTATGTTTTCACAGTAGTATAGTATGTTTTGACAGTAGTATAGTATGTTTTCACAATAGTAAAGTGTGTTTTCACAATAGTAAAGTATGTTTTCACAACAGTAAAGTATGTTTTCACAGTAGTATAGTATGTTTTGACAGTAGTATAGTATGTTTTCACAATAGTAAAGTGTGTTTTCACAGTAGTATAGTATGTTTTCACCATAGTATAGTATGTTTTGACAGTAGTATAGTATGTTTTCACAATAGTAAAGTGTGTTTTCACAGTAGTATAGTATGTTTTCACAATAGTAAAGTATGTTTTCACAGTAGTATTGTTCGTTTTCACAGTAGTATAGTATGTTTTCACAGTAGTATAGAATGTTTACAGAGTAGGATAGTATGTTTTCACAGTAGTATAGTATGTTTTCACAGTAGTATAGTATGTTTTCACAGTAGTATAGAATGTTTACAGAGTAGTATAATATGTTTTCACAGTAGTATAGTATGTTTTCACAGTAGTATAATATGTTTTCACAGTAGTATAGTATGTTTTCACAGTAGTATAGTATGTTTTCACAGTAGTAAAGTATGTTTTAACAGTAGTATAATATGTTTTCTCAGTAGTATAGTATGTTTTCACAGTAATAAAGTATGTTTTCACAGTAGTATAATGTTTTCACAGTAGTATAGTATGTTTTCACAGTAGTATAGTACGTTTTCACAATAGTAAAGTATGTTTTCACAATAGTATAGTATGTTTTCACAGTAGTATAGTATGTTTTCACAGTAGTATAGTATGTTTTCACAGTAGTATTGTTCGTTTTCACAGTAGTATAGTATGTTTTCACAGTAGTATAATATGTTTTCACAGTAGTATAGTATGTTTTCACAGTAGTATAGTACGTTTTCACAATAGTAAAGTATGTTTTCACAATAGTATAGTATGTTTTCACAGTAGTATAGTATGTTTTCACAGTAGTATAGTATGTTTTCACAGTAGTATTGTTCGTTTTCACAGTAGTATAGTATGTTTTCACAGTAGTATAGTATGTTTTCACAGTAGTATAGTATGTTTTCACAGTAGTATTGTTCGTTTTCACAGTATTATAGTATGTTTTCACAGTAGTAAAAGTATGTTTTCACAGTAGTATTGTTCGTTTTCACAGTAGTATAGTATGTTTTCACAGTAGTATTGTTCGTTTTGACAGTAGTATAGTATGTTTTTCACAGTAGTATAGTATGTTTTTCACAGTAGTATTGTTCGTTTTGACAGTAGTATAGTATGTTTTCACAGTAGTACTGTTCATTTTGACAGTAGTATAGTATGTTTTCACAGTAGTATTGTTCGTTTTGACAGTAGTATTGTTCGTTTTCACAGTAGTATAGTATGTTTTCACAGTAGTATAGTATGTTTTCACAGTAGTATTGTTCGTTTTCACAGTAGTATAGTATGTTTTCACAGTAGTATTGTTCGTTTTGACAGTAGTATAGTATGTTTTCACAGTAATATAGTATGTTTTCACAGTAGTATTGTTCGTTTTGACAGTAGTATAGTATGTTTTCACAGTAGTATTGTTCGTTTTGACAGTAGTATAGTATGTTTTCACATAGTATAAGTATGTTTTCACAGTAGTATTGTTCGTTTCACAGTAGTATTGTTCGTTTTCACAGTAGTAAGTATGTTCGATTTTCACAGTAGTATAGTATGTTTTACAGTAGTATTGTTCGTTTCACAGTAGTATAGTATGTTTTCACAGTAGTATTGTTCGTTTTCACAGTATTATAGTATGTTTTCACAGTAGTATAGTATGTTTTCACAGTAGTATTGTTGTTTTCACAGTAGTATAGTATATTTTCACAGTAAGTCATTTCAGTATTCGTTTTCACAGTAGTATAGTATGTTTTCACAGTAGTATTGTTCGTTTTCACAGTAGTAATATGTTTCACAGTATATAGTATTTTTCACAGTAGTATGTTGTTTTCACAGTAGTATAGTATGTTTTCACAGTAGTATTGTTCTTTTGACAGTAGTAATCGTATTGTTTTCACAGTAGTAATTGTTTCACAGTATATTGTTTGACAGTAGTATTGTTCGTTTTCACAGTAGTATAGTATAGTTTTCACAGTAGTATAGTATGTTTTCACAGTAGTATTGTTGGTTTTCACAGTAGTATAGTATGTTTTCACAGTAGTATTGTTCGTTTTGACAGTAGTATAGTATGTTTTCACAGTAGTATTGTTCGTTTTGACAGTAGTATAGTATGTTTTCACAGTAGTATTGTTCGTTTTGACAGTAGTATTGTTCGTTTTCACAGTAGTATATTATGTTTTCACAGTAGTATAGTATGTTTTCACAGTAGTATTGTTGGTTTTCACAGTAGTATAGTATGTTTTCACAGTAGTATTGTTCGTTTTGACAGTAGTATAGTATGTTTTCACAGTAGTATTGTTCGTTTTGACAGTAGTATAGTATGTTTTCACAGTAGTATAGTATGTTTTCACAGTAGTATTGTTCGTTTTCACAGTAGTATAGTATGTTTTCACAATAGTATAGTATGTTTTCACAGTAGTATTGTTCGTTTTCACAGTAGTATAGTATGTTTTCACAGTAGTATTGTTCGTTTTCACAGTAGTATAGTATGTTTTCACAGTAGTATTGTTCGTTTTCACAGTAGTATAGTATGCTTTCACAGTAGTATTGTTCGTTTTGACAGTAGTATAGTATGTTTTCACAGTAGTATTGTTCGTTTTCACAGTAGTATTGTTCGTTTTGACAGTAGTATATTATGTTTTCACAGTAGTATTGTTCGTTTTCACAGTAGTATTGTTCGTTTTGACAGTAGTATAGTACGTTTTCACAGCTTTTTGTGAATTGGTTGCCACAGAGACGATGTTTTTGTTTCTCAGCTCCATCATCAACATTCCCGGAGAGTCGACTCTGAGGCGGGACTTCCTGCGCCTCCAGCTGGCCAATAAGGAGCGGTCAGAGCTGATCCGGCGCCAGCAGCTGGAGCAGCAGCAGAACGAGGAGCACAAGCGCCAACTACTGGCGGAGAGGCAGAAACGCATCGAGGAGCAGAAGGAGCAGCGGCGGCGGCTAGAGGAGGTGGCATCTCCTTTTTAAAGACACAATCCGGCTAATAATAGATGCTCCACATACAAATCTCATATAATCCCAACAAGACAAATGAGCCCAATTACTGGTCGCCTGCTGCTAGTGTAATTTGTGGAAAGCCGCCTCAGATGTGGGAGAAAACACACCTGTGTTTTCACCTGGCGGCTCAGCGAATCAGAATGCCTCAGAGACAAACACACAGCTGACCCTGTGGAAACGTTCCCACCCACAGCAGCAGCGCCGGGAGCGGGAGCTGAGGAAGCAGCAGGAGCGGGACCAAAGGAGGCGCTATGAGGAGATGGAGCAGCTGCGGCGGGAGGAGGAGAGGAGGCACGCCGAGAGGGAGCAGGTAGGACCGCACCTGGAGGAGGACAAACATTTAGGAGTAGAATCCATGTTTCTACATTGTGCTGTAGAGACATGGTGAAGCGTTGGTTAACTTAAATGAGTTTTATAATAAATTAATTTGTCACTGATTAGCAGTCTTACAAAAAATTAGAAATACATCAGAATCTAAATGACTCAATTTTCAGTGCTTAGAAAAATAAAAACTTTAAGGATAACTGTTAATGAAATGTAGCTAGTTTTAAAATTATGAAGTCATAACAATATAAAAATAATGACACAATGTGACCAGAAGAAAGTCATAAAATGACTAGAAAATCAATAGCAATTGGTCTGTTAAGGCAGTAGCATGATCATTTTAGCATTAGCATTTGCATCAGAGTATTACTTTTAGTATTAGGATTCAAATAATATTGTTAGCATACCTTGAATAGTGGTGATGACGTTATTGTTAGCATACTAGCAATGAAATAACGATGAGGGCATTGGTGCTACAATGCTAAAAACAGCATTAGCATTTTTACTATTAGCAATTACTGTTAACATTGGGATTCTAATATTGTTAGCATGCTCTGGCCATTTTTGATGTAGTCTTTTTGATAGCATTAGCATGCTAATGTGAACAGCAGGATGCTAATATTATTGTTGGTATTGCAAAGGTAATATTAGCATTAGCATTAGAGTATTAATAGTAGCATAATGATTCAACTATTAGTGTTAGCATTCTTTGAACAGCAGTAAAATGTCAATGATTGTGTTATTGTTAGCATGCTAGCTATGAGATAAGGATTTTAGCTATGAAAGGATGCTAGCTAAGAGATAAGGATGCTAGCATGCTAACTGTGAGATAAGGATGCTATCTATGAGATAAGGATGCTAGCATGCTAACTGTGAGATAAGGATGCTAACTGTGCGATAAGGATGCTAACTGTGAGATAACAATGCTAACTATGAGATAAGGATACTAGCATGCTAACTGTGAGATAAGGATGCTAGCTATGAGATAAGGATGCTAGTAAGCTAACTGTAAGATAAGGATGCTAACTGTGCGATAAGGATGCCAACTGTGAGATAAGGATGCTAACTATGAGATAAGGATGCTAGCATGCTAACTGTGAGATAAGGATACTAACTGTGACATAAGGATGCTAGCATGCTAACTGTGAGATATGGATGCTAACTGTGCGATAAGGATGCTAACTGTGAGCATAAGGATGCTAACTGTGAGATACGGATGCTAGCTATGAGATAAGGATGCTAGCATGCTAACTGTGAGACAAGAATGCTAGTATTTCAGGTATTTGAACAGTAAAACCAGCATTATTGATTTTAACAACATTTTGTAACACAGGTTGGATGTTTTCCTGACAGTTTCTGTCACAAAGTGTTAAACCCACCATGTAACCCCTAACATTCAGTGGATGTTATAACCGATCCTGACTCTAACGATGCTGGAAATCGTTATTGAAGATGTTGTCGCTGAGTCCATTTGTTAAATAACGAGTCTGATCGAGATTCAAACTGCTGTGAGAGGAGAAGGAAACAGATCTTTTCTGCAGCTATGCGTCAATAACATTCACTATTTCAGATAATAGCATCTTCTTCTCAAAGCTGATTTCAGATTATGAGCATGCTGCTCTGTTCTCTAATTTCAGCCCCCTGCTGCTTCGCTCATTTTATTTTTCCTCTGTTTCTGAATAACTCTCTAATTTAACACTCCTTTATGAATCTACTTTTGTCTGCCCTCCTTCTTTCTATTTTTCCCCTCCACTATTTCCTGCTCTGCTGATGTCACTGGTTGCCTGGGGCTCTGATTGGCTTCTGTCCCGCCTGGTCGCTGTGTGATTGGCCGCGCCCGCTGCGTGCTCTGCGCTCTGATTGGCTAGGAGTATATCCGTAGACAGCTGGAGGAGGAGCAGAGGCAGCTGGAGATCCTGCAGCAGCAGCTCCTGCAGGAGCAAGCTTTACTGCTGGTAACACGACATGCAGACATACACGGCTGATTCTGGAGGCCCGACCCGCCAGGACCGGTCCTGCTGTTCAGTTCTGGTGCTGTAACCTTCAGGAAGGGACATCCACAGCTGGGGAGGCCAAACTTGGTGCCCTGGGGCCAAAACTGGTCAAATGCATTAAATAAAAATGCTAAAATCATAAAAATTATAGTTCTTCTACCTGCTCATCAATAAATCAACATTTAATTAAACCTGTAAATCATTAAAGATCCAAAACAGACAGAGGGATTTGGACTGTTGCCTTGTAAAAATGAAAAGCAGAGTATTTATGTTTTCCATTTTTTCCATTTTGCTCAAAGTGATTGTGTTTGTGGGCCGAATGAAATCATTTCAAGGGCCACAAATGGCCCCCGACCCACACTTTGGACCCCCTACTGTACAGTTCTGGACTCTTCCTAACATACATAAATATGAAAGCGTCACATATGATTCAGTGAGTAAGAACCTGTAAAACTATAACATATTTTATAAACAGGAAATGAATCCAAACAGGAAGTGAAATCAAACAGGAAGTGAAACCAAACAGGAAGTGAATCCAAACGGTTTTCCTTGAACTTCCAGTTTCGTTTAAACACGTTTTGAATCCGTCACTAGCTTCTGGTTTGTTTCCGACCCGATATTTAGCCGCTCTAGTTGGTAGAACTGGTGAAGTTCATTTAAATTGGTTGGTTTAACTGTTAAGATAAATTATTTAAAGTTTAATAACGTCACATCTAAAGGTCATTTCTGCAGAAGCTAAATGTTCGCCTGCTTTCTTCGTTCCTTTTGGGTTTTAACCACTTTTAGCTTTTAAAGAAATTCAAAGTGATTCTCCTTTATTTAAAGTAAAACATTTAGCTGCCACCACCGTGTTTCAGTGTTGGACTAATGTTCTTAGGTCTGAAAGCTTCACCTTGGCTGCATTAACGATTATTTCAATCTCAAAAATCCAGATTAGAGCTGATTCCTTATGTGGAACTAAATCCTATCTGACTGTTTCCAAAGCAATCGCATTTTATCCCATTTTTATGTCCTTTGAAAAAGACGAGCGTCAGACCAGAGACATTAAACCTGAAACTAGCTGTTAGCTCTCCTTTCATTAGCTTCCTTTGTCTTGTTATGATTTGGTGACAATAATATCGGAATAACTTCAAATTAATCCGTTACTGATGACATAAACAAAGCGCTGCTGTGTGACGTTCACACAGATCTAATTAAAAAAGTTAATTTAAAATTGTGAAATGTGCTTGATGTGAGAATAATTCTAAAAATGCACTGAAAAAACGTTTTCTGTGGATTAATTTCAGTAAAACCTGCCAAACGTGACGCTAAGCTAAATACCAAACATCTTTTCAGGCTGATCACATCCTGCAGGATTTCAGGATTTTCTGATTCATGCATCTATTTTAGAAATATTTAATACGTAAGCTTTAGTATAATGATAAACAGGATGTTGAGGCGGCAGTGGAGTGGAAGTAAGAAATACTGCCACCTGCAGGTGGGAGTTAGCCAGTGTTGTATAAAGTACTGAAATCTCAGAGTCTAGTAAAAGTTTAGGTTTCTCTCCAAAATATGACTTTGGTAAAAGTCCAAGTCACTGACTGAAATGTTACTTTAATGTATCTGAAGTTTCTTGTACTTAAGTCTGGAAATTACTGTAAAAATGTATGAACTCAAGTAATGTAATGAAAATTATAAGTAAAAAGTAAAACAAGGCTAATGCAGTTTGAATGACATTTTTTTATATTTTGGTAAACTTGTCAAATACAGTTAAAGTAATAAACACATCCAAGTGCAGGCAAAATTAAACCTGCTAATAGATAAACCTGCAGCATCATTTAGTTAATAAAATTAGGTGCTTTACCTCCAAGGTCAACAACTTAACCTGCTTTACAACTGAACCAGCTTCTATGGGGCTCCATTAGTGTCGTATGGGCTCCATTAGTGTCCGACTTTGTATCAGTCAGTCAGTAGGTGGGTCAAAACTCCAGAGTTTTTCTCTCACTTTTTTGTAACGAGAAACTAAACCACACATTGAAAATGTATCGGAGTAAAAGTACGAAATTAAGTTCAGAAATATAGTGAAGTAAAAGTGAAAGTTATCAAAAATGTTCATACTCGAGGAAAGTATGAAGTACTCCAAAATATACTTCGGTACTATACAACACTGGAGTTAGCATCACATAACCACAATGTTTTTGATTATTTGTATGAAAAATTAGCAATAAATGCAGAAAAAGTGGGAATCTGTTGATTTTTTTTATGAATTTCTGCAAGTAAACTGGAGGGACTGATTGGCGTAATGTGGTTTACAGACTAAAAGTGTTTAGATTTGATTTTTTTTTTATTTAAGAGCTTAGCCTGGAGGTTTTATTTAAGATGATAAAAAGCAACAGCTCCTGTCGCCTCTGTCCGTCTGCAGGAGTACAAGAGGAAGCAGATCGAGGAGCAGCGGCAGGCGGAGCGGCTGCAGCGGCAGCTGCAGCAGGAACGCGCCTACCTGGTGTCGCTGCAGCAGCAGCAGCAGGAGCCGCCGCGGCCGCAGGACAAGAAGCAGCTGTACCACTACAAGGACCAGGCGCCGGGCAGCAACGACAAGCCGGCCTGGGCCAAGGAGGTAGCCTGCAGGGGGCCGAAGGGGGGCAACGGGGGGCTCCAGGGGGCAAGAGAGGGCCGATGGGGGGCAGCAATGACAAGCCGGCCTGGGCCAAGGAGGTAGCCTGCAGGGGGCCGATGGGGGGCTGCTGGGGGCACCGGGGGGCCGATGGGGGGCAAACGATGGGGGCTAACCACCTAGGGGGCAATGCAGAGGGGCCGATGGGGGGCAGCAATGACAAGCCGGCCTGGGCCAAGGAGGTAGCCTGCAGGGGGCCGATGGGGGGCTGCTGGGGGGCAACCGGGGGGGCCGATGGGGGGCAACGGGCTGGCTCCAGGGGGCATGAGAGGGGCCGATGGGGGGCAGCAATGGACAACGGGCCGGGCCAAGGAGGGCGAGCCTGCAGGGGGCCGATGGGGGGCGCATGGAGGACCTGGGGGGCCATGGGGGGCTCCAGGGGGCAAGAGGGGCCGATGGGGGGCAGCAACGACAAGCCGGCCTTGGCCAAGGAGGTAGCCTGCAGGGGGCCGATGGGGGGCCGATGGGGGGCTGATGGGGGGCACCGGGGGGGCCGATGGGGGGCAGCAACGACAAGCCGGCCTGGGCCAAGGAGGTAGCCTGCAGGGGGCCGATGGGGGGCTGCTGGGGGGCACCGGGGGGCCGATGGGGGGCACCGGGGGGCAAGAGGGGGCCGATGGGGGGCAGCAACGACAAGCCGGCCTTGGCCAAGGAGGTAGCCTGCAGGGGGCCGATGGGGGGCACCGGGTGGCCGATGGGGCCACCGGGGGTCACCGGGGGTCACCGGGGGGCCCTTCACTATGAGGCCAGAACTGAAAACAGGGGCGTCCTGTGAAACTGTTTTTAGATGACTTGATCAGCTTCAAGAAGAATATTTGAAATATTTAATGTTTTATTGAGAAACAACCTTAAAGAACCTTTATGTTCCTGTGACTCAGCGTTTCTGTTTTCCAGCAGTTTGTCCAGGAAACGAAGAGGAAGAGCTGGAAACATTTAAACTGTTTTTAATCCACAGGAACAGATCCAGAGGAACCTGGACTCAGTTTTTGGTTGATTTTCTTCCTTTCAGGCGGCGACGGACCAATTGCTTGGTTGTTCCTTTATTTTTCACTTTACAGATTAAATTAAAGAGCTTCAGTCTGCATGGTGGGAAACTGCGATTAACACGTTTCTCTGCAGACCAAACATGAATGAAAAGGCATCAATAGGAGCCTTTAAAGCAAAACTTCTCAGCTTTATTTAGATTTGGCTCCATTCGGTTTGACAAACTGATTCCTGATTCACTATAAAGAGAGAGAGAGATTCTTTCCATCTTCTATCTTCTTCTTTTCTTTGAAGGAAGAAAACAGAAAGAAGGAATTTTCCTAAGAATTAGTTTTTTGACCAAATCTAAGAAAACTTGATTTTGAGCTGTTGAAGAAGTGATTATTTTTAAATTGTTTGTGGAAAATATTGAACAACTGGCTAAAATGAAAAGGTGAATTTAACCAAATGTTTCAGGAACGTCGGCCTCTTTGTTTCCATGTTTATTAAAATACGGCTGAATGTTTGGATGAATTCCAGGTAAAAACAGTTAAACTCTGATTTCCCGCTCAGCAGTGGAGGCCCTGGGTTTTAATGTCACCGCTGACCTTTGACCCCAGTGCCTCCCTGTAAACTGGCTGCCCTCCAGGTGATGCGCCGCGCTCAGAGCAACTCGCCTCGCATCCCGTCCAAGAAGTACCACTCCTTCATGGAGACGCGGGACGTCAACCTGGACAACCTGCTGCTGTTGCCGGGTTACCGGCCGCCCAGGCCCCGCCCCCCGTCCTACCCGGCCCACGGCAGCCCGTCCAGGGACCACCTGAACCAGCCCAGGATCCGGATCACCTGCCTGCCCGATCCGGAGCCGCCGGACTCCCGGGGCCGGAGCCCTGCCCGCCGGGTCAGTCTGGAGCCGGACGGAACCGCCCGCTGGTCCTGACGGGCCCCATCGGACCCCAGCGGACCCTAACCCCATTAACCGCTTCGTTTCTCTAACCAGGTCCACTCACACCCTCTAACTCTGGCCGCTGTGGCTCACATGGTGAATTTTGTTACTTAAAACCTTCTGGATCCTCTGTCTGACTTTTCCTCAACAAAACCTCGGATCTTCGGTGATCTCTACGCTCAGGGTGGCTTTAAAGGGACCTATTATGCCAAACGCACATTTTGAACGTTTTTATTCTTTAATTTTAGTTTCTGCTGCTCCTAAAAACAACCCCAGGCCTTAAGAAACCAACCAGCTGCTTTTGGCAGTAGGTTGATATTTTCTGGAGTTTTTAAAATGAGCTGTTTCAAAAAGTCCCAGAAAGGAACGTCGCATTCCACTGTGCTGTTACCTAGCAACCCCAGAGGAACTCTGCCGCTACCTAGCAACCCCAGAGGAACTCTGCCGCTACCTAGCAACCCCAGAGGAACTCTGCCGCTACCTAGCAACCCCAGAGGAACTCTGCCGCTACCTAGCAACCCCAGAGGAACTCTGCCGCTACCTAGCAACCCCAGAGGAACTCTGCCGTTACCTAGCAACCCCAGAGGAACTCTGCCGCTACCTAGCAACCCCAGAGGAACTCTGCCGCTGCCTAGCAACCCCAGAGGAACTCTGCCGTTACCTAGCAACCCCAGAGGAACTCTGCCGCTACCTAGCAACCCCAGAGGAACTCTGCCGCTACCTAGCAACCCCAGAGGAACTCTGCCGCTACCTAGCAACCCCAGAGGAACTCTGCCGCTACCTAGCAACCCCAGAGGAACTCTGCCGCTACCTAGCAACCCCAGAGGAACTCTGCCGCTACCTAGCAACCCCAGAGGAACTCTGCCGCTACCTAGCAACCCCAGAGGAACTCTGCCGCTGCCTAGCAACCCCAGAGGAACTCTGCCGCTACCTAGCAACCCCAGAGGAACTCTGCCGCTACCTAGCAACCCCAGAGGAACTCTGCCGCTACCTAGCAACCCCAGAGGAACTCTGCCGCTACCTAGCAACCCCAGAGGAACTCTGCCGCTACCTAGCAACCCCAGAGGAACTCTGCCGCTACCTAGCAACCCCAGAGGAACTCTGCCGCTACCTAGCAACCCCAGAGGAACTCTGCCGCTACCTAGCAACCCCAGAGGAACTCTGCCGCTACCTAGCAACCCCAGAGGAACTCTGCCGCTACCTAGCAACCCCAGAGGAACTCTGCCGCTGCCTAGCAACCCCAGAGGAACTCTGCCGCTACCTAGCAACCCCAGAGGAACTCTGCCGCTACCTAGCAACCCCAGAGGAACTCTGCCGCTACCTAGCAACCCCAGAGGAACTCTGCCGCTACCTAGCAACCCCAGAGGAACTCTGCCGCTACCTAGCAACCCCAGAGGAACTCTGCCGCTGCCTAGCAACCCCAGAGGAACTCTGCCGCTACCTAGCAACCCCAGAGGAACTCTGCCGCTACCTAGCAACCCCAGAGGAACTCTGCCGTACCTAGCAACCCCAGAGGAACTCTGCCGCTACCTAGCAACCCCAGAGGAACTCTGCCGCTACCTAGCAACCCCAGAGGAACTCTGCGCGCTACCTAGCAAGCCCCAGAGGAACTCTGCCGCTACCTAGCAACCCCAGAGGTTGTGAGGACTCTGCCGCTACCTAGCAACCCCAGAGGAACTCTGCCGCTACCTAGCAACCCCAGAGGAACTCTGCCGCTACCTAGCAACCCCAGCGGAACTCTGCCGCTACCTAGCAACCCCAGAGGAACTCTCCCGTTACCTAGCAACCCCAGAGGAACTCTCCCGTTACCTAGCAACCCCAGAGGAACTCTGCTGCTACCTAGCAACCCCAGCTGATCTCTTTTACTGCTGTCTGCGCTGTACAATGGCTGCTGGAAACGAACCAGTGTTTTGTTGTTGACTCACCATCCAGAAACCACTTGCTGTACTCCTGATGGTTGTGCAGGAGGCTCCACTTCTGCTTTTCAAAGCTGTGTGTTTGCATAATTGCTCACCTGTTTGCAGCCATTTTGTCATGAGAGTGTAAAGGTTGAGTTGGGGGCGCGGCCAGCAGCAGAGACCATCAAACAGCTCATTCTGACAGGAGATCAGGACTAAAATCTCATTTTCTAAGAATCATTTTGAGGAAAAGAATGTGCTGACAGAGCGATCCTAACCCGTTCAACGAAGCATAATAGGTCACCTTTAAGGATGTTTGGGTGAAGAATATGGGATTTGTTCAGTCTTTGGGTGACTGCAGTGATTCGTCTCCATTCATGGACATAAAACTAAATGTTTATTAGTTTCTAAATTGGTCCATCAAAGCACCAGAAGTCAGATTAAGACTGAAAACATTTGCTTTCCTCCTCCTCAGACCTTCTAACCTTCTTTTTTTCCCGCTCCCTGGATTCTTCACCTTCCACTGAAATGGGACTAAAGGTTTTCTAATGCATGATGTTTGTTTTAATGTCTAACAGGAACTAACTTCTGCGGCTGACCTCAGTTTTCCTCCTTCAGGGTTTCTCTCTGTGTGTGACGTCTGTCTGTTTAGGCGCCGTCTGCCCATGAAGCAGGCGGCTGAGGGAGGACGAGCCTCTCGACGGAGGCGGCAGCATGTGAGAAACCCCATTTAGGGCAGATCGGGAGGCCTGCCCCCTGGTGGCCGCTGCTGGACAGATGTAGGGCATCTGCAGCTATTTTCACCACTGCCTGACAGGGAGGGAAACTGAGGAAAGCTTATTTATTAATGCTGGGGAACAATCTGGCCTGCAAACGGATTCATATTCTTATTGTTTTTAACATGCATAAACTCATGAAGTATCTGAGAAAGTCAGAGGTAAACATGCTAAGCTAACCCAGCTGGGCGGACATGTTGGCGTGACGCTGAGTGACGGCGGTTCTGCTGTTCGCCAGGTGGAGGAGCTTTATAAGATGAACAGACAGGATTCTCCTGCCTTGCAGCATAAAGTCTCCAACCGGATCTCCGACCCGGCGCTGCCCCCCCGATCCGAGTCCTTCAGCAGCGGAGGGATCCAGCAGGCCAGGACGCCGCCCATGCACCGCTCCGTGGAGCCACAGGTCAGAGGTCACAGGACTCTTTAAGTGGATGGATGGGTGTTAGAACCTGTTAGTTCTGGTGTTGTGGAGAACTTGGCTCCTCGTCTACCTGGAGCATGTTTATCTCCATGGTAACAGGCATGGTAACGTTTATCTCCATGGTAACAGTGTCTAGTCATGGGTTCAGAGGGTGAGCTAGCGATCCGAGTTCTCCGCCCGCTCCATGGGAATGGGTCGGAAACTCGGGTACATCCAGGGAACCAGAACCAGTCTGACCCAGTCTGACCCAATGTGACAATGTGCCCAGTTCTAACCCAGTTTGGACCAGTCTGACCCAATCTAACCCAGTCTGACCCAATGTGGCCCAGTCTGGCCCAGTCTAACCCAGTTTGGACCAGTCTGGCCCAATGTGACACAGTCTGACCCAGTCTGACCAGTCTGGAACAAGTCTGACCCAGTCTGACCCAGTCTGACCCAGTCTAACCCAGTCTGACCCAGTCTAACCCAGTCTGACCCAGTCTAACCCAGTTTGGACCAGTCTGACCCAATCTAACCCAGTCTGACCCAATGTGACCCAATGTGACACAGTCTGACCCAGTCTGACCCAGTCTGGCCCAGTCTGGCCCAGTCTAACCCAGTTTGGACCAGTCTGGCCCAATGTGACACAGTCTGGTCCAGTCTGGCCCAATGTGACACAGTCTGACCCAGTCTGACCAGTCTGGAACAAGTCTGACCTAGTCTGGCCCAGTCTGGCCCAGTCTAACCCAGTTTGGACCAGTCTGGCCCAATGTGACACAGTCTGGTCCAGTCTGGCCCAATGTGACACAGTCTGACCCAGTCTGACCAGTCTGGAACAAGTCTGACCCAGTCTGGCCCAGTCTGGCCCAGTCTAACCCAGTCTGACCCAGTCTGACCCAATGTGACACAGTCTGGCCCAGTCTGGCCCAGTCTAACCCAGTTTGGACCAGTCTGACCCAATCTAACCCAGTCTGACCCAATGTGGCCCAGTCTGGCCCAGTCTAACCCAGTTTGGACCAGTCTGACCCAATCTAACCCAGTCTGGCCCAATGTGACACAGTCTGGCCCAGTCTGGCCCAATGTGACACAGTCTGACCCAGTCTGACCCAGTCTGACCCAGTCTGGCCCAGTCTGACCAGTCTGGAAGAAGTCTGGCCCAGTCTGGCCCAGTCTAACCCAGTTTGGACCAGTCTGGCCCAATGTGACACAGTCTGGTCCAGTCTGGCCCAATGTGACACAGTCTGACCCAGTCTGACCAGTCTGGAACAAGTCTGACCCAGTCTGGCCCAGTCTAACCCAGTTTGGACCAGTCTGGCCCAATGTGACACAGTCTGGTCCAGTCTGGCCCAATGTGACACAGTCTGACCCAGTCTGACCAGTCTGGAACAAGTCTGACCCAGTCTGGCCCATTGCTCTACAGTGCCCAGTCTGACCCAGTCTGACCCAGTCTAACCCAGTTTGGACCAGTCTGACCCAATCTAACCCAGTCTGACCCAATGTGGCCCAGTCTGGCCCAGTCTAACCCAGTTTGGACCAGTCTGACCCAATCTAACCCAGTCTGGCCCAATGTGACACAGTCTGGCCCAGTCTGGCCCAATGTGACACAGTCTGACCCAGTCTGACCCAATCTAACCCAGTTTGGACCAGTCTGACCCAGTCTGACCCAGTCTGGCCCAGTTTAAGGCCCATTTTGACCCAGTTTAAACCCAGTCTGGCCAGTTTGACCCAGTTTAACCCAGTCTGGCCCAGTTTAAGGCCCAGTTTGACCCAGTCTGGCCCAGTCTGGCCCAGTTTGACCCAGTCTGGCCCAGTCTGGCCCAGTTTGACCCAGTCTGGCCCAGTCTGACCCAGTCTGGCCCAGTCTGATTAGCTGCTGTCTCTCTTCCTGCTGGTTTCCTTTCCTCCTTCACTCCTTCCTGCCTCCTGATACCTTGCTAACTCCTCCTGCTCTTCCTCCTCCACCTTGCCTGTGTGTGGTGTGTGTGTGTGTGTGTGTGGTGGTTGTTGTGTGTTAGTGTGTGTGTGTGTGTGTGGTGTGTGTGTGTGTTCAGATGACCCACCTGGTGCAGGTCAAGGGTCACGGCCTGTCGGGCTCCCAGTCCCTGTACGACCCCCACGGCGTGTCCTCCTCCTCCGCCTCCCCCTCCCCGCCCCCCCATGCCCCGGCAGAACTCGGACCCCACGTCCGACACCCCCCCTCCCCCGCCGCTGTCCCGCCTGGCTCCCCCCCTGGACAAGCTGGACCGCGGCTCCTGGCTGCGGCAGGACGACGACATGCCGCCCAAGGTCTCTGCATGGGCCCAGCTTTACGCTCTGGATCCGGTGATCTGGATCCGGTGATCTGAATCCGGTGATCTGGATCCGGTTCCTGGATCTGGTGTTCTGGATCTGGTGATCTGGATCCGGTGATCTGGATCCGGTGATCTGGATCTGGTGTTCTGGATCTGGTTTCCTGGATCCGGTTTTCTGGATCCGGTGTTCTGGATCCTGTGATCTGGATCTGGTGTTCTGGATCCGGTTTTCTGGATCTGGTTTTCTGGATCCGGTGTTCTGGATCCGGTTTTCTGGATCCGGTGTTCTGGATCCAGTGTTGTGGATCCAGTGTTCTCGATCCTGTGATCTGGATCTGGTGTTCTAGATCTGGTTTTCTGGATCCGGTGTTCTGGATCCAGTGTTTGGATCCAGTGTTCTCGATCCTGTGATCTGGATCTGGTGTTCTAGATCTGGTTTTCTGGATCCGGTGTTCTGGATCCGTGTTCTGGATCCGGTGTCTGGATCCGGTGTTCTGATCTGGTTTTCTGGATCCGGTTTTCTGGACCCGTGTTCTGGATCCTGTTCTGGATCCTGTGTTCTGGATCCGGTTTCTCTGGATCCTGGTTTTCTGGATCTGGTGTTCTAGATCTGGTTTTCTGGATCCGGTGTTTGGATCCAGTGTTCTGGATCCGTGTTTCTGGATCTGGTGTTCTAGATCTGGTTTCTGGATCCGGTGTTCTGGATCCAGTGTTCTGGATCCTGTGATCTGGATCTGGTGTTCTGGATCTGGTTTTCTGGATCCGGTTTTCTGGATCCGGTGTTCTGATCTGTATCTGGATCTGTGTTCTGGATCCGGTGTTCTGGATCCGGTTTTCTGGATCCGGTGTTCTGATCCTTGATCTGGATTTTCTGGTGTTCTGATCTGGTGTTCTGGATCCAGTGTTCTGGACCCGTGTTCTGGATCCGTGTTGGATCGTGTCTGGATCCAGTGTTCTGGATCTGGTGTTCTGGATCCAGTGTTCTGGATCGTGTTCTGGATCTGTTTCCTGGACCTGGTTTCCTGGATCCGGTTTTCTGGATCCGGTGTTCTGGATCATGTGATCTGGATCCGGTTTTCTGGATCTGGTTTTCTGGATCTGGTGTTCTAGATCTGGTTTTCTGGATCCGGTGTTCTGGATCCGGTGTTGTGGATCCCGTGTTCTCGATCCTGTGATCTGGATCTGGTTTCCTGGACCTGGTTTCCTGGATCCGGTTTTCTGGATCCGGTGTTCTGTCTCCTGTGATCTGGATCCGGTTTTCTGGATCTGGTTTTCTGGATCTGGTGTTCTAGATCTGGTTTTCTGGATCCGGTGTTCTGGATCCGGTGTTCTGGATCCAGTGTTGTGGATCCAGTGTTCTCGATCCTGTGATCTGGATCTGGTGTTCTAGATCTGGTGTTCTGGATCTGGTGTTCTGGATCCAGTGTTCTGGATCTGGTGTTCTGGATCCGGTGTTCTGGATCCAGTGTTCTGGATCTGGTGTTCTGGATCCGCTCGTCACGTCTGTTTGCACGGCTTCCTGTCTCTGTCGTTCCTGTTTCTGTGAACCTCGACTGTTGATGCTCATTTTAAAGTCCAACTTATTAAAGGATTTTTACTGGTAAAAAGACGTTTTTTAACTGAATCTGGTCATTTCAGCTTCAGACAGTCAAACTTTCACTGGTTGATTTTTTCCTTGTGTGTAAAAAACTAAAACTCATCAAATGAAACCTAAACGGCTGATTTTGATGTTATTTGGTTTGATGAAGACACAAGATGTGGCTTTTGGTGAAGGCAGAGTGATGCTGTGGGACAAGTGGGACAACGTCTCCGTCACTGAAAGAACCAGTGAGTCAGATATGAACGAATAAAACACGGAAATGAAGAGAACCAGAAAAGAATCCGAAAGTTTAACATCTACACTTATTTTTACAACAAAGAAATTATCAACCAGAAACTACATGTGAGTCTGTCGACCCAGGCCCGGTCCAGTTCTGGTCCAGGCCCGGTCCAGTTCTGGTCCAGGCCTGGTCCAGTTCTGGTCCAGGCTCGGTTCAGGCCCGGTCCAGTTCTATTCCAGGCTCGGTTCAGGTCCGGTCCAGTTCTGATCCAGGTCCGGTCCAGTTCTGGTCCAGTCCAGGTCCGGTCCAGTTCTGATCCAGGCTCAGTCCAGGTCCGGTCCAGTTCTGGCCCAGTTCTGGTCCGGTCCAGGCCCGGTCCAGGTCCGGTCCAGTTCCAGTCCAGGTCCGGTCCAGTTCTGGCCCAGTTCTGGTCCAGGCCCGGTCCAAGTCCGGTCCAGTTCCAGTCCAGGTCCGGTCCAGTTCTGGCCCAGTTCTGGTCCAGGCTCAGTCCAGGTCCGGTCCAGTTCTGGTCCAGGCCCGGTCCAGGTCCGGTCCAGTTCTGGTCCAGGCTCAGTCCAGGTCCGGTCCAGTTCTGGTCCAGGTCCAGTCCAGTTCTGGCCCAGTTCTGGTCCGGTCCAGGCTCGGTCCAGGTCCGGTCCAGGTCCGGTCCAGGCTCAGTCCAGGCCCGGTCCAGTTCTGGTCCAGTTCTGGTCCAGGCCCGGTCCAGTTCTGGTCCAGGTCCGGTCTAGGCTCGGTCCAGTCCGGTCCAGTTCTGGTCCAGGTCGTCCAGGTCCAGTCCAGTTCTGGCCCAGTTCTGGTCCGGTCCAGGCTCGGTCCAGGTCCGGTCCAGGTCCGGTCAGGCTCAGTCCAGGCCCGGTCCAGTTCTGGTCCAGTTCTGGTCCAGGCCCGTCCAGTTCTGGTCCAGGTCCGGTCTGGGCTCGGTCCAGGTCCGGTCCAGTTCTGGTCCAGGTCCGGTCCAGGTCCGGTCCAGTTCCGGTCCAGGCCCGGTCCAGGTCCAGAGGACTAACGGAGTGTGTTTGTGTTTCCAGGTTCCTCAGCGGACCACCTCCATCTCTCCGGCTCTGGTCCGGAAGAACTCTCCGGGAAACGGACCGGGCCTCGGCCGCGGGCCGGAGCGCACCTCATCCGGGCCAGGTACGGCCCAGAACCGCCCCGCCGCCGACCGAACCGCTTCCTGTCGACGGCTGACTCTGTTTCTGTTACCGTAGCAACCCTGACCTGAGGAGGACGGACATCTCCATGGAAACGCCTCTGAAGAGGACGAGCAGCGGCAGCTCCTCCAGTTCCAGCACCCCGAGCTCCCAGGGAGGCTCCAACGAGAGAGGTAATCTGGATTGAATCAGAGCTGGAGGCACCTTAATCTGGATTACACTTGATCTGGATTAAATCAGCTGGAGCCACTTTAATCTGGATTACACTTGATCTGGATTAAATCAGAGCTGGAGACACCTTAATCTGGATTAAATCAGAGCTGGAGACACCTTAATCTGGATTATACTTGATCTGGATTAAATCAGCTGGAGCCACTTTAATCTGGATTACACTTGATCTGGGTTAAATTAGAGCTGGAGCCACTTTAATCTGGATTACACTTGATCTGGGTTAAATCAGAGCTGGAGCCACTTTAATCTGGATTACATTAAACTGGATTAAGTTAGAGCTGGAGCCACTTTAATCTGGATTACACTTGATCTGGATTAAATCAGAGCTGCAGTCACTTTAATCTGGATTACATTAAACTGTATTAATTTAATCTGAATTAAATTAGATCTTGAGTCCCTTTAATCTGGATTACATTAAACTGGATTAATTTAATCTGGGTTAATCATGAAACTGGAGCTACTTTAATCTGAATTAAATTTAAAACTGGAGCCACTTTAATCTGGACTACACTTAATCTGGATTAACTATGAAAATGGATTTACTTTAATCTGGATTATATTAAATATAGATTAAATTAGATCTGGAGTCACTCACTTTAATCTGGATTAAATTATATCTTGAGTCACTTTAATCTGGATTACACTTGATCTGGATTAATTTAATCTGGGTTAAATTAGAGCTGCAGTCACTTTATTCTGGTTTACACTAGATCTGGATTAATTTAATCTGGGTTAATCAAGAAACTGGAGTTACTTTAATCTGAATTAAATTTAAAACTGGAGCCACTTTAATCTGGACTATACTTAATCTGGATTAACTATGAAAATTGAGTCACTTTAATCTGGATTATATTAAATATAGATTAAATTAGATCTGGAGTCACTTTAATCTGGATTAAATTAGATTTGAAGTCACTTTATTCTGGATTAACTATGAAACTGGAGACACTTTAATCTGGATTATATTCAATATAGATTAATTTAGATCTTGAGTCACTTTAATCTGGATTGAATTATATATGAAGTCACTTTTATATGGATTAACTATGAAACTGGAGTCACTTTAATCTGAATTAAATTAGATCTGGAGTCACTTTAATCTATATTAAATTTAATCTGGATTATCTATGAAACTGGACTTACTCAAATCTGGATTAAGTTTAATGGGTTAATTTAAAACTGGTTTAATTTTAAACAGGTTTAACTACGAATCTGGATTAGTTTAAAACTGGACTAACCCTTAATGACTCGTCTCTGTTTCCAGGTAACTCTGCTGCTAGAACCGACGGCTCCACGCTTTCCTCCCACGACGCCAAAGACGACAGCAGGGAGCCGACCCGGCCCAGCCGGCCCGCGGTGAGCGCTAACGCTAACGCTAACGGGTCCCATGAACTGACCGCTCTGTCTCTCCTCTCATCCTGTCCTCCATCTGTCCCTCTGTCGTCCCTCAGAGTTATAAGAAAGCTTTAGACGAGGTCAGTGGCATTTCTCCTCTTTCCACCCTGTCCTCTTGTCCTCTTGCCCTCTTGTCCTCTTTCCACCCTGTCCTCCTGTCCTCCTGTCCTCTTGTCCTCCTGTACTCTTGTCCTCTTGCCCTCTTGTCCTCTTGTCCTATTGTCCTCCTGTCCTCTTGTCCTCTTTCCACCCTGTCCTCCTGTCCTCTTGTCCTCTTTCCACCCTGTCCTCCTGTCCTCTTGTCCTCCTGTCCTCTTGCCCTCTTGTCCTCTTTCCACCCTGTCCTCCTGTCCTCTTGTCCTCCTGTCCTCTTGTCCTCCTGTCCTCTTGTCCTCCTGACCTCTTGTCCTCTTTCCACCCTGTCCTCCTGTCCTCTTGTCCTCCTGTCCTCTTGTCCTCTTTCCACCCTGTCCTCCTGTCCTCTGGTCCTCCTGTCCTCTTGTCCTCTTTCCACCCTGTCCTCTTGTCCTCCTGTCCTCTTGTCCTCCTGTACTCTTGTCCTCTTGCCCTCTTGTCCTCTTGTCCTATGTCCTCCTGTCCTCTTGTCCTCTTTCCACCCTGTCCTCCTGTCCTTTTGTCCTCCTGTCCTCTTGTCCTCTTTCCACCCTGTCCTCTTGTCCTCTTGCCCTCTTGTCCTCTTGTCCTATTGTCCTCCTGTCCTCTTGTCCTATTGTCCTCCTGTCCTCTTGTCCTCCTGTCCTCTTGTCCTCCTGTCCTCTTGTCCTCCTGTACTCTTGTCCTCTTGCCCTCTTGTCCTCTTTCCACCCTGTCCTCCTGTCCTCTTGTCCTCCTGTCCTCTTGTCCTCTTTCCACCCTGTCCTCCTGTCCTCTTGTCCTCCTGTCCTCTTGTCCTCCTGTCCTCTTGTCCTCTTTCCACCCTGTCCTCCTGTCCTCTTGTCCTCCTGTCCTCTTGTCCTCCTGTCTCTTGTCCTCTTTCCACCCTGTCCTCCTGTCCTCTTGTCCTCCTGTACTCTCGTCCTCTTGTCCTCCTGTCCTCTTGTCCTCTTGTCCTCTTGCCCTCCTGTCCTCTTGTCCTATTGTCCTCCTGTCCTCTTGTCCTCCTGTCCTCTTGTCCTCTTTCCACCCTGTCCTCCTGTCCTCTTGTCCTCCTGTCCTCTTGTCCTCCTGTCCTCTTGTCCTCTTTCCACCCTGTCCTCTTGTCCTCCTGTCCTCTTGTCCTCCTGTCCTCTTGTCCTCCTGTCCTCTTGCCCTCCTGTCCTCTTGTCCTCTTTCCACCCTGTCCTCCTGTCCTCCTGTCCTCTTGTCCTCCTGTACTCTTGTCCTCCTGTCCTCTTGTCCTCCTGTCCTCTTGCCCTCCTGTCCTCTTGTCCTCCTGTCCTCTTGTCCTCTTTCCACCCTATCCTCCTGTCCTCCTGTCCTCTTGTCCTCCTGTCCTCTTGTCCTCTTTCCACCCTGTCCTCCTGTCCTCTTGTCCTCCTGTCCTCTTGTCCTCCTGTCCTCTTGTCCTCTTTCCACCCTGTCCTCTTGTCCTCCTGTCCTCTTGTCCTCCTGTCCTCTTGTCCTCCTGTCCTCTTGCCCTCCTGTCCTCTTGTCCTCTTTCCACCCTGTCCTCCTGTCCTCCTGTCCTCTTGTCCTCCTGTACTCTTGTCCTCCTGTCCTCTTGTCCTCCTGTCCTCTTGCCCTCCTGTCCTCTTGTCCTCCTGTCCTCTTGTCCTCTTTCCACCCTATCCTCCTGTCCTCCTGTCCTCTTGTCCTCCTGTACTCTTGTCCTCTTGCCCTCTTGTCCTCCTGTCCTCTTGTCCTCCTGTCCTCTTGTCCTCCTGTCCTCCTGTCCTCTTGCCCTCTTGTCCTCCTGTCCTCTTGTCCTCCTGTCCTCCTGTCCTCCTGTCCTCTTGTCCTCCTGTACTCTTGCCCTCTTGTCCTCTTGTCCTATTGTCCTCCTGTCCTCTTGTCCTCCTGTCCTCTTGTCCTCCTGTCCTCCTGTCCTCTTGTCCTCACTGACGTCCCTCAGCCATCCTCACCTGTTCCTGTTGCTGGGAATGTTTGACCAAATCGCTTGGATCGAACTGTGTGGAACAAAAAGAAACGTAACTGGGTGGAAATCTGTGTTAGCTTAGCGAAATTGAGCTTCTCTGGGTTTCAAAAGTGGAGGTTCGGGGGCCATTTGTGGTCCGCAAGCTGATTGTTTTGGGCCCTGATTGCAGTTTATGAATAGTGGATATTTGTTGGATTAATTATGTTTTTTGATTCTTTTTTTATTTCAGCGTAAATAAACAAAATCAGGCCTGGTTGCCTAGAAATCTGCATTTAATTCTCATTAAACATAGAAAAAAATGCTCCATTCAGATAAAAAACATTATTTCTATAAGTTTCAGTTAGAAATATTACATCTATAGTTTATTATGAAGCAAAATATCAACAATAAAGTCACTAAAAAAAAATATATAAACAATAATGTAATAAAGTACAATGAATGAACAGAAAAATCATATTTATGATGAGTTATGGTGATCTAGGCTTCACTTCTGGCATAAATGTATTTTTTTAAATTAGCAGAACTTTAGTAAATTTAATGTCTGCCCAGTTTAAATGCTGCTTCAAAGATGTTTAGTTGTCCAATTATTTCTCTTTTCCAAACATGAATCTGCTTCACGAAAGAATAAAAGTTAATACTCGGTTTGAAAACGGTTCTCACTTTATGGAAAATATAAGAGTTTTTGTAATCAAATTATTTGATTGTGGAAATTTTCTACATTTTTTGAACTTTTAGTGGAACTTATTTTCATTTTCCAGAATTTTGTTTGCATCCCAGAGATAAACTTGTTTTAGTTTAAGGAGAAACGGTTTTCTTCCAGCTTTTCACCCAGTTATTCCTCTTTTTTCTTTCCTTCCCTTGTGGATTTCTGCTGCTGAAATATTTTCCTGTTTGGTCAGACAGGAAGCCGACCTCTGGTCATGTGACTTCCTGTCGTATCCCTCAGTGGAAGCGTCACTTTTCTCACCTCTGCTGCCATGGTTCATTTTCACGGTCACTCTTTCTCTCTTTCTTCCTCCATCTTCCTCTGTTTCTCATCAGGAGGAGTTGGTAAGGTTTCTCTCCCCACCCTAAGCTCCTCCCACCAACCTCACCAAAGCCCCGCCCACTTTGTCACCTTCCCGCCCCTCAGCTTCCCTGCTGTGATATTATAGTGGATTTTTCTCTGGTTGCTTCTGTTTTTATGCTGTGATGTGTCAGTACAGCCGCCATCTTGCTACAGGAAGGACTTCAATTAAAACCCAGGATAATAATCTAAAAATCTGTGGAAAAAATTAAGTCGTCTGAATTTCTCTACTTGTATTTTTATAAAAGACACTTCAGTTTATTTACTTAGCTTTAGATAAAAACAAAACTCATTAAAGTCCGATTTGTTTTACTTTTAATTACTTAATATCAGTACAAATTGAATTGTGTTCACAATTATTTTTTTAAATTTCTCTTTAGAAAATCTGGAATTTTATTTAAGAGTTTTAATATTACTTTATATATATCAGATTTCAGAAATTTTTATATTTGCAGAATTTTTAAATGTTTTACTTTGTTTTTTTAATAAATAATATATGTTTACGTGGAAAGAAAATGCATTTATTAAAATCTTAGTTTCTTTCTTACAGAAGTAATATGTCAAAATTACAGCATTTAAATCCATAATTAATTATTATTAATAATAATTATTATTTTATATTAGTTTAAAAATATTACACAAAATAACCATTTATGATTAAAAGTTAATGTTAAAGTTATAATTTATTTAATTACAAACTCTAAATAAAAAGTAAAACAATAAAATATTTTATGTGAAATAATAGATTTTTTTATTGCATCATTTTTAATCTTGACTTTTTTATGATTTACATTTATTGAATAAATTAATAAAAATATTAAGATATAGTTAAATAGTTATGTTTTTACTTATTTTTTGTCTTGTAGCTATTTCATAATGTTTCATATTTAGCATATTTACACAGAATAGATTAATTTGTTAAAATCTTTACTCTTCTTCTTATTTAACCCATATTCTAGGACACTTCCAGTACATTCAGTATATTTTAATTTCTGCTGTTTTATTAAATTTTGGGAGGAATCTGCTGATTTACTTGTGAATCCTGCTGCAACATGGCGGCAGACGCATCGCGCCATAATCCAGTCGTTGCATCAGTTTGTGTGTCTGTGGCTGCTGGATGTGAAATGTGGGCCTGACGTTCCCTGAGCTGTGGGAACGAGGCCTGGTCTGCAGCTTCCCTCCCGCCATGTTCCCTCCTGCCGCCGCCGCCGCGCGTCGCCACGGAGACTCACAGCGTTAGACGGACCAACAACCTGCATGGCGTCTCCCAGATCTGTGATGCTGCTGCTCCTTGATTGTTCCCAAGCTGAAAGCTACTTTCCAGAACTTACAGTCGCCTTTTATGGCTTTTAGAGGATCGTTTTCAGGAATTTGTTTGGAACCAATTGGTTCAAGTTACTTTCTTGAACTTACCAGTAAATGTGTGGTGTTCATCTTTGTTATTTGTAAAACCGTAGAGTTAATTTTCCAGAATTTAAAGGTTAAATTTGCAGCTTGGAACTCACTTCCTGTTGATTTAAAGTCTGTAACCAGTTTTAATACGTTCAAAACTCAAATTAAACTCTGGTTGTGTCAAAAACAGACCGTAACCATTTTTAATTTCTTACGTTTTTCTGTTTGTAGATATTCTGTTGTGCTATTTTAAATGATTTCACTTCAATTTTTAGAGTTATTTTTTAAAAGCCCATCTAGGGACAAGTGCTGCTAATTAGCTGTTGCTTTTACACCACGATGCAAACAAGCTGTTTTATTCAGTTTGTCTACGTCAATGTGTGTCTGTCCCTATCAAATAAACTTTAATTAAAATTTAAAAACAATTGCCAAGAATGCAAATATTATTTTCCCAAAACATTTAAGAATTTCTAGGTTAATGTTCAGATTGTCTTCCTGGAAATCACCTGGAGCTGACGGTTACTTTCCAGAATGTGAAGTTACTTCCTAAAACCTGCACAATATTCTGAAGAGCTTTTTCTGTATTTCATTTAAATGTTACTTTTCAAAACTTAGGCTGCAATTCTGAGCGTCTTTAAAGAAATTTGAAAGCAAACATTTTCATCATTAGTATCTAATCTGGAGTTTAAGTGGTGCTTTCTCAAACCTGCCAGGAATACAAAAGTCTTTTCTTCAAAACGTTTAGGAATTTAAACGTTAATTTGCAGGTTGATTTCCTGGAACATGCAGGTTACTTTCCAAAGCTTGCATCTTACTTTCTAAAACTTACACAGGACATTTATTATTCATGCCCAAATGATTAGACTTTATAAGTCACTTTCCAGAAAATCAAAATCAATCAATCAATCAATCAATCAATCAAATTTTATTTGTATAGTACATTTCAGCAGCAAGACATTTCAAAGTGCTTTACATAATTTAAAATAAAAACAGTATGTGACATTAAAATAAACAGTGTGGAAGAAAAAGAGATTTTAAAAAGAGATACAGTGAGAAAGAGAATTAAAAACAAATTAAAAAAATAAAGAAAAACATTAGAGATTTAAAAAAAAGTTTTAGTTAAAACGCCGTTTAACAAGGATTCTCACACCCCAGAGTTTTAGTTAAAACCATAAGCAACTCTAAACAGGATGGTTTTAATTTGAGATTTAAAGGCACTCGGTGACTTGCATGTGAAAAGTCTCATGCAAGTCTGGGAAAGTAGCAATTATGGGTAAGTTCTGTAAAGTAACCCATAAATTGTATAAATTTTTCTCTGCTGCAGTCAAAGATACAATGAGGCTCTTAAAGCACCTGATGTGTTTCTTTTAAAAAACTGTCCAAACGCACTATAAATGCCTTTTATTGGAAAAACACATTTTTTTCTAAGAATTGCGTTCATTAATCATGTTTGTTTGGATTTAAAATATAAAATGAAACGGTGATTTTCTGAATCCGACATGTCGGTAGATCTGCTTCCTTTGAGGGTTTGAAGGCAGCATGTTAATATGGTGCTTCCTTCCAGACTCAGCGTCGGTCTCTTACTCGCCCTGCAGGACCTGACGGCTCTGGCCAAAGAGCTGAGAGAGCTGCGGCAGGGAGAGGAGACCAGCCGTCCGCCGGTCAAGGTCACGGACTACTCTTCGTCCAGCGAGGAGTCGCACAGCAGCGAGGATGAGGAGGGGGAGGGCGGGGCTAACGACGGCTCCGTGGCCGTTAGCGACATCCCGCGCATTATGTGAGTCACGCCAGACCTGCTAAATCCATCCATCCATCCATTTTCCTACACCCTTGTCCCTTAATGGGGTCGGGAGGTGCTGGTTCCTCTCCAGCTGGCATTCCGGGCGAGAGGCGGGGTCAGGGGTCGCCCTGGACAGGTCGCCAGTCTGTCGCAGGGCAACACAGAGACACACAGGACAAACAACCATACACACACACACTCACACCTAGGGGCAATTTAGACAGACCAATTAACCTGACAGTCATGTTTTTGGACTGTGGGAGGAAACCGGAGTACCAGGAGAAAACCCACCATGCACAGGGAGAACATGGAGACTCCATGCAGAAAGGCCGGGGCCGGGAATCGAACCCAGAACCTTCTTGCTGCAAGGCAACAGCTCTACCAACTGCGCCACTGTGCAGCCACCTGCTAAATCACTCCGTCAAATTTTATTTCTATAGCACATTTCAGCAGCGAGGCATTTCAAAGTGCTTCACACCGTTTAAAATAAAAATAAAAACAGAGACAGAGAGTTTGAAAAAAGATTTAAAAAGATAAAAACATTATTAAAAGTAAAAATAAAAACATTCAGTTTAGCCATAAGCAGCTCTAACCAGGTGGGTTTTAATTTGAGACTTAAAGGCTCTCAGTGTTTCAGCTGTTTTACAGTTTTCTGGAAGTTTGTTCCAAATCTGTGGTGCATAGAAACTGAAAGCTGCTTCTCCTGGTTTGGTTCTGGTTCTGGATGCAGAGCAGAACCAGAACCAGAAGATCTGAGGGGTCAGACGGTTGGTACAGCAATAACAGATCTTTAAGGTATTGTGGTGCTAAACCGTTCAGTGATTTATAAACTAACAACAGTATTTTAAAGTCTCTCCTCTGAGCTACAGGTGGAGGGACTTTAAAACTGGCGTTATGTCTCCATCTTCCTGGTTTTAGTCAGAACAGCAGCAGCAGCTTCTGGACCAGCTGCAGCTGTTTGATTGGTTTGTTAGTCAGACCTGTGAAGACGCTGCTGCAGTAAAGGCAGCAAACCAAATGAACGGAGCTGAAACTGGAGCTTGACCTTTTGACCTTTTGACCTCCAGGCCTCCGGCGAGTCAGAGCAGCAGCGAGGCCTTCGGCGTGATGGGAGGCCATAACGACGCCCACGGTGACGCGTACGGCGACGCCACGCAGGACAGCACGCTCATGATGCGGGAGGTGAGGCCCAGCTTTCAGCGCAGGGCGACCTCCGACCCGGCCGACCGGCTCTGGTTCCCGTCCGGGTCGTTACCACAGAAACGGACTCAGGCTGGCTGTGCTTCCAGAAAACGTCTTAAATTAAGACTTTTAAGGTCTTAACGTTTGTCCTACACTCCAAAACTGTTTTTGGGCTTAAGTTCATCTTATTTACATTGATTTAACTTAATTCTTTTGCTTTTGCTATGCCAACTTACTTTTTTGTGTTGATTTAACTCAAAACTTACACTAAATAGTTAAACCAACTTAACTGCAATTCAATTTGCTTAATTGAAGCAATTCAATTAAGTTGGTTCAACTTTTTCATTTTAGAGTGTACAAGACTCTAAAAAGAAAAAGTTGAACCAACTTAATTGAATTTCTTCTATGGGTAACAAGCAATTCAATTAAGTTTATGGATGATAAGTTGGATGATTAGAATATATTAAATTGGTTAAACTTAATAAATTAAGTTGGATAAACTTAATTGAATTGCTTGTTGCCTATGGAAGCAATTCAATTAAGTTGGTTCAACTATTTAGTGTAAGTTTTGAGTTAAATCAACACAAAAACGTAAGTTGGCATAGCAAAAGCAAAAGAATTAAGTTAAATTAATGTAAATAAGATGAACTTGAGCCCAAAAAACACTTTTTAGAGTGTATTTTGTATTTTTTGTATTTTGTATTTTTGATCTTGTATTTTCTGTGTGAATTTATTGCCAGTTAAAGATTATCGAACATCTCTTGACATTGATCGGTTGCCCCAGGAATATTTTTTTTATTTTGGAATATTTTGCAATCGAATCCTCTGATTTTGTGAAGCTGATTTAGAAATATTTCCAAGAAATATTGCAATATTTGATGTAAGACAGGAAATGACATCATGTCAGGCTGAGTCAGCAGTGTAGCAGAAAAAAACACTGATTACAGACAATTAGAGAAAATTAGAGAAAAAGATTAAAAATAAATGTACAAGTTCACATCTTCAGCTAAACCAGGAATGTAGTTAATCTCAAAAGGAGAACCATTAGTTCATCAACATTTTTCTGTGACACAGGTCTTACATTTCTCTCATCTTGGTCTTAAAAAGTCTTAGATTTGGTTTGGTGAACCTGCAGAAACTCTGTGGATCTGATCTGACTCAAGAAATAAAACTTTAAACATTCGGTTAAATCCTGAATGTTGATCTTAATGGACTTTGAACGTTTTACTAGTTTTGTTGCGAGCCAAACTCTGGAGGTTTTTAATAAACTCCACGGCCGGCAGCCTGACCTCCATCAGCGCCATCGCCGCTCAGAGGCCACGCCCCCTTCTCTTCTCTTCTTCCAGAGGTTTAGGGGACGGAGGCGCAGCTCTGCCCCCGGCAACAGTTACCACGGCAGCGCTAACCCGTTCCTTGGCAACACCAACCTCCCAGATCTGGTGCAGCAAAGCACCCTGGGCCCTCGGGGCCGCGGCGCCTCGGTCCAAGTAGGTGGAGCAGAACCTCCGTCACCCTGTCCAACCCTCTGACCTTTGACCCACATCGTCACCTGACCGCTGACCCCCCAACCCCCCAACAAACACGGCAGCGTCTGATCCGGGTGGGACGTTGCCTTCAGCGCCATCGGTTCATGTCTGGTCCTCAGGAGGATTTTCATCGTTCTGGTTTAACAAAAACAATCAGATGGGATCAGAAAACAACAAGCAGGAGCAAAAACTAGAATAAAACCTCGTTGGTGTTTAAGTCAAACACGTTTTAATGTTGGGTTAAGGATCTGCAAGCTGTCCACACTGCTAAAACACAAAGTCCTGTTTACACAGGAGAGTTAATAGTTCTGGTTCCACTGGCAGATTATTTCACTCATAACATTTTCTCCATGTTGGACCAGTTCATGAAGGTCAACCAAACAAACCCCATCATGGTTTGATGAGTGTGTGCAGCTTTTACCTGGTAGCAGTTACTAATTCCCAGCATTCCCTCTCTGTACCACCAGAGGGAGCTGCTGTACCAGTTGGTTGTGTTTCGGTTCTTTTGGATTATATTTCATTCCAGCTTCAAGTTGACATTAAGATGTTTAATCTGTTGCAACATTTAAGTTGATATTTGCATGACTTCAACTTATTTTAGAGGAAAAACGTTTAGCAAAAGTTTACTTTGATCACAAATGGTTTAATTATACCCCATCTTCTCTCCTTCTTTTCCTCCATCTTTCAGTTTTCCAGCCTCTGAACCAGGAAGTTCCCACCATTTTTCTGACAAAATAAAGGAAACAACTTAGCATAACTTTGTACTTAACCCCAGGTTTCCTTTATTTTGAGTCCTGAGGGCTGAGCAGATCTGAGTGTCTGCTGTGTTTCTGTGCTCTGCAGTACGGGATGGGAGGCAGCGGCGGCTCCAAGGCGTCCTTCACCCCGTTCGTTGACCCCCGGGTGTACGGGACCTCGCCGACCGAAGATGATGAGAAAAACTCTGCTGCAGGTACCATTCAGTTCACCTGCGAAGCCTAAATAGCAGCTGTGGGCACCACTGACCGCACTAACCCAAAGTACTAATCGTAAACATTAGTTCCACAAACGCTAAAGCGCTACACCAACAGAGTAGTGCTGGTGTAGCGCTACCCAGGGTACTTAGCACTTAGCAGAAGCTAACGCTAAAGCGCTACACCAACAGGGTACTTAGCAGAAGCTAATGCTAAAGCGTTACACCAACATGGTACTTAGCAGAAGCTAATGCTAAATCACTACACCAACATGGTACTTAGCAGAAGCTAACGCTAAAGCGTTACACCAGCAGGGTACTTAGCAGAAGCTAACGCTAAAGCGCTACACCAGCATGGTACTTAGCAGAAGCTAACGCTAAATCACTACACCAGCATGGTACTTAGCAGAAGCTAACGCTAAATCACTACAGCAGCATGGTACTTAGCAGAAGCTAACGCTAAAGCGCTACACCAACATGGTACTTAGCAGAAGCTAACGCTAAAGCGTTACACCAGCAGGGTACTTAGCAGAAGCTAACGCTAAAGCGCTACACCAGCATGGTACTTAGCAGAAGCTAACGCTAAATCACTACACCAGCATGGTACTTAGCAGAAGCTAACGCTAAAGCGCTACACCAACATGGTACTTAGCAGAAGCTAACGCTAAAGCGTTACACCACCAGGGTACTTAGCAGAAGCTAACGCTAAAGCGCTACACCAGCATGGTACTTAGCAGAAGCTAATGCAACTACTTAAAAATGTCTTAAGTCAGTAACCAAAACTTGAACACAGATGTTGAACATCATTCAACATCTGTAAATTAGCACTTTATAATTTAGCCATAAAAACAAACATAAGAGGCCTAAAAGAAACGGCCATCATTGTTTTATATAAATATATTTATAGGTATTTTAAAAATGAAAAAGATGTAAATGTGTGTATAAAGCCGATTTGTTTCCTTCAGGTTAATTTCATTTTTTTGTGCAGCGCTGTTTGCTGACGAGCTGCTGAAACAGGAGCAGGAGCAGGCGAGGCTCAACGAGGCCCGGAAGATCTCCGTGGTCAACGTGAACCCGACCAACATCCGGCCGCACAGCGACACGCCCGAGATCAGGAAGTACAAGAAGCGCTTCAACTCTGAGATCCTCTGCGCCGCCCTGTGGGGTGAGACGCCGGCGGACGCCGCACAGGAACCAAGATGCTTCTGCAGGAAATAAAAATGTTTTTTTCCGCAGGAGTGAATCTGCTGGTGGGAACAGAAAACGGCCTGATGCTGCTGGACCGAAGCGGCCAGGGAAAAGTTTACAACCTGATTAACCGAAGGCGCTTCCAGCAGATGGACGTCCTGGAGGGACTCAACGTCCTGGTCACCATCTCAGGTCAATCTGACGTTTGATGTCTGACGTCCTCAAAGGGTTTCAGCCAACAAAAGCAGTTAAATGGGGCTCTCAGATTAAAGTCTCTATTTTATTCTTTAAAGGTGACATAAGCTTCCTCGAACTGGTTATGATAGATCTATGGTCTAAACAAAACATATGCCACTGATTCTTGAAAATAGGGACAAATGGGTTTTAATTTTCCCATAATTTTTTTTATTTCTCAAATTTTTGTATACAAATATGTCAAATAATGTTTTGGAAATGTAAAGATGCTAAGGTTCAGGCTCCCAGTTGCAATTTTTTTTATAAAAATTAAATTTTTTATCAACCTGACCTAGAATGTTGTCACCATCTGACAAAACTACATCAAAAATATTTTTTAATGAACCTGTTAATGATATTTTTACTCATTTTACAGACAACTTAAATATTATTTAAAACAAAAAAACCATAAAAGTCCATCTGACTGAGTTGACACTGCATGACGGAGTTGACACAAAACTGAAGGTGACAAACTAGTGAGTAAAACAAAAAACTTGGTACATGTGAAGTAATACAATTTATGTAAAATACATTAAAATGAATTAATTGCACATTTAAGTGAGATTTGACAACAATTTCACTGAAAGAGTCAGAAAACCTCTGACTGAGGTGACAAAAAGCCAAACTACCTCAATTTATATGATGTTAATCTGAAGGCGGCCATATTGTAGCTCATCAGGTCCATGAAATCTTTACAATTTACCAAAATTAAGCTTTTATTTCTCAAAATTTCTTCAAAGTTTTGTAAATTGTCAGTTACAATGTTGGCACATTATGGTTGTGACAAACAACTTAGGAATCAAAAGAAGAAAAAACTAAAGAATAACATAAGCTAACCAGTGCTAACTAGCCTTAAGCTAACAAGAGCTAACTAGCCTTAAGCTAACAAGAGCTAACTAGCCTTAAGCTAACCGGAGCTAACTAGCCTTAAGCTAACCAGAGCTAACTAGCCTTAAGCTAACCAGAGCTAACTCGCCTTAAGCTAACCAGAGCTAACTAGCCTTAAGCTAACCAGAGCTAACTAGCCTCTTAGCAAAGGAAGAAACAGGAAGTGGTCATGGGGTCCTCAGAAGTTCTGCTGCCCCCAATAATGCCTGATTTTTTTACATTCTTTTCATTTCTGTTGACAAAAACTAAGGACAAATTTCAATGGAGTTGGAAAATATACAAAAATGATTTTTAATTCAATGTACTGCTACTGTACTTTTATAATTATTTATGTGACTACTCATACTTAATTGTCATATACTTTTAGTATTTCTTTAATTGTTTTAAACTATTATAATGTACTGAGTTCTGCTCCTGGACAAAGGCTTTTACAGGCATCATCCACCGACTACAATGTTTAAAATAAAAAAATATTCAGCAAATACCTGGGAAATATACATTGTTGTGTCACATGACCAGGTTAGTATAGTCAGATATTTAAAAAATATATATTTTGTGTACATTTTATTCAAATTTTGTGCTTCATCCAAAGGACCTGTTTTGTCCCTAATCTCAATAATCACTGATTCATTAAAAAAATGACTCTTAGCAGTTCTGCCTACTTCGAGCTGTTTTAGGGCGTCTTGCTGCTTTTGGCCACGCCCCCAACTCACCGTTCATAGTTGTACATGAAAAGGGCTGCAAACAGATGCACAATTACACAACCGTACATCTTTGAAAAGCATTAGTAGAGCCTCCTCCACAACCAACGAGAAAGCAGCAATTGGATGGTGAACGGCAAGTCAACAACAAACACTTGTCTTTTCCAGCAGCCATTGTACAGCGATAAAACCAACTGACTGAAAGTCCTGGAGGTCCGCTGGGGTTGCTAGGGAACGGGCTGGTTCGGCTGGGGTTGCTAGGTAACGAGTTGACATGCCTGCTGGTTTGTGACGTTGCATTAGAAAAGTTTTCAAAACTGCTCATTTTCCAGACACCAAAAAACATTAGCTTATTGCTAAAAACCAACTGGGTGTTTTTCTTAAGCGGTTGAGACCCAAATGGAAGTAGAGCAGTTTGAAAAATGTGAATTTTTTACAGTAGGTTCCCTTCAAAGGACTGCAGCAGTCAGGTGGCTTTTAATCGACGACTTTAGAGACTAACTGGTGAATTCACATCACATCAGTCCTACCTGTTGCTACACTGAAGGCTTTTCCAGGACTGCTCCTGGTATGCAGTCTAAATAAAACACGTCTAAATTCCTAAATCTGCAGGTAAGTGTAACATAAGCCTGTAATTTGTGTTTGTGCAGGGAAGAAGAACAAGCTGCGCGTTTACTACCTGTCCTGGCTGAGGAACAGGATATTACACAACGACCCGGAGGTGGAGAAGAAGCAGGGCTGGATCACAGTGGGGGAGCTGGAGGGCTGCGTGCATTACAAAGTCGGTACGTTGTCGGCCTAGAAACACAGCAACAGCACAACCACAGTCAGGTTTTCATTTCAAATTACTGCACTATCAAAACTATTTATTATTTTCTTCCTGTCTAACGTGGTTTCTAAATATTTTCCTGCAGTGAAATACGAGAGGATTAAATTCCTGGTGATCGCTCTGAAAAACTCAGTGGAAATCTACGCCTGGGCACCAAAACCTTACCATAAATTTATGGCCTTTAAGGTAAAAACAGAAGCTGGGAGGATCAACAAAACAAGGATTTATATTTGTGATGAGAAGATACAGAAATATTTGGTAAAATTTGGAATTTTAATGCTAAAAATAAATATTTAGAGAATAAAAACAAGCAGATAGGGCTGCAGCAATAAAACAAGCGTAAAATTCCTGCTGAGAAGAAAACCTGCTTTTTTTAAGAAAGACAATCAACTTAAAAAATGTAAGATATTGTTTGGTTTCTGTGTTTTTCTTAATGAGGCAAACCTGGGAATTTTTAATGTTTCAAAGCTACAATTATTTACATATGCCTTCTCTACAGAAATGAGATTACATAGTTAGTTTGATTAAAATATTAACTAAAATAATAGGTCAGGTAATTTTAATAAAAATCTAAATTTCATATGTATAATAAGCTTAAAGTTTTTGACCCCAATGGCTAAAGCTAATGGACTAAATTTACAATGTATTATAATTGTTTTCTATTCTTACTGACCATCTCAGTCAGTATTAATACTGACTGAAGTGATTTACAGAAGAATGCAGTGAATAATCACTCACTCTTCCTGTCAGTCCTTCACCGATCTGCAAC